>OZ010615.1:27530669-27555669 GCA_963932145.1 Acanthosepion lycidas | reverse complement strand
TTCATAAAAATAGCCTCCATCTATTAGGTTGGTGCAAAAATAATGACGTAATAATGTCGTTTTTTGACGTTACGTCAAAAAACGACATTTTTACGTCATTATTTTTGCACCAACTTAATTATTTAATTTTAGGAAATTTTGCGAAATTCATTTTTGTGGCGCTTAATGTTTATATTAGATATAAGCAAAATTCCTTGAATTTAAATCCTCAGTTTTTGTAAATAATTACAGAAAATCTGCTAGGAATCATAAAATAAAAATGCATTAAAACTGAGACATTATTTAATTAGAAAATAATTTAATTGATTTTATGAATATAATATATTATAGAAAATATTGTCTTAAGAAAAGAATTGTTTTCATTTTATAAAAGTTAATTATAATAACTTTTAAAGTTTTTAGTCTTAATTTTCTATATTAATTTGGAGCGGTTAGGTGATATTGTTATTAAGTAAAAACTGTATATACTAATCTGAAATAGAAAATCTTACTACAATTCAGCGTTTCCAGAATTTTAAAAAAATTGATTTTTTTTTGTGTGTATAAATGTGCCGACTGTTGCAAATATGTACTTCCTTACACAACATTATCAAAAATTATATTCAAGTAATTTTTACAGTTATATCCCCTGTAGAAAAATTTCCTAAATATAAGTTTATCGAAAAACAAGGCAACACCTCAAAAAATATAAATATATACATACACACACATACATATACCCACACACATCTATATATACACACACATATATGAGAATGTGAAGAGGAAGCTGCTTATTCTCCCCAAAAAGGAGTTCCAGGAATGCTTCTATCAATAGAAACGATATCGGATAAAGTGTGTGGTTACAAAATGGGACTACTTCGAAGGAGATTAAATACTGAATTGATATGTGTTGTAATTTTCTTTTTATAGCACCAGTCCAGATACTTTTTGATCGGCTCTTGTAAATTTTATATAAAAGACTTATCTAACCCGGCGCGTTTCATTCACTACCTGACTTTATCAAGGCAGATGTAAAGATTTTATTTTGTGACAAGTATTTATATATTAGAGAAAAATTTTATTGATTTAGAAGTGAAATTCTCGAATCTTATCAAAATATAAATTTGCACCCTGAAAGAATGACTACTACACCAAGCCAAGATAAATGACTGCAAAGATAAAAAAAAAATTAAACGGTTAAACCCATAACCTCATGTTATTCAAAACATAACGCAAATCAATCTCAAATAATATATATGTGTGTTGAATATATATATATATATATATATATATATATATATATTATGAAGAAATATAGACATAAGATGTGCTATATTTAGGGGATAAAGTGCTCAATATCAGAGATAGAGCGTGTGTAAATATAAAACTGAACATAGAAGTCAACACTTAGAGGCGACAGTCTGTTTCATGCTAGATGCAATTGTCATTCTCATATGTGTGCGTGTATAGATGTGTGGCCTGACGATTGCATCTAGCATGAAACAGACTGTCGCCTCTAAGTGTTGACTTCTATGTTCCCTTTATATAATTTATTATAAAGAAGTAATTATACAAAGAATTAATTTGCGATGTGTCTTCGGTAACAAGACAATGAGACATTAACTTACAATCAATTCCTTGAAGAACGTGATCTTTATATTTGAATTTTTGAACGGATGGAATTAATGGTCCTGGGCCTAGTACTTTCGACGATTTCAAATTGTCATCTTCAGGGCGTAATTAAACTCCAAACCGAAATAAATGTAGTGTATATCGAAATATTACGCCTTGAAGATGACAATTTGAAATTGTCGAAAGTACTAGGCCCAGGACCATTAATTCTATATGTTCAACAATTCAAATATAAGGGTTGCGTTATTCAATGCGTAGCCTCGTTCGGGTTCCTCCCCGCCCGAAGGCAGAGAGTTCAGCCGATCAGCCGGTCTCCCGACTTCAGGCTGAATATATCGAAGAACTCGTCCGAACAATAACTATGAAGATATTTATAGAAAAGACACAGGGAGGCAACCTTACGGTGATGGGAAAGTGACTGAAGCCGAATCGCCATATAATATTGCTAATTCTTCTTTGGATTTTATCAAGTAGCTCCAGGAAAATAGCAGGAGCACCGGACCATATGTGGCAGAAATATTCTAAGCGTGGACGAATGGTAGGCTTAGAGATATGTAAGATATATTCTAGATTCTTTTTTTGTATAAATATTTTCTTGTTAATGGTTCGAATGAGCTCTTCGCTATGGTATCTAAACTCTATGAATTTAAACGCAATACTAGACAGGCTGCGAGATCTCATCATTTTATAGTTGAGCTGGCTAGATGTAACCGTAAGTTCTATGCTAACAGTTTCTTTTCTCGAACCTCTTGCTTGTGGAACTCCCTCCCGGCTCCATATTTTCCCTCCGACTTTAAGCAACAAGAATTTAAACAGTTTCTTTTCTCGTACTTCTCGCTTGTGAAACTTCTTTATGGCTTCTTGCTTTTCAGCCAACTTTAATCTGCAAAATTTAAATGCAATATCAATCGCTATCTACTATCCATCTAATTACTCTTATCTTCCCACTAATTATTAATGTTTTTGTTCCTACCCATTGTGTCTTAGTGGCTTTATTGGCTTGCATGAAGTGATTCCGATTTAAAAAAAAAAAAAAAAAAAAAAAAAAAAAGTTATGCGTTTCGAAAAAAAAAAAAAAAAAAAAAATCTGAACGAGTCGGTGTGCTTTAAAGGTAAAATAGAACCTTTCTTTGTTGTGAAACTCTTCGTAGCCGAGCGGTAAAAGCACGCCGGATCAGACGGTGGTTCTTACTGAAACGGGGAAAGTTCGAATCTTGCTGGAGAGTAGATTTTATTTAATAAGTTTTCTCGTCTGTGCAGGTCGGTAGACAAAACAAAAATATTGTTTAAAATAAAATGGGACGTTTGCTCAAATACGGGTATCCACTAAAAAAGTTTAAAGTAGTATATAAATATAGATGCACTGAGCATTGTTCGTTTTTGTTTAGGTAGGTGTCTGTTACTTCCTTTGATATTAATTTCACAGTTTAAGAAAAAACAGGGCGTCTACTCAAACACGTGTATCCACTAAAATAAACATTTGAAGTAATATATAGATATAAAAACACTGAGCAATCTTCATTTTTGATTACTAAGGTGTCTTATTTTTCTTTGATATTAATTTCACTGCTTAAGAAAAAAACAAAAACAAAAACAAAAAAAAAACAGGGCGTTTACCCAGACACGTGTATCCAATAAAAAATAACGTTAAGATTTAGGAGAAATAATTTCCGATTAAAACAATAATTCAATGTGTATTTCCTGACCGCTGCAATCTTAAATTTCTTCAAGTCAAAAATAAACTTATGTTTCCCACGTCACTTCATAAACTGCACTCCTTACCTCTTACAATCACCTTCAATAACCCTCTACTTTGAGTGGCTACTGGGCCTTGCATAAAATGCACATTATATATATATATATATATATATATATATATATATATATATATATATATATAACCACACTTTGTATACTATTAAAAAAAAACAAAAAAACCAGCTCGATAGGCTTACCGTTAATTTCAAATGTACTGTAAATTTCCAGTACCTATTATCCGCCATGTTTGTTTAGACAGATAAGCCAATTACAACCATCGAAGCAGACGACATCACAAGTGTTGTGGGCACAGCCATTCAGCAGATGATACCATTCTACGAATGGACAGAATGGCATTAAAGCCGAGGTACACGCTGTTCATTCATGGACAAAGGTGCCGACATAATTATAGGTTGCGTCTTACTACTTGTAGCGTTTGAACATACGGGAAATACGATATACACAAACTGTGTACTCGATTCTCCCGTCGTTTTCGATGTATGAGGGTACAGCAGCCCAGTTGTGTAAAACAATCAGATTATTCGGAAATATGATTTGATTATCGTGGTGAGATTTTGTGCAGAACCGGCCACAGTTTTTCGGAAGAACCGAACACAGAGAATTTGTGCACAAAATGCGCCACAAGGTCTTCAAACGAGCCTCCTCAGATTTTAGAATTCAGAGTTGTTATTCTTCCAGATTGGTTATCAATTAAGGTTATAGGGTTCAGTCTAGGGCACTTCGACGTGGTATAATGTTTAGCAAGCATGCCATGAGGAGATCAACTACGACTGAGTAGTGAGTTTGATCCTCACTAGGTATTCCTTACTTGCGGCCTTATTTATTAATTGTAGGACATCGCTACGTAATGTAATTGTTAGCGTTATGTCTCACTAGAACTATTACGACTGACTAGTGAGTTCCAACCGCACTGGGTGCACAATACTTTGGACCTTGTGCCACATCTAAGCTACGCTTAGGAAATCATTTGGACATTACATTATGTAACTGTTATCAAGCTTGTCTCGCTAGATCAATGACGACTGAGTAGTGAGTTCGATCCTTACTGGATGTTCCATTCTTTCGGCCTTGTGCCATAACTAAGCTACACTTAGAAAATCCCTGTCCTGTTATTCGCCCATACTTGGGAGGAGGGGGACAGAAGAGAGCGATTCATACCTTTTCCGAAATTATTTGCATATAACAAACACTACTTGAATTCGAACTCGGCCCACCGAGCCTCTATTCATTACATCACCGCGCATGCGTGTATGTGAACATTTAATTTTATTTAGCACGTGCATACCCAGTCTGATCTGGAGACTTGATTGTAAAACTTAATTTATTTTCAGAAAGTATTAAAAAAATGAAAGCTGTTAATTTATGACGTTATTTCAAGTTGTTTGGTTAAATGTATTAGGTATTATTTTATATAATCTGATATAATTAAATATTAATGCCACTTTTTACTTGAATTATATGTGCAAGCATTTCCGCTTTGGATACGGAAGTGCGTAAAAGTTTTTTTTAATGTAAATTGATAATCTCGTAAAGGGTTTTAACTTTTTACAGCTATTAGATACATTTGTTATATATTATATATTTAAAACTGGAGGAAGTGTCCAGTTTTAAATACTTGGGAACAATCTTGTCTAAAGATGGTACGTGCAACTCGGAAATCCGCATACAGATTGCCGCTGTAATGGCCAAATTAACAAGAATATGGAGGGACAAAATCAACTTTCAAACAAAGTACACACTGCACAAATCGCTGGTAGTCCCCATTCTTCTACATGGATGTATAACGTGGGCACTGTTGGCAGGAACAGAGAGAAGGATCCAAGCGTTTGAGAACAAATGCATGAGAAAACTCTTTGGCATTTTCTAATGGGAATAAAAAGCCAATGAGTTTGTGCATGAAAGGTTGAAAGTTTTGTGGGATACCACGAACCTCTTCTCGCTACTATCAAACGGAGAAAAATGGCGTGCTTTGGACACGTTACAAGGCATGGCAGCCTGTGCAAGACCATCATGCAAAGTTCTGTTGAAGGTGGACGTAGGAGAGGATGCCAACGGAAAAAAATGGGTGGACAATGTCAAACAATGGACAAGAATGACTGTACTAAAATTGCTGATATCTGCCGTTGATAGACCGTCGTGGAAAAGAGTTAGGGCGGCTTCTGCATTCGGATCTGCCCTACGATTATAAAAGTGATGATGATGTCTTGTCTAAATTTTTGCTAAGGATTTCAGAGATATTTATATAACAACGTTTAAAAATCATGGTCAGTTTGACGTGATTATAATTACAGTTTATATCTAGGAGCTGAGTTGCTAAATAAATAAATGGATAAAAATAAATGGCTCATTTATAAATTTTAGTTCATTTTTTGCATTTAAAATAACGTTTACATATTATCTATCTGCTGCGACATCTTATCTGATGTCCTTACTATACATTTAGATATACTTGATAAAATCCAAAGAAGAATTTGCAATGTTATTGGTGCTGATCTGGCATTTAGGCTTCAGTCACTTTCCCACCACCCTAATCTAGCTTCCCCGTGTCTTTTCTATAAATACTTTCATGGTAATTGTTCTAATGAACTTTCCTCTATAATACATCGTCCGGCGTTAATTTCGTCCAGTTAACTGATTTTTCTGCAACAATTACGGATTGGGTTATTTTACATTTTTAAATTTTATTTATTATCCACCTAGCAAACAAATTGTACGCATGGGAACTAGTTAGGACTACATAGAGACATTGAGGTATTATTGTGGCTGAAGAAAGAATGTGTTGTTTTGGTGTAAGAAATACTGTGGTATGCTTAGGTTAGTAATCGTGGATAGCTAAGTTTTAGGTAAGGCAGTTTGAAGACGAGCCTTCCATTATCCTTCCTTTTGGCCTTTTTTATTCAAAATAAATATTACTTTCCTCTATGATACTTAGACTAAGAATTTAAGCGCAGTACTAGGTTGGCAGTAAGGTCTCATCATTTTACAATTGCTAGATGCAACCATAAGTTCTATGCTAACATTTTATTTGATCGCACTTCTCACTTGTGGAACTCTCTTCCGGCTTCTAGCTTCCCAGTCAACTTTGACCTCCAAAAATTTAAATGTAATATCAATCGTTATTTTATGTCTTCTTAATTCTTGTTCTTATATTATTCTCTTTCCTTAATAGTACTTTTTTTTTTTTTTACATACACACAGTAAGCCCTTGCGTCTTAGGTGCTTTATTGCCTTATTGGGGGTGAAATGATTGAAAAAAATATGTTCAAACGTATCTATCAACATATTTTCCGAATAATCTATATCATTATTGTATCATATGCTTGGCCCAAACATCTTGGTTTCGACGCATTTCTTGGTAAAGCCTAGCATCTTTCAGTACCACTATATATATATATATATATATATATATATATATATATATATATATATATATAGATAGATGTGTGTGTGTGTGTGTGTGTGTGTGAATAGAGATCAAATATGAACACAATTCTTTATGTCGAAGATACTTCCAGGGAGTTGATAAGAATTCTACCGACTATAAACCCTATATTACATCACCAACCTTTATTAAATCTATTCTTAAAGAATCTAACGTATACCTAACTACCACGACCGGTGTTGACATAAAAATGTCAACAAATCAACATGCGGCCAACCTCCAAACGCAAATAATACCTACAACACGCACACACATATATATATATATATGCAGATTTCATTGAAAACGACAGACAAGCTTCTTTTATTTAGTTTTTTTAATACAATTTCTCATGCGATCTAATATTTTTTTCTTTTCGGATGATATATTATATGAAAACTGTCCGAATATTCTTTTTATCCGAGCGCTTTCGGCTGTACATTTAGCCATTTTCAAGGATTATATTTTATATTATATTTTAACTGTTAAAATAAGAAATAGTTTGTTATATGTATGTTTTATAAAATGTTTTCTTTTGTTCGTCCATGAACTTGACTGACTTTTCTGATAACCTGATAAATATTCATGAGTAGTCCTATCCCAAAAATTAAAAAAAAAATAACATTTTTTGGTTTTATATATAAATACTTGTCACAAAATAAAATCCTTACAGTTGCCTTGATAAAGTCACTCAGAGGTCGAAAGCTGTTGGGTTAGATAAGTTTTCCTTTTGTGTTTATTTATATTGTTCTTTCATAGACTGTATCTGAAAAATTATTACTTATATATTGAAAAAAGTTAATAAAAATACATATATTTACATACATATTGGAAACGTTAAAAATAGAAACCAACTATCGTTAATATCAATTATGAACACGGCCACAACGTGCTGTGTTCAGAAATTAAAACATTCATGTTGCTATAAAAATATCTACATATTTAGACCCCCCCCCAAAAAAAAACCCAAATTCATTCTTTGATAATGACTAAGAGATTTTCTGAAAGCGGTCGGATCCACAGATCATTTGAACACTTCTTACACTCTATGAAAAAACCCAAAACAAAACAAAAATATTCACTTATACCCACCCAAGAAAAATATAAAAAGTTCAATCGCAGTGCCTTCAATGAAATCTGTATAAAAGAAAGATTGTGGCTCAAATACTATATATATATATATATATATATATATATATATTTAAAGAAAAACAGACCACTTTAAGGTTCCATTATAATAATTTATTTCACCAGAGCCCTTTTAAAAGACGCCGGATTATCAGATAGCACTTCCAAAAGATGAAACAAAAAATGAAATGAAAATTGATAGGTAGTGTAAGTTTTTGTAATTTAACAGATTAGCTCTGGATTTACATTGAGCTCTCAGGATTTTATCCTCCTTGGGACTACCCATACGGATTACCAAGTTTTTCATAACTTTATATATATATATATATATATATATATATACACACACACACAAGAGCGCTATTAAAGATAAATAGGATTGCATTTTACAATAAAACGCATGAAGACGTGCATATATACAAACCAGTATAAACGCAAGGTGCACAAATAATTTCTGCTGTGTTGAGCATCCAGGCGTATAAGGCGTTGTCGCCCAATAGGCAGCTATATAAATAGAACTGCAGATTCTGCACACCCTAAAAATGATGCCACCGGTGGTTTTTCAACCATTAATTGATGCTAATCACCATGTGGTCGACATTTTTTTTTTATTCGAAAACGAGACCGGTATTTTCATTTGCCCATACAAAAGCTAATTACAAAGGCGTAGTTAAACAAAGTTGGGAGTTATTTTTTTATGATGGCCTTCTAGAGTAGAATTTAATAATTTAAAAACTTTTTATATAGAGCTTCGTCTTTTATAACTACCAAAATTTCTGCCTAATTCAGTACCTACCTATGTACCCATCTCGGATATAATGATTTGGAATTGAAACGAAAGTAGTGATAGCAAATACCATGAATACATCGTAAAAATTAACAATGTGGAATTAATAATATATAAACACTTAAAGGATGGAAAACACGACACTGAAGTAGCAAAAAATATATTCCAAAAAGCTAAGCAAAGTACTAAGAAACAGGAGAATTTCGTTACAAAGAAAGAAAAGAGTGCTGAATTGCTATGCAATATCAAGAGAATTCTGGACAATTTCCTCACGGATGAAGAGGAGAAACAAAAAAGAACGAATCATTAACTGCAAGACAGAAAGTATGTTCATCAGGAAGAAAAAAAGCTAAAAGATACGAGTTACGAATTGGAGATAAAAAAAAAATCCAAACAGGTGCAGCAGTTAAAATAACTGGGAAGTTTTTTCAAAGAAAACATCAAAATTAAAACGTTATATACATATATATATATATATATATATATATATATATAAATAAACACATACACATTATTCCTCACTGAGAGCATGCACAACGTAATCTTCAGGTGCTGAGTATAGACTGACCGTTACGTAAATTTAATAAAAATATCTCGTTATCGCATTGTACATATAATGTATGTATGTACTTATAGAATTAATACAAATATAAAATTTATCACTTAGCTATTTGATGATATCGTCAGCACCCCGACTCCAGAGTTTTGTAGACGAAACCTTTTGTAATCGTCTCCGTCAACTTGTCAGGAGGTTTCAGCAATAACAGCGGATTTTCTCATTTCGTTATTTTAATAATTTATGCAGTATTTATTAGTGTTAGGTCGATCTTTTTGTGCGTGTTTGTGTGCGCATGTGTCGAATGTCGTGGTTATTTCTCCTTTCCATCATTTTTTGTCTTGTATTCTTATCCTTTTTTTTCTCCTTCGCCTCACTCTAATAATTATATATATATATATATATATATATATATAAATTGCTTAGTATTGCCATTTAGATGTTGTAGGAATATTCTACATGCTATTTTTTTTTGCAGATAATTGTTAGTAACTTAAAATTTCTCAAGCTATAATATCTTGCACAGAAGAAACTTCAACTGGAAGAAAATTAGAAATTAGTGAATTATTACAAAAATTAGTCATTATTACAAAAAAAATGGACGAATCTCCAAAGTCGTTGAATTTGTAAATTAACACCGATTGCAAAATCTGAAGGAAATATTAAAATTTGCATTTGAAGATAAGGCACTGAATCCCTCTCAATTCGGAAGACTTAAAAGAATGGATAAATGAAGACGCTAATAAAATACAAAAGAATTCAACAATAGAATGACTCCAAAATTATTTGCATCATCAAGAAATAAAGGAAGATTCAAATTCGTCCGATAATGGTGAAAATATGAAGGATGATGAAGACTGGGACTCAGTAGAGAAATCTATTGATGAAGCAATTTGAAGAAATGCTTTGCTTAAAAAAAAAAAAAAAAAAAAAAAAAAAAAGAGCACCAAAAAGTAAGTGAAATGATAAAAGAAATAAGAAAGACAATTGAAAATAAAACTTTTTGAGCATTAAACATTGTAAATTAATATTTACTTTAGTGAGGAACTTAATTCATCATTCATTTTGTTAAGTGTTCGGATATGAAGACATCTACTGTGTGTGTACGCGTATATATATATATATATATATATATATATATATATATATAACAATAAGCGCGTGGCTTAATTTAATCTCATATTGACCCGACACTGTCGTACCCATCTGATTTTAATTGACTTCAAAGAATTTTCTTTTTTATTATTTATATACTGATGACACAGACTCCAATAATCTTGCTTATTTTTCCCTTTTGTCTCCAAGATCCAAGCAACCATATGCTGCTGACACGGCTCTTTCCAAAACGATGGCATAAAATAAAATGCGTTCTTTCTTACACGCGGTTTTAAAAGATTATTTTTGTCTATTTCCAAACTTCTGGATTTGGGAACACGGCTTGTCGTGCTCCCTGTCTCCGGGTGGAGAGGAACCCAGATGGGGCTATGCCGAAGAGCAGAATTTCGCCTGGGGAGGCAGACAACTATCCGGCCCCGTGTATACGGGGAATTTTTACTCGAACCATACGGGCTCGGAAACGCCCCACATAAAAAACGGCCTTGTGCCACATCCCGCCTCGTGGGAGATAACGAGTAAATACCGTTTTAGAGGAGACATTTTACCCGACTGAGCTTCATCGGCTACCCTCAGATGCCGAATAAAAGACCCCCCCCCACTACCACTTGTTAGTTTTTAGATTTCTTCCACCCCGAAGAACATATTAGAATAAAACCGCTTATTACATTTTTTTTTACTACTCACAGTCACCTCGTGTAACCGATATCGGCTCGGAAAGTGGAGTAAGCGGGCCAGGTTCAACTTCCGAGTTAGCCTGTTGCGTTCATTTTCATGTAAATACCCTTGGTAAAGGCAAGGATAAGTCTTTTCTCCCCAAACCATGCAGGTATGCATTAAATAGCTGGGCATTTTCCTACCTCTGGGTGGCAAGCAGTCTCTGAGAAGGACAACTGAATTCGAAATCAGCCTAGAGAGAGATAGCCTCCGTTGGGGCGCACCTAAGATCCTGATGGGTTACAGGAGTCATAGTTGCCACCCTTCTCAATGGGAATATGTTGTTTTGAAATCTATAGTAGCTGGAAACCATTGTACTGAAAACTTTATTTCGGCAAAATATATATTCCATTCATTTAAACCAGGCTTTTTAAAATGCGAACCACTTTAGGAGGCAATATGGCCCACGAGAGGGTTTTAAAATCATTATTTTTTTGTCCAGCAGGATAAATGGTGATTGATCGCATATGAAAATTTGGGTTTAGTTTTGTTAAAGCATAACTATTTAACCAAAAGTTCACTGTCTTTCTATCTGATGACTCCTTTTAACTCCCCATAAAAAAAAGGAAAAATTTTTTCACCCACCTCCTCTCTATATCTGCTTCTATCTCACTCATACTAAGTGACCGGAAGAGAGTTCTACAAGTGAGAATTGCGAGAGAAGAAACTATTAGCAGAGAACTTACGGTTACATCTACTTCAACTATAAAATAACGAGACCTAGCAGCCAATCTAGTACTTCGCTTAAATTCATAGACTTGTTACCATAGCGGAAAATTCATCAGAAAATGAAAATATTTATAGAAAAAGGCATATAGAAACTACATTACAGCGGTGGGAAAGGGACTAAAGTCGACATGCCAGTACAGGACCAATAACATTTCAGATTCTTCTTTGGATTTTATAAAAATATATCTCTAAATATATACGTGGTGGTGTCCTCCCTCTAAGAGTCTATGTTAGACTCTTCCGCCTACGATAGCTTTAGTAGGAGAGAAGGTTGAGTGAACAGTGAATGGATGGAGCGCTGGTTCATACGATACACACTCTTACTAGTCGTGTAATACTCTTCTGGTGTACATACTGTTTAATATACGATATATCTGCAAACCTCGTTTTTGTTATTAACCATCAGACCAAATGTGACAGCAATATTCAACGTAAAGACAGATGGTAGACTTATAGATATGTAAGATAGGTTCTGTCGGGAAAATTTGTCTAGCACGGCGTAGTGAACCAACGATAACTGAAAACTCAAATCAGAGAAGGTGCAATGAGTTACTCTCGTGGAGGTTAGCATCAGCCATGCTGATGGAAGTTAAAAATGGCTGTGGAGGCTTTAAAATTAACAAGCCATTTCTTGCCCCAGTTAACAACAGAGCGTAGTCATTTTTGAGATCAGTTGTCAATTTGACCTTATCAAACCGATCAGACTTACTATTAAGACAGTAGTAAATAATTGTGTCATCAGTATAGATACCATTTACTGATTATTAGTTTATTATCTAGCAGCAAAGGGGGACAAAACTCGCTTTGCAAGTATCTTTCTATGACAAGCACCCACAGATATTTACTAATTTTAGCTAAGTCTGATACAAGGCCATAATAGTATCAAAACTTGCTTTACGGCTCGTGGACGTAACATCGAGCTCAGATAATTTAAAAGATGTCTGAATGTGAATTTTCAAGGTAGGTAGAGTTGTTACATTTGGATTCTACTTTTTCATTTAGCCTTTCACCAGAATAAACTAACGTTCCCTAAGGACGAGAAGAAAACTAGAAGCGGCAGAAATATGGTCCTACAGAAGGATACTGAGAATACGATAGACAGAGCGGGGAAACGACAAGTGTTAAAGAAACGGACAATAGAAAGAACACTTAAAATCTGGAAGAGAACTCGGAAATTCCTTGGAAAGATAGTGAGGAAGGAGGGTTGGGAAAAATTAACTCTTACAGGGCATACTGAAGGCAAGGAACACTTTACTTGACGAGATGGGGTCGGAGGCCTTAGCAAAGGGGAAAAAACTGTTAAGAGTCAGGAAGTTGTGGAGAGTAATGATTGCCTATGATCTGAAGGATATATCATATAGAAGAAGAGGAAAAAAAAGAAACAGAAGAGGAAAAGGAAGTAGAAGAAAAAGGAGTAGAAAAAGAATAATAAAAAAGGAGGAGAAGAAAAAGAAGGTCGATAAATAACCTAAAATAGAATATTTTATTTGACGTACAAAATTTAATTAGTGCAATAAAAACGGACATATTAAAATCAAACATCAGGACAGAATAACAAAAAGTGAACAGTAAATAAAGCAGGAAACACTAAAGACAGGATGTTATATATATATATATATATATATATATATATATATATATTGGTATCTGAAATGTAAACAAAGTCATTTTCTAAAGAGTTAATGAATTTCATTTATAATCCAACATTATCCCTTATTACTAATCTACATATAAAATTCTGTGACGTCCGTTAGTCCATCTATCAAACCCTCTAAAATAGCCATATATTGACTGATCGAAAACGAATTTGAGAAGTGCAAACAAGGGGGTACAACGTACAGTTAGTTTTACTAGAATGCGTAGCCTAATACGATAAGTTTTCATTAATATTTTTGGAAAAATTAAGTTTTATCATTTAACATATAGATTATATTGTTTTAACAATCATATGATTAAAATAAATACTTATTTAATAAAAAATGCAATATTTTTTTGCACATCTTTTAAGTGTTTATATACAAGAATCCAGTTTCCAGTTCACCTTGCATTTGCGAGAACTATAAAAAAAAAATCACAAGAACACTTCAATATATTGGAATTTGTTTTCAGAAAGAAATATTTATGCATAGACAGTTGAATATAGCAAGCTCAAGAGTAAGAAATCCTAAGAATTTATTCTCCGCTGTTAAAAAGAAAAAAAATTTTCTTAAAAATGTTTATTAAAATCAAGGAAATTATTAAAGCGTGAAGTAGGGTATTTATCAAAGTATTTTTCTAAAAGAATCAGCTATTTTCAAATTTCATAGATCATTCTGCAAAATTGAACAAAACGTACATTGTAAATCTCGACAAAAATATTAGCGATGGCTTTAACAATACTAAATATTGGGAGGATTTCAACACGCGTCTCATTAAATAATTTCTTCTTTTATGTGACATCGCTCCTAATCCTTGTTCTGCCAACAATTTACACAATTTCATCATTCATTTTTTTTCTATGTGCCGTGCCCATTCATGGCGTTAGTGATCATAGTTCTCCACAATTGCCTCTCCTTTGTAGCTCTTAGCATTTTTTGTCTTTTTGCTATCTCTCCTAATCCTTGTTCTGTCAACCATTTACACAAGCTCGTTAGGTAGGTTTTGCACTGCTTTCCTTTGTCCCTTTTACCTTCAACATGTCCTGAGAGTTATGTTTTCCAAGCCCTCTTTCCTCATAACGTATCCTAGAAATGTCAATTATCTCTTTCTGATTTCTCTAAAACTTTCAGGATTCTCGACAATGTTACTTATTATTATTGTTACGAACCAGAAAATGATTTTCCTTTTAAGAGGGATGCAGGATCGAACACTGTCGGAAGCCACAGACCGGTAGACCCGAATGTACATTGTTGAAAACAAAGGGAGGTCTACTCAAATACGTGTATACACGAGGTATAACGTTTAAAGTAATAAGATGTGCTAAGTATATAATCCTTAAAGGCTGTTAACATTCAGGCTTAAAAGCCATTTCATTTATTTATAAAGGGAAGGGTTGGAATGGCTTAATATATATAGTCTTTGAGGTCTTTAAATGAAAATCCGAATAAGCTTTCCTCAGTACTGAGAACATAGGCCTTTGTTATAAAACCGGGCAGCCTAATGATTGTTTAACAAATATTTAACTAACGCCGACACAAATGCTGTTGTACATGGCAACATTATCCAAATTTCTTTTCTGAATACTGGCATAAAGAGAAAGAGGATTAAGAAAATGTGTTTTCTCCCTGGATATAGTTTATTCAAGGCGGCAATTCTAAAAGCAGCGCCCTATTTGATTAAAATTCAGTCCTTTGATGGTAAGACTGGTGTGACCTCCCTAGGGCACAGAAAGAAGCCGTTGGCTACCCAGACTACATGGCCCACTCTAAGCTGTGCTGACGAGATCTAATGTAACATATGACATTACATTTAGGGTCGGTTTGATTGCAAGAGTTGCCAGAAAGTTATCAGTATTGACAGCCAACCGATTTCAGTACTCCACTCATGATTTTCTGTCTGGATTTAATTCCGTAGTCTTTTCCGTGTTTGGATATGACTGTAAGGAAGTGGGTGTTTAAAATCAGTTATCTTAATCGTAAAAGATACGTGGTAACTGCGTTGATGGTAGACTCGGAGAAAGAACTTTGAAACCGTAGTCAAGGAAATCAAGACGAAAGAACAAATTATTAATTGTAAGAACACAGAATGCTTTGTTGCCAGCAAAAGAGGCAACCTTAGATATGAGCTACACATTGGGAACGTTCAGGGCCGAATTATCTCCTTTTGGGGCCCCTAGACTAATGAATCTGTGTCCCCTCTACACGTAGCAACCTTTTAACTCAACCTGCACCAGTCTTGAATATCTTTTTTACTCGTGATATATTTTAGTTACATTTATATACCTTGAAGTAAACGTATTGCATTTAAAAAAAAAAAAAAACTAGAATAGCTATCTTAATGTTTGTCAATAAAAATATTCTTTTAGAATTACCACTATTTGTGTTTTTGTTTAACGGCATATCAACAACTTATGGGTCATTTAATGACGAAATTCAATTTTCTAGGGACATTTGAAATAAAAACATGTTATGTTATTCTGCTTTCATAGTTGAGTACATGGTAGATTATACTCAGCTTTTGTGCATATACATGTTTGTGTGGACATAATTACTAGAGGCAGTGATATGTGTCTTTTATGTTGTAGTTTTCTTGAAGTTATATTTTGGAAGTACATTATATGGATTAATGTCATGAAAGAATTCTTTCATGTTGGTTGTTTGGCTGATTTTGTTTAACGGCATACTTAACGCAAGTGAATCATGGAAACGAGTTTCAATAGATGGCAGGGCAAGGACCGAGTGATAGTAAAAGGTAAAACATTTATTTGCTACAAAGGATGAGAAGTTGTGGAGGCTCATGACTGCACACGTTCTAAAGGGACATGACATAAAAAAGACATTGGGAAGACGCAGAATATTACCGGTTCACCCACTGAACGGAAAATCCGTGTCAGACGATGATTAAATAGTTGGGTAAGAATCTGCTCAAAGATTAAATGAAGGGATAAAAGGGCGGACCCACCCAACGGCGTTGAGTTACTTGATCAACAAACATCACTTAGTCGGTGACAACGTTTTTCAAAAGGCCGACAGGACGCCATTACTTTGAACCAAAGTGGGTGTGTCCCTATTGGCCAATAGTTGAGGAGCAGGTGGTTAGAGATATTGGTGTGGAGGGAAAACGACGTCACGTTATCATGAAAGCGAGAAAAGAGAAGGAGAAATGAAAGAGGGAGATAAAAAGAAAGAAGAAAACATTAAGAAATTGGTAGAGAGGGGGCAGGAGGAGAGAAAAAAGAAGTTATGAGAATGAGGGACAAGGAGGAAGTAATAGTATTTAGGCAAATATGGAACAATGGGAGAAAGATAGAGAGGAGATATTCAAATCCATAGTAAAAAAGAGAGAGAATAACATGCTGAGAGGAAAAGAAAAAGAAAAGAGATAAAGAATGAAAGGAATAGGAGAGAGAGATCGAGAGATAAAAGAAATCAGAATAGTTTGAAGAATAAAACAGAAACGAAAGGAGGCGAACCAAAGAGAATACCAATAAGTAAGGAGACCAAAAGGAAGTTGATAAGTTAATGAAAAATGGGGGGAAAATTAAAAGAAAGAGAAAATGAAGGAAAAGGGATAAAAACAAGAAACAAAATGTAAAAAGAGTGGAAGAAGCGCAAGAAGGAAGAAAAAGGGAGAAAGAGAAAAGACAGATTATGAGACAGACTGGGAAGGAGGGAAGGAGGTAGAGAGAGTGAGAGACAGGCAGACGGGAACAGACTGGGAGAGACAGGCAGGCGGGAACAGACTGGGAGAGAGACAGACAGCAACAAACAGAGAAAGAGAGAGAGATAGATAAAGAGACTGACAGAGAGATCGAAACAGACTTGATGGTAGGGAGTGAGAACAGCCTAGGTGTGTGAGAGATAGGGAAAGAAAGAGAAAGAAACAGAGAGAGAGAGAGTAATCGATGCTGTGGTGGCGTGAAGCAGAGAAAATGACGACTGTTGAGTTCAAGAAAAGTACAGTTATCGAAGTTGAAAGAGATTGGTTGGGTTTTGGGAGTGTCTCTGGGAAAACAATATCTTTGATACATTCGGCTGGCCAAATGTATTCCTGTGACGAGGTAAAGACATCCAGCGCTGCGCGTATCAAATCGCTTTTCTTTGCTCAGCTGTGCGACGTCGTTTCCAGTTTCACAGTCCGTTACATCTAATCCTTCATCGGGCCTCGAACCCGCGACCATTGGATCACTTTGCTATCACGTTTACCAATATGCCATTGCAACATGGCATAGAGGACGCGAACAAATATTGGAATGGTTAAATCTATTGGAGCTCTTTAATTTCGGGAATAACATTTTACGAAATTCGCAAATTTCATTATTTATATTCGGATTATAGGCCTCATCTTTATTGGAATTATCACAACGTTTCGACTCGTTGGTGTTCGCCAGATGCTTGTCGATCCGTGTTACATTCAAGAAAATTTATTTATTTAATCTTCAGTCATTAGAAAATGATCTACATAGAGCAACTAATAAATAAGAACTACACAACCCTGTAGATTAAATAAAGGGCTTAGATGGGAATTCCTTGGACGTAACCCGGATCGACTAGCACCTGAAGAAGGTTGAATGGTACAACAACTGAAACGTTGTGATAAAAATAACAACGATAAGAACAATTGTCAGGAAGTGAATAATGTCTCTTAACTAAACTAGGGACATAACGATGAATGGTTATTTTACCCATGGAAGACCCTTGGCTTGAGAACCTATGGAGACTCATCCCAGACCTCGTGGAACTCGTATATATGATCCATTACAGGTTAGTTTTTCTGTACTGCTACAGTAAGTACCCGACTCTTTCTGCTATCCTCTACGTTTACAAGAGCCAGATCGGACCAAAAATTGGAGTACACCTGCCATATATGGGCAGGGGCTGCTCAGTTTTCACTTTCCGGTCTCGAAAGAGACCAAAAGCGTTTCCGAGTCCTTGTGATTGAGGAATTATTTTCCACCCTGCAACGCCTTTAAAACTGACGAAAGGTCGCAAGCCTCTCACTACTCTATCGCTATTTCCATGGAAACGAACTTTATTCCTAAATTCCACCAGGTCTTCATGGCTATGACCTGTTATTCCATACACACTGTAGCGAAGCACTCTCATTCCGTTCGTATTCCATTGGTGAGATGTAAATTCCACTCGAGCAGCTTCTCACAAACTGTTGCTTTGCAGAAGCGACTCCCAGGATGCTTCATTGATCACTACAATCTTAACCTGTTCATGTCTAGGGGTTAACAGTTATCTTCGCCACATATCCCCATAAACTGTGCCTTTTACTTTGTAACCCTTAACCTCGAGTGGCTCTTGGGTCTTGTAGAGCGTGAACATAATTTAAAAAATAAAGTAAAAAATAAAGTAAATAATAAAGTAAATAATAAATAAAAACTAAACAAGATATCCCTAGATATGGTCATCGTAACGGGATCATTCTACCCCTGAAGATTAAATAAAGATCTCAGTTGGAAATTCCCTGAAGGTAATCCCGATCGACAAGAACCTGAAGCAGGCCGGAGGGTACAACAGTTGAAACGTTGTGATACCAAAGAAGATGAGATTAGTCAGAATGTAAACAATGATAGAAATTCAGATATAAATTATCGCAAATCTCAAAGAAACGACGCCTCGGAGCACCGTAAAACAAATTGGCTCGGGCAACGCCAGGTATTATTGCTGGTATTAAATAAAAATGATAAAATTCACATTTACCACTGAATTCATTTTTTATGTGTAAAAAGCGCTTCATTCGTTTTTAATGTCATAATGTTTTCTTTCTTTTGTTTTCATAAACCTATATTTTCCTGACGTCAGCTTAAAAAAATGTCATCCCTTTCTATATATTGTGGCTGTTTTGTTTAAAATTGCTATTTACTTGATTTAAAATGAAAAACTGGAATTTTTCCAACATATTTCAATGAAATTTAAACATTACCAATTTTATAATTACTAGCCAAACCCCCTGCTTTCTCTTAATGATAATTTAAAAATAATTCAGCAGAATGGTGACTAGATTTTTGGCGATTACCTTACTCGATTACTGTCGTTCGGTACTGCGCGTCTGAAAATTAGTTTCTTTAACCCTTTGAGCCCTGACCACTGCTTTACCGGTGGTAGAGAAAAAATGACGTAATGCCCAGCCATCGGTTGAACAATGGTAGAGAAAAATGACTTAATACCCAGCCACCGGTTGAACGGTGGGTAAACACTTGTAACTATTTTTATATCTACCGTGGAACATTACATACAAATTATTTGCGAATTTTGACTCGAGAGCTCAGGCAGAAGGGTTAAAATAGTTCAGGAACGCAGGGCTCAAAGGGTTAAGCATTAGCTCAAGGTTGTGTGTTTGGGTTTGGTTGTTTTACCAGCATATCAACTCTCGTGGATCATTTAATGTTGATAATCAGATTTTTATTCGATAATATTTAGGATGTTTTACGTTTTATAATTCATGAAGTATAGTTGAAAACTGTATATTTCGTATATGGCGGAAGTTGTCTGTGTTAAATTTTGGTGTTTAATTTAGTTTTCTTCAAATGGGCCAAAATCGTTTTTTTTTCATTTACGTTTTTGAAAAGTTCCTTAAGGATATTCACCTTATATTTACGATACCGATGCCAGCCAACCGGGGGCTGGGCTATTTTTGGACTTGGCCCAGGTTTAAGCATTCCCCACATAAATCTGAGCTTTCGTTACATCCTACCATCGTGTGGCGCAAGAAAAATACAATCGCTTGTCGGCATTTTGGTTTAGATCAAAGTGTAGTATCTGTTCTTATCTGCTTAATCTGATTCGCTCTCCACTTCCTTCTTTTTCTCACTGAAACCAAGTTGTCTTTTCTCCTCTTTCCACGCAATCAAAACAGAATAGTCAATTATTTATGAGATATTGGCAGGGTGCAACGGTCGTGCGAACTAGCGAAGGGATGGACAACCACAATTATAATAGGACTAGTTTTAATCTATGAAAATTTCACGATTTTCCTATTTTAATATTCTGATGAATCTTAATTCTTAAGTTAATTCTTGAGTTAACTCATGGCGAGTTCAGCGACAATAAAATATCCTTAGAAACTCCCTAATCGCATCGTTAAATATTTGAGCCTATCAACTTTAACAAAATATTACAATAAGAATCATAAGCATGAGTGTTGGTTGATATTTTAAGAAGTGGGTACAAATGAAAACATTTAAAATTGACAACTTTTTCCATTTCACCGAAACAGCTTCTAAACCCTTCTTTCTTTTCTTTCATTCATTTTCTACTGAAGTAGTGCTTTTTGCCTTCTTTCCATGGCATCAAAACGGAATAGTCCATTATATGAGGTATTGGCTGGGTGTAAGGGTAATGCGTACTAAGAAACGGAGGGACAAGCATAATTATAATAGAATCATATGAAACGGGGAGGTGTTTGCTTCAACCAGGAAAATGTGGGTTAAAATAACGCCTTCTTTTTTTCATATCGTGTGACCATTTTACTTCCAATTCATAATTTCTTGATTTCAAAAGAAAACTTGGAAATTTTCCAATATATGTCAGTGACATTTTCAATTTCTCAAATTATAATTTATACGTATGTTTTTGATATATATATATATATATATCAAAGAAGATGGCAGTTTAAAATACAAATAATTTCATTACTCGACGAAACAAATCGAACAAGCATTAAATCATGACACGAGATTTTTTAAAAACAATTTCACAAGCAAGGCAATGAAGCCACTAAGACGCAAGAGGTTACTGAGCGCGAGAGAATATAAGAAAAACATTAACGAGAAAGAACAATAAAACGGAAGAAAACGAATGACATTGCATTTAAATTTTTTAAGATCAAAACTGACTGGAAAGCAAGAAGCCGGAAGAACTTCGACAAACGAGAAGAGTGAAAGAAGAAATTATCAGCATATAACTTACGGTTACCACTAGAAAGTTCAACTCTAAAAGGATGAGACATCCTAGACAATCTAGAACTGCGCTTAAATTCATAAAGTTTCGGTAACATAAAGGAAAGTTCGTCAGAACAATTACCATGAAAATACTGATCCCCCCCCCAAAAAAAAAAACAAAAAAAAACAAGGAAGCTACGTTATGGCGATGGGAAAATGAGCCAGGTCAGGACCAATAACATTGCAGTCTAGATTTGTATTAGGATTTAATAAAAGCGAAAGAACGATACGCCGATATATAGCATAGGGGAAAATAAATGATTTGTTTTATTTGGGCTTACTGACCTTTTACAGGTTATTTTAAGCAAGAAAATATTTTTAGATTGTAAGATTTTTGGGGATGATAATGATTTACTGATACTAACCTACCAATTAACCCATAGCTGGGGGAGAAGAGGTGGATTCATAATTTCCCGCAAAGGTATTTGCGCATAAGTGAATATAACGAACATGACTGAAATTGGAACTCGACTCTCCTACTTCCAATTCCCAGCCTTTATCCATTACACCAACGGCGAGCTCAAGATTAGAGCATCTAGTATTCTCAAACGGTCACCCATCGAAATACAAAGCTCGACGTTGCTTAACTTCGGTGATATTAATAGAATAGACGTTTCAACGTGATATGGCCGAAAGCTGCATCGGGGAAAAGATACCAATTAGGTAAAGAGGTATCTGTAATACCCGCTGTTATGCGCTAGAAAACATTCCGACATTTTCAAATCTATTTTCAGACAAACCTCCTCTTTTCCTATTCTTGTACTGATCTAGGCAATGAACTCAACTAACAGAAAAGCAAATTCTACTCAGATATAGTTGGTACTGAAATTAAGACCAGAATATACCTGGGAATTAAATAAAATGTTCGAGGGGTTAAGAAATACAAAATGGCCGACTCCATATACCACATCCGAAAGTACAGGACTCCTTCTGCCATGTGTTATCTTTATAAAGAGTCAGACGAGACCAACAGTTTGGTCACTGAATGAGATGTGTGATATGAATATAAAAGGAGGTAAAGGAAAATGAATATTGTGAGGATAAGGAGATAAAGATTGACACCAGACTTGAAAATGTTTAGGATTGTACTGTTCAGGAAAGCATCCACGCAAAAATGTGCTCTATTAGGCTGTTACATATATCCGTTCGCTTTTTCTCTCTATTAGCTTGTCACATATATCCGTTCGCTTTTTCTATCTATTAGCTTGTCACATATATCCGTTCGCTTTTTCTATCTATTAGCTTGTCACATATATCCGTTCGCTTTTTCTATCTATTAGCTTGTCACATATATCCGTTCGCTTTTTCTATCTATTAGCTTGTCACATATATCCGTTCGCTTTTTCTATCTATTAGCTTGTCACATATATCCGTTCGCTTTTTCTATCTATTAGCTTGTCACATATATCCGTTCGCTTTTTCTCTCTATTAGCTTGTCACATATATCCGTTCGCTTTTTCTCTCTATTAGCTTGTCACATATATCCGTTCGCTTTTTCTCTCTATTAGCTTGTCACATATATCCGTTCGCTTTTTCTCTCTATTAGCTTGTCACATATATCCGTTCGCTTTTTCTCTCTATTAGCTTGTCACATATATCCGTTCGCTTTTTCTCTCTATTAGCTTGTCACATATATCCGTTCGCTTTTTCTCTCTATTAGCTTGTCACATATATCCGTTCGCTTTTTCTCTCTATTAGCTTGTCACATATATCCGTTCGTCTTTTTTTCTCTCTATTAGGTCGTTACATATATCCGTTCGTTTTTTCTAATGTTCTGCGAATGATCTCAAAGTATAATTGTTGTTTTGTGTGTATAATATATAAGAAATTATACACACAAAACATCTTTCACAAATAGTAAATATGCGAACAGTACAATGCTTTCTAAGTATATCTGGGAAATTAAAAACAAAACGCATATCACACCAAAAATATCTTGGAAGATAAGGAAAAAATCATCAGCTTACAACAACCAATCAAAAACTTGCAAACTTTGCTTGGAGGAAAAAATAGCTATCATTACTTTCCCCGACCAAAATAAATTATTAAACAAAAGATCCGAGCTCATCTCAAAATGCAGACATGAAAATAAATTTTTACTACGTAACCTAAAAAATGAAAAACGGAAAAAATAAAAACAAATAAATATATTAATAAACAAAATAACAATAAAAAAAAAGAAATAAAACATAAATAAATACTATGTTACTTAAAAATCTAAAACCGAAAAGAGAAAATATACAAGTAAAATAAATTGACCTAAATTCATCCAAGTAAATAAATAAACAAACCAATCCCAAATAAAGATAATCAATTAAAAACTGTTCCCGCCAAAATAATACTTAGAATGAACTACAACAATCAACCCCAAAATTGAACAAATAGCTTTAATTAATTCTCAAACCAAAACAAAACTGTTAAATAAGTGATATAAACAAATTTTTACTACGTTAATAAATAAATAAATAAATAAAATAAGAAACAAAAAAATAAAAAACAAGCAATATAATTTGACCCAAATAAATAAACAAACGACTTCCGGTAAAATAACCGCCATAATAGAATACCCACAATGCACCACCAACCCGTATATATATATATATATATATATATATATATATATATATATATATATATATATATATATATAAATAGCCGAGACAAATAACAGCATATGTGGCCTGACGATTGCATATATCATGAAACAGACTGTCGCCTCTAAGTGTTGACTTCTATGTTCACTAATATATATATATATATATATATATATATATATATATATATATATATATATAGATAGATAGATATGTAAACACAATGGAAAAAATAAAAAGGGAAGATAATAGGAGTAGAAAGCTTTTTTTCCCTGCTAGGCTATTGCATGATTTCCTATGATTATTTTTTTTTTGTTTGGTGATGGTCCACATCAAACAAAAAATTAAATAAGAATAGAATTAATCGTTTAAAAATAAAACAACATTGATAAAAAAAAAATCTGCCCACTTAACATCTTATATTACCAGAGATATCTAATTAGCACCTTTGAAATTTCGAAAATAAGTTTTGAAACGAAAATTAGGAGAAGAAAAACAAAATAGCGAAACATTCGGTTCATTTCTATTCGTTAATATCGTGAAAAATTGAAGATTTTAATGAAATATATGTACAACATTGAGGTTGTAATGTGTAATATGGTAAAACTTTAAAAAAATACATAGGATGGCTGTATTACAGGGTCGTATTATACACAAGGATATAATTTATTCCCTGTTTCTAGCTTCAGAAACACTAGGGGCGTATTATACACAAATACGTTACGGTGGAGTAATGGATAGCGGCTCGGATTGAGGAATCGGATAGCCGAGTTCGAATTCCAGTCGAATCCATTACATTCACTAACGTGCTAATATCCTTGGGAAAGGTATGAATCCTCTTCTTCTTCCCCTCCCTTCAGCTATGGATAAATAGCAGAATATGCTGGGTTCTACAGTCTTGGATGGCACTGGTCTACCACAGAAAGAAACGGCAATCTACAGCGGGAAAAAATCTGCCTCGTCAGTCATGATCGCC
>OZ010615.1:27505669-27525669 GCA_963932145.1 Acanthosepion lycidas | reverse complement strand
GCTAAGTTTTTAAGATAAGACAGACGAAGACCAGCATTCCCCACCACCACTTTAAACCTTGTGCCACACTTTTTGCATTTATACAAAAATAAATATTATGGCCTGACGATTGCGTTTTGCATGAAACAGACTGTCGCTTCTGGGTGTTGACTTCAATGTCAACTTTTATATTTACTTACACTCTATCCATGATATTGAGCACTTTAACCCATAAATATAGCATACCTTCAAACTATATTTTATCATATAGGTTGCGACCGGCAAATTTTTGTCATTTTATCTTATGAATTTCGCGCTTGCGTATTGTTTGTTTTTGATTTTGTCGACTGCACAGTATAGTAGGGTCAGTTGGGCACCGTCCGTGAGAAAAAGAGCACCATGACGCAATTCACTCCGTTAAAATTTTGGAAACTGCAAGCTGTACTGCTTGTCATTCACGCCGGAGACTCCAATACGAACATTTCAGAGTTTTGGAGTATCAATCTGAGGACAGTGCAGTGTTGGATGAGTCTAATGGTGATTACGAAGGCGTTTGGAATAATCACTAGTGCTGGCGACGTTATATCTTCATTCATTTTCCCCACAGAACCTCAGAATCAACACGGAAGCCTACATGAAGTGCATTGAGGAGGTAGCGCTGTTCTGGGTCAAGTGAGCGTCTGCTGTAAGACCCCATGTCTGGCAACAGGAGGAGAGAGAGAGGCGGGAGGGGGAGACGAGGAGAGAGAGGCGGGAGGGGGAGACGAGGAGAGAGAGGGGGGAAAGGAGAGAGAGGGGAGAGAGAGAAAATGACTACATTTTTATATACCAGAACAGTGTTTGGAAAATTAATGTAGAAAAAAGTTCTTGCGTATGTCTAGTCACCTATCACTTTAGTATGATGAGGTCCTAAAGGACGAAACGCGTCACATGAAAATGTTTTCTACTTTGTCATTAATTTTCCTCAAAAGAGGAAAAAGACGAAAAGGAATCGGGAGAGAGTGTAAGAAGATAAGATAATGATGTAAAGAGGAAATAACCACAACATTTTACACATAAACACACAGGAAGATACAAAAAGAGAAAAAAATATCAACCTAACACAATAAGAGCATCCCAACTCGCGCATAAATTAATTGCATCAAACTTAGTATAAAGATAAAGAAAAATAAGAAAAAATGCTGAAACCTCCTGACGACTAGACTGAACAATTACAAAAGTTCATCTACGAAACAGTCGAGGCGCTTAATATAGCATCAGTGACAAATTTTATATATATATTAGTGTGCAGCATATATTTTATATCAAAGAAATAAAGAAACAATTTTTCCAAAGAATTAAATAGCAATGTTAATGTGATGAATAGCGAAATCACTTCGCTAACAGGACTTAATGAGACATTAACTTACTATCAATTCCTTGAATAATAAGATCCTTAATCACATAAACATTGCTATTTAATTCTTTGTATAAGTTATTTCTTTATTATATAAAAAATCAAAGCTGTACACTAATATATTTACAACATCAGATTCGCATCACAGTAATAATTAGAATCTTAAATTCTGTGGAAAACTACTAAGACATTTTTACTCTACTAATTCAATTATACTAAGTCCATTTCACTTTAACAGATAAATACATAAGAAAATTTCGTGGATTTATAACTTTTCAAAATTCAAACAAAATTTTCACTTGATCGATTTGAACAAGAACTCTAGCGTCGCGGCATCGGACGCTTCAAAACATTCAGTTGTTATTAAATAGCATAATTAAAAAAAAAAAAAATCATCTTTCGGTCTACACATACTTCTTTTAAATGTTTGCCTATGTATGGGAAAATTGCGCCCTGAAGATGACAATTTGAAATTGTCGAAAGCACTCGGTATGTGCCTTCCATCTGACAACAACTCGAATATAAGGATCTTATTAATCAAGGAATTGACAGTAAGTTAATGTCTCATTAAGTCTTGTTAGCAAAGTGATTTCGCCATTAATCACATTAACATTGCTATTTAATTTTTTGTATAAATTGTTTCTTTATGATTATATATATATATATATATATATATATATATATATATATATATATATGAGAGAGAGAGAGAGGTAAAAAAAGAGCGTGCGAGAGAGAATTTTTTTTATCTTTTTTATTTGTCTTATTTTAAAATTCATACCTTTCCCAAGGGTATGTGCGCATATGAATATAACAAATTCGATTGGAATTCGAACTCTGCTATCAGATATCTGTCCATTACACCACCACGCATCCAGTTGGATCCGCACAAATACGCTTGGGAAAAGTATGAATATCCTTTGTCCCAACTCAAACTGGACCCTATAGCCTTGGTTGGCAACCAGTCTGTGAGAATTCAAACTTGTCCAAGGCACACCAGTTCTACTGCCGCTGCAGTACATGTCGTGCCTCTACGACACTCGGGGGTTAAGAGACCCGTGATCGTTAATATTAATCTGCTGCTTAAGTATTGAGCGTTTTTCTGCTACGACTAATGGTGATAAATTTTGTTTCGCAATTGATTTCAACGACTGGAGTGTTTAAATTACAAAAAAAAAAAAAAAAAAAAAAAAAATCGCCAAAATGTACCTAACAAAATATTGTTTACCACATTGACAAGTTCTTCTTCTGTGTACCGTCTCTCTTTAGCATGTTGACGATCGTGGCTCTCTACAATTTCCTGTCCTTTGTCGCTCTTAATAACTTTTGTCTTTCTGCCATCTTTCCCAAACTCTGCCCCGCCATCCATTCGTTCAAGTCCGACAGGAAGGATGTGCTTTGCTTTCCTCTCGCTCTCTTACTTTCAATCTGTCCTATGTGTATCAAATTTACCAAACACTCTTTCCTTCCTGTGAGAAGATTGTCCAGCATTCACTGCAATATAAGACGACTGATACTGCGTAACAGTTTACTACTCTTTTCTTTGTTTCTAATAATATTTTTCTGTTTCTTAATACTTTGCTCAGCTTTTGGAAGGCATCTTTCGCTACCCCAATGTTGATAATAACTGAGATAGTCGAAAATAATTGAAAGATACCGGCTAAAACGTATGAGGCTCTGAAAGTCTATCCACAATTTTGATCTTAGTCAACAACTGAAAAAAAAGATACAATCAAATATCAAACAAATCTTGCCGGTTGAATGTTGTTTATATCATTGCACAGTCATGTACGCCAAAATAAAAAGCCATAATTTTGTTTCAATGCGCTGACACATTCCAACTGACAGATTAAAAAGAAAGGAAAAAACGCATGTGGAAGCCACTATAATTCGTGTGAGAAAAAGACACTGGAATTCGTGTGAGAAATGCGACGAAGGCCACAAACGTCGTAAAGTCCATACACATTCCTTGAGCTCTTCTTAACATTCTCTCTCGTATGCGTCACCCCCCCCCACAAGTTGAGGGAGGCTATCAATGTATGTATTAAATAACCGTCATTAAAAAAAATGGCCACCTCTTAATTTGGTCTAAGTTTAGTTTCGCCATGATTGTTCGCAAGTTAATTTTGGCACGATACCATACTATATGGGTAGAGTTATTTACAAAGGGTAGCTTAGTTCTCGTACAAGACTAAAGGAATGGGATGCCCAATGAGGATGGACTCATTCCTCAGTAGCTTAGTTTTGGCACAAGGCCACAAAAATGAGAAGCATTATTTAAGTTAACTGGTCCGCTCGTAAAATAAATAAAAAACAGGGAAAATATTTTTAAATATTACGAATAGGGAAAAAGGGACAACGAAAATAGTATATCAATAACTTAAGCCCAGTTTCAAACTTCATTTTGACGTATTTATAGCATTACTTAAATTGACTTGTCAGCTCATAAAAGAGAGGAAATGGTTTGTTTGTTTTTTAACAAATTTTGTAAATTACAATACGCGACATTTAAAAAAATACTGATTTTTTTAATAAAATTAGAATGGGGTAGTCCTGGTTATAATAGTTAAATCAAACCCTGACTTTTTAGAGTTATCTGTACCTTGCTTTTATTAACAAGTGACAAGTTTTAAACTGTTGCTACCTTATTGATTACTGCATACTCTTACAAATTTGGGAAAGGCCAACCATTAATAGTACGCAGTTATCTATGACGTAAGCAGAAGTTCAAACTGAACATTTTTAAAGAAAAGTTTATCAAAGTTTTATAACTGGTTTATCTGTACCTTATTTATAAATGCCAAGTTTGGAAATATACTTACGTCATTTGTAATTGCATACTACTTCCCTTTCCCAATTCAGTTTTCAATGACATTAAACCACAGATCAATTTTCAGCTATTTATAGCATTATTTAAATTGACTGGTCTGCTCGTAAAACAGAAGGAAGATTTTTTTAACGCATTTTGTAAATTACTATTCACTAGACATTCTCCAAGTCATGACATTAGAAAAATATTTATTTTTTAAAAAAATAATTTTAGAAGGAGATGGTCCTGGTCATAATTGTTAAATCAAACCTTGACTTTTTAGAGTTATCTGTACTTTGCTTTTATTTACAAGTGTCAAGTTGGAAACTGTGGCTACGTCATTGATAAGTGTGTACTCTTACAAATTTGGAAAAACACCAGCCATTAGTAGACGCAGTTACGTAAACGGAGAGTTAAACTAGGCATTTTTAAATCAAAGTTTATCTTTGTTTTTGTTTTTTTATTAAATCAAGGATGGATTTTGAGGTATTTATAGCAATATTTAAATTGACTGGTCCGCTTATAAAAGATAGGGTAGAATGTTTTTAACAGATTTTGTAAATTATTATTCATTAGATTATCTTCAAGCTATGATATTAGAAAAATATTGATTCTTTTTTATTTTTTTTAAAATAATTTCAGAAGTGGGTAGTATTGTTTGTAATAGTTAAAATAACTCCTGATTTCTTAAAGGGATATCTGTACTTAGGATTTACAAATGTCTAGTTTGAAGATTTGACAATGTCATTGATAACTATGAATTGGGAAAAAGGACAATGTCAGTAGTATGCAATTACCAATAATGTAGGCGGAGTTTTAAACATGACATTTGTAAATAAAAACAAAGTACAGAAAACACTTTAATAAGTCGGAGATTAATTTAACTATTATGACCAGAACCATCCCCATCTAAAAAGGATTTTAAAAAGAAAGAAAAAAAGAAATCACAATTTTTAAAATATCCTAACTTGAAGAAATCTCAAAAAATATAAAATTTGCTAAAAACATTCTTTATCTTTTAATGAGCGGATTAGTAAATTACCGTTCTGACGGCATATAAGACGCACTTTTTTTTTTTTTTTACTAAAAATATCTTTTAAAATTCCCCTGCGTCTTATATGCCACATGTAGGTTTAAAATTCACGATAGTCGGCTGACATTAGCTACCTGGCAACTCCTATTAGCTTGGACTTTAGAGTAACTTTCATATAACTATTGTAATTTTTTAAAAGACTGTTATGCAGATTAAAAATGTTATCATTGACAATATTCCTTATATTAATTTCATCACGTTTAATATTAGTACTTTGTTTCACTAAAATTATATGCAATAAATTCAAATTATATATTTGTAAAATATATTTGTTTCATTAATATTTTTATTGTGATAACTTCCGACTGCATTGGTATAAATACAATCAGAATTTTTATATCCTAATTATTTCATTATAGCAGTATTGAAAATGAGTATCAGAGTTTTGATAACGAATTTTATAGATTTGAAGATGAATAAAATTTTAACGGTAGCTGAACTGTTTTTGCTCAATTGTAATAATTACTTGATTTTTATTTTGTTTTCTTACCTTTGGATATAATAAAGTTTTTATAGGCCCGTGTTCTATTTTTCTTATTATTTTTCGTTTAACTGTAATCATGGCTTGTTTAACCAAAATAATACCTCATAAATATAGTCTAGGCTGTACCATTTACTAATAATTTTACTAATTTTTTCTTGATTTTCCTTGCTGAAATTGGGGTGCGTCTTATATACCGTCAAATACGGTAGTTCTCACACAAAACTACAGAAATCGGATTCTCAACGAGGATGGACTCACTCTTCAGTAGCTTAGCTTTGGCACAAGGCCACAAAAATGAGTGGCACTACTTAAATTAACTGGCCCGCTTGTAGCAAAAAAAAAAAAAAAAAAAGAAAATATTTTTAAACAATTTTTTATATATTAGCATTCATTGCGCTTTTTCTACTCAAGATTAGAATCAGAATCATAAATATTACATCATTTTAGAATGAGGAATTCTGTTCATAATATAAATACAGTGTCAAATCGACTCTTGATTTAATTAAAAAAACAAACAAACAAAAGACAGATAAAGATTTATTTACAAATCTCAAGTTTGGAACTCTGCTTACGTCATTGATAATTGTGTACTATTAGAAATTGGAAAAAAATACAATATCAACAGTACGCAGTATTCAATGCCGTAAACACAGTTTCAATCTTGACATTTGTTAAAAACCACAAGTAACTCTTCAAAAATCGTCAGGGATAGATCTGATGGGCTTATAAAGTTTCCAGAACATTCTGGCCATTAAGAATCGTATAACAAAAACATGACGGGGGACTATATTTTGAGGAGTGATTCGTAAAAGTAATTTATAGTATAAGCGTAAATCACGAAAAACTACTCACTTCTAAATGTTTTTGTGGTCTCTCTTCTGTAATCCTAAAATAAATAAATAAATAAATGCTAATTTTGAATCATATGCCGTTTTGTTCCTACTTTCAGTGAACGAGAATGTTCACATTCGCCAGATTTCCTAATGGGAATAGGGAAATTTCTGAGATATCATTATCCTGGTCAAAAAAGCAAAGTTTGAAGGAAATCTTAGCCATTTTTCATACTTTTTAGAAGTAAGCACAAAGGAAATAATAGCTGCTATCGAAAGACAAAAACTGACTTTTATTTGTCTTTGGTCACTAAGTATTATTTCCTCATTAATTCTGTCGAGAAAGCAAAAGGAAATGACTACATTTCCTTTCAAACTTTGCTTCTATGATTTAGACATGTTTTGAAAACTAATCTATTTTCCATTACATTCCAGACAGATTCAGTACAGAGTTGCAGAAGGATAATTTTCTAGAGCGTTCCAGAACTTTCTAAAGGATTCTAAAAGTCTGGCAACATAGATGACAGTATAAATATGGGGAACGTAAACACAACAGTTCAGTTTACTTCCCTCAAAGTCCATATCTTTGACACTCATCTTGATAAATTCAAGAAGATGGGAGCATACTCAGAGGAGCAAGGCGAGCCCATCCACCAGGATATACAGGAATTCGAAGACCACTGCCAAAGATCGTATAACGTAAACATCAGGGAAGACTATATTTTGGGGATGATTCGTAAAATTTACAGTATAAGCGTAAATCACGAGAAACTAATCACTTCTAAATGTTTTTGCGGTCTCTCTTGTGTAATTCTAGAATAAATAAAGGCTACTTTTGAATCATATGTCGTTTTGTTCTTTGCGTGGACAGGAATATTCATATTCGCCGATTTTCCAATGGGAAAAGGGAAATTTCAGAAACATCATTATCCTGGACACAGAATAGTTTGAAGGAAATATTAGCCATTTTTCATACTTTCTAGGCACACAGGAAATAACCGTTGCTACCAAAGAACAATAATGAATTTAACAAAAGTTTGTTTTTCTCAAAGTCGTACTCACCACACCGTCGCAGAGAGTCAAAGCCGCCCTGTCCTCTTCGGTGCTCTCTTTTAAAGTTGCTGATAATACTCGGCCGACAAACAAACACTGCGGTACATCGGGAGAGTTTTTGCCCTGCCTTGAGGCTGGGTCCAGTTGCCCGGTCGAGTTTCGTTTCCAGTGATAGATTTTGAAACCAGGAGCCAGTAATTTGTTATTGGACCTCAGTTGTAAGTGAAAACTCTCGTTGAAGGCCGAGACGTTCAGGTAAAACATCGCGTTTTTGGTCGAAGACGCGCTTCGCTTTCGCCGAAGATGGCGGATGTCATACGACAGGAACTCTCCTCGTTCAGAGACGAAAAACGGATATGTGATTTCATACTCTGTAATGAAGAAATATAAAAGAAAATGTAAGATAAATTCAAATTTACTCCAACTGACGATAGCACACACGCACACACATTATATATATATATATATATATATATATATATATATATATATATATATATATATATATATATATATATAGAGGAAGAAATAATAATAACAGCACTGATTGTTAACTCGTATAAAATGGAATAGAATTTGGAGGAAGGAGAATGTTTGTAGATCGGCATTCATGAGTCATTCTTGTTACGACATTTGTTAGACTCGAAAAACATTGTGTTTTTTTTTAATTTAGAAGAGGGGGCCTATTCATAATATAAATACAGTGTCAAATCGATCCCTGAATTTTTAAAGTGTTATCTATACCTAGTTTTTATTTATTAATGTCAAGTCTCCATCACCACACTTCATTTCCTTCATAATGTCGTAAGAGTTCGATAAAGTACATTTTGAGATATCGTGATGGTAATATTTTCAAATTTGTTCGCTGTTTTTTAAGATAAATAATTATTATCCAACAAGTGGCTTTTTAAGAGGTTTTGAAAAAGCATCAACAATCATTTAAAAAAAAAGATTTTAAAATTCAAAAGTTTTTAAAAAGTATTTAAAAATAACATAACTCATATGTAGATATCAATATAAATGCATCGCGAATGATTTTTCTACTGAAATAAATTGAAAATCAGGGAGAAAGGAATTGTCAGTGGCCAAGAATAAATGCAGGAATTACTGATAGAATAGGGCTATTATATGTACAATGTAAATGCACTGCTAATGATTTTACTATAGGAATACATTGAAAATCAGGAAGAAAGGGATTGTCAGTGGTCAGGAATGAATGCAAGGATTACTGATAGAACAGGGCTATTATATGTATAATGTAAATAATTTACTGATGATTTTACTATAGGAATGCATTGAAAATAATTTTCTGAAAAAATAATTTTAGAAATTCACTGAAAATCTAGAAGACAAAGTGTCTTTTGGTCGGGAATTCTTTCCTTCTTCTTGATCATGTGTTAATGGTAAACAATATTAGCTTGTTAAGCACACAGCCTCTTGCAATCTCACAAATAAACAAAGAAGCCACCATCTGCCAGTAGAATCTGTAATTTTGAAGTCATTTTCAAACTTGTGATAAGCACCTGTTGTATTGTCCCATTAATTGGGCTTTTCCTTCGTGAAATGTGGAAACGGTTTATTCAATTTAAAAGGATGTTTTTTTATCTATTCAAGTCTGTTTATAGCTATTTACTTAAGAGGCAACTTGTAAGCCAGTTGTCGTGTTTGAACCGTTACTTGTTAAATAAAATTAAAAAAAAATAAAATAAAATAAACAAGATAATTTTCAAAGAAGCTATGTACTGTCTACTTGCATAATTGACGAGGCATGGCATCTCTACCCACACACAAGTTCGTATATTTTTGTCTACTTGAACCTCGTATAGTATTCACATGCATACATTCTATCAATACCATGATTGGTAGGGGAGGAATTATATATTTATTTATTTAGAATGGGTGTGTTAATTTTCATCTGTTCTTGTGCGTCTAGATAGTTATATCAATCTGTTTATTATCTAATCTCTTCCTCGATCTATCTATCTATCTATCTATCTATCTATCTATCTATCTATCTATCTACCCCTCTATTTATCTATCCATCTATCTATCTATCTATCTACCCCTCTATTTATCTATCCATCTATCTATCTATCTACCCCTCTATTTATCTATCCATCTATCTATCTATCTATCTATCTATCTATCTATCTATCTATCTATCTATCTAATCTCTTCCTCTATCTAATCTAATCTCTTCCTCTATCTAATCTAATCTCTTCCTCTCTGCTCAATCTATCCAGGCTCCTGCTCAATCTGTCCATCCAGTTTTCTGCTCTATCTAAAACTGTTCATATTTACTCTTTTAATTGTTCACTCTTTATACATCCCCCCATGACTATTATATTCTATTTGAACATTTCACTTCTTGTGAACAGTCTGTGACAGATTACAAAAGGAATTGAAGACAAACTAATCTCTCAGGAGTTGAAATGAAGAATGTGATAGATGGGTAAATAGATAGATATAAGCAGAGGGATATGTAAATAGGAGAGAGAGAGAGAGAGAGAGAGAGAGAGAGAAATCAATATAAGGACATAAATGAACTGCGAAAGATAGATATGAACAGACTGAGATAGATATATCAACAGATAGCTAGCTAGTTACATACCAACGGAGATAGATAGACATGAACACACACACACACACATATATATATATATATATATAGAGAGAGAGAGAGAGAGAGACATGAACACACACACACACACACATATATATATATATATATATATATATATATAGACATGAACACACACGTATATATATATATAATATATATATATATAGACATGAACACACGTGTATATATATATATATATATAGAGAGAGAGAGAGAGAGAGAGACATGAACACACGTATATATATATATATATATATATAGAGAGAGAGAGAGAGAGACATGAACACACGCACATATATATAATGAACACACACACACATATATATAGACATGAACACACACACATATATATATAGACATGAACACACACACACATATATATATAGACATGAACACACACACACATATATGTATATATATAGACATGAACACACACACACACACACATATATATATATATAGACATGAACACACACACACATATATATATATATATATATATATATATATATATAGACATGAACACACAGACACACATATATATATATAGACATGAACACACACACATATATATATATAGACATGAACACACACACACATATATAGACATGAGCACACACACACACACATGTATATATATATATATAGACATGAATACACACATATATATATAGACATGAACACACACATATATATATATAGACATGAACACACACACACACATATATATATAGACATGACCATACACACACATATATATATAGACATGAACACACACACACATATACATATTTACAGAGACAGGAACACACACACATGTATATATATATATATATATAGAGACATGAACACACACACATCTATAGATAGATAGATAGATAGATAGATAGATAGATAGATAGATAGATAGATATGAACAGACACAGATAAACCTCAATAGATAGATATGAACAGAGACAGATAAACATCAATAGACAGACATGGACAGAGATAGATAGAGTGGCAGACACGGACAGAGATAGAGAGAGGGACAGACACGGACAAAGATAGTGAGAGTGACATGGATAGATATAGATAGATATGAACAGAAATAAATACAGTAGAATCCCGCATATCCGGACATGATTTTGATGTGTATATTTAAACTATTTGGGTGATATGTAGCTGGTTTGAATTTTTTGTTTTTCAGGAAATTTAATTTGAATAATTGCTTATGCTTATTTCACACTAATGGCTTGTTTTGTTGCAAAATATGATGGGAATAAGAGGAAAAGAACAACTTTGGAGTTATCGCAAAAAGTGGAAATTTTAAACAGACTAAACGCTAGTGAAAGTTTATTGTAACTAATGGCTGAGTTCAACATAGGAAAATCGACATTGTATGATATAAAATCGTCTAAAGAAACTATTCTCCAGCGTTCACACTATCACAATGAAATAAAAAACATAATTGTGATTAAATGTGGGCTGAAAATGAAAAAGCTATTGGGAAGGTTGTCAGTTTTATGGAAAGAAAGCCAGCATTCAGTTATGACGATTGCAATAACGCACGCAGAGTTAAAAAGTGTCTTTCGTTTAAAAAAAAAATCAAGAACAAAAGCAAATCGACATGCGGGAAAAGTTGGGAATGACATTATAAGAGGAAGAATCATCATGTAACAGCGATTAAAAAAACCCTCGTTACATTATTTGATTTGCATACGTGGTGTACTTAATTTAGCGAATTTTCATTAACATTACAAAATTTATTTCGTTTTCCTTAAAATCAATTCCGTTATATTTCACTCACCATTAGCTTATTTTGTTTACTATAAAACAGTGAAAAATAAATGTTAAACCTGATTCCAGTTCTTTTATTTTAATCTAAATATAACTCCTCATATCCGGAAGGTCGCCTTAGTCCAGTTGTCAGGGATTCTACTGTAGATAGGTATGAAAAGAGGTAGATACACAGACATGAACAGAGATAGATAGGTAGATTCACAGGCATGAACAGAGATAGATACAGCGATAGACAGACATGAACAACGATAGACAGACATGAACAGCGATAGACATGAACAGAGATAAATCGATAGACAGGTATGAAGAGATAAATAGATAGATAGGTATGTATGAACAAAGATAGATAAGTATGTATGAACAAAGATAGATAGGTATGTATGAACAAAGAGAGGTAAGTAGTAGATAGGTAGGTACGGACAGTGATAGAAAAGACTATATAAACGTATTAACCTGACAAAACTGAAGTAGGCAGAAACTGATATAATGTATAAATCATTTAATCTGTGAGGATGATAAATAAGGTATCCCACCACAAAATGATAGATATATAAACATGTCTGGGACATTTTTTCCTGACTATATGAATTCCTGTTTAAACGTTCTTTTTTGACTGTTCGCCGCCGTTGTGTTATTGCGTTCTTTGAAAACAACCACGACGTCCATGTTACGTATGAAACAGAGTTCAGTAATAAATTGTTGAGCAGCAGTGAAAATTAACGGAGGCATGAAAGCAATAAAACTTTGCGCGTATTTATTTAACTTCCGCGGAATAAATACTGGAGGAACCTTTTTTTTTTTTTTTTTTAGCATGGTGGCAACACAAGGCTATACAGCAAAGAACAAAAGAGATAAACGGTGAAGACGTCTGAAATTCACAATTATTACATTCCTCCATAGTCCTAATTTAGAAGCATCTCCTGGTTATTTATTTATTTATTTCCGAAATTGAAAGACATACTGAAAGGCCAACAGTGGTTGAGGACGAATTTATTGCGCACACTAGGTTCAAAAGTAAACCAAAAAGAAAAATCTATGCGGCGATCGAAAATGGTGACAATGATCAAAATTAAACTTGTCATTTTGAAGAGAAATAGATATACTATTTTTTTTTTTTTACAGATCGCAACAGCTATTATGGAGATGTGGTTAAATATACTTCAATGTTTTCAAAAAAATATTCAGTATCCTTATTGTTTAGGTAATAATTATTATAACATAGCACAAATAGCTATATTGTGGAAAAAGGAATTTTCAACAATATACGCATTTTTTTTTTTGGCATTAATAGCTATCTGGTGATGTGTTAAAATTTTGGAATAATGCAATCATAAAAATTTAAATTTCATCTCTCTGATAGATGTCGCGATCTATTAATATTTTCACCCCATGCAAGGCGATAATATCACTAAGACGCAGGGGCTTAAAGGGAGTGTAAGTGAAAGAGAAGACCGAGAGCAGGGCGGGTTGAGGAAAGGACAAAAGATGAATGGGTTTCAAGAAGACAGAAGGTAGCGATTGACGTCGCATTTAAATGTTAAGATTGTATTAGGTTGGTGCAAAAATAATATCGTTTTTTGATGTTAAAAAATACGTCAAAAACGATATTATTTTTGCACCAACCTAATAGTTATCAGGGAAGCAAGTAAACGGAAGAGAGTTCCACAGAAGGGAGTGCGACATGAGAAACTGTTGGAGTAGAAGTGGTAGTTGTATTTAGCTAATTCGGCAGTAAACGAATGGACGGCTAGATGCCAAACTGGTAGCACGTTTAAATTCATGTAGTTGGGGCAGCAGTGAAAAAGCACGCCAGAGCAGTTGCCGTGAAACTATTTGAAGAAAAGACAGAGGGAAGCCACGACACATCGGTGACTTTTATAGAATTAAAGACCTTATTTATGAACCCTTATAATTTTGAAGAGAAACAAATTTACTTCATTTTGATATCTGTTTCATTATTCTATCTTGATTTCTAGAATTGCCTTACTTATCAATCAACTCTCGTAATTTTGAAGATAAATAAATTGACTTTCCTTTGATACCTACCAGCTTGAAGACCTTATCAATCAACCATCGAAATTTTGAATTAAATAAATTTACTTCATTTAGAATCTTTGCTGTCAAACTAAAATACTGAACAACACGATTTTGCTTAAAGGTGGCGAAATGTCAAAGAAAACCTGGAAAAATATTTTGACGAATGATATTAGGGATTTAAAAGATTTTAATGCTATGTCACTTGAAGACGTAGGCAATAATAGCCCTCCACAGCTTCCTTTTCTTTATCTTTGAATTACCATAACTTGTTTGTGATTTTGATTTGAGTTTTTTTCAGGCTGGTTACCACCCAAGCACAGATAGTCCAATCTAACCTACTAGGTGGGCGAGATGGAGAGACAATGGGTTTCTATCTTTCACAAGGCTACCTGTGCAAAAATGAACGCCACACACTAGTTCGGAAGTTGAACTCGGCGAATTCATTTGCCGAGACGATAATGGCGATAACTGTTCTATCTCGTGTTTTCGAGATAACAGAGAAAAATAATAATAAGTAATAAAATAGAAGGTTTACTACACGAAGACACATTTAACATTTGACCCAATGCTAACTCTCCTCAACTCTGCTTATTTATATAGACGAACGATTTCATTTATGTCCTATATAACAGAAACGCAACTCATAAGTCTAAAAATAGACTGTATATCTCTAGACATGGGCAGTGGAACAAGAACAGTATACACCCGTAGATTAAATAAAGTGTTCAGTTTGGAAATCCGTGTATATTACTCAGATCGGCATATACCTGATGCAGTTTTCGAGATAACAGAGAGAAATAAATAAGGAGGAAAAACTCGTAGGTAAGTAATGCAATAAAAGGTTTACGACACTTGGGTACAATTAGCAGTTGACCTAATGCTAACCCTCCTCAACTTCACTTATTTATATCAACAGACGATTTCATTCATTTAAGTCCTATATGACAGTAACGCAACTCTTACATTTACATTAAAATATATGTGCTGTGTCCCGTCAGGACTCTCCACAACATCATGTCCCTTGTAGCTCTTAATAAATTTTGTCTATTATTTTTCCTAAACCATGTTTCGCCATCCAGTTACTCAAGGTCACTATGTCATGTGTTGTTTTTCTGTCTCTCTTGCCTCCAATATGCCCTGTGAGTATCAGATTTTCCAAGCCCTCCTTCCTCGCTATATGCCCTAGAAACCTCAGCTGTCTCCCCCTGATAAGTATAAATTTACTTTTTGTTTCCATTTTCTCTAAAACTTCGTCGTTGCTCATATGTTCGGTTCATGGTATCCTCTGCATCCTTCTGTAGAACCACATTTCTGTTGCTTGAAGTCTTCATCTTTGAGGAGATTGTCCAGCACCCACTGCCATACAGGAAGACAGCACGTAACAGTTTAGTACTCTTTTCTTTGTTTCTAGCGAAGTTTTTTCTATTTTTAAGTACTCTGCTAAGTTTTTGGAATGCATCTTTGATTATCCCCATACGCCTCAGATGTATTAAAAGTCTCCCAAATACTAGACATTTTTGCACCAAACTTTTACTTCGGTCGAAAGAGAAGGCATGAATCAGGATGAAGAAAATAAAAGACCAAAAAGGGAAATAAGAGAGACTGGAAGCAAACTGACAGGGTAGCATGAAATAGGTCTGAAAAGTTGGGAAAAAAATTGAAAATAAAGTAACCAGATCAAAAGGCAGAGAAAAAAAGAAGGGAATAAAGGAAAGGGGGGGGGGAGAAAGAAACCGACAGAAAGAAAGAAATGAAAAAAAAAAAAAAAAATTACAGAAAACATACTGAAGGAAAGAAAAGGAAGTAAAAGGCAATAAAAGGATAGAAAAAGAAAGAGAAGGCAAGAAAGAGAAAGAAAAAGAAAGAAAAAGAAAAAAGGTATCACAAAGAGAAAAAGAAAAATGAAACATAAAAAGAAAGAAACCCAAAGAAACAAACAAACAAAAAGAAAGCACAAATAAAGAAAGAAAGAGAAAGACAAAGAAAAGGCAAGAAAGAGAAAGAAAAGGAAAGAAAAAGAAAGAAAAAGGTATCACAAAGAGAAAAAGAAAAACGAAACATAAAAAGAAAGAAACCCAAAGAAACAAACAAAGAAAAGGAAAGAAAAAGAAACCACAAAAAAGAATGAAAGGAAATTAGTCAGTTGGGGGTGGGGGTGGAATCAGATCAAAGGTAGAGAAGGAGGGAAGAAAGAAGTTTATATTTCGGAGGATAAATTAACGAGAGATACATAGGAACCTATGAGTGCTTTCTTTCCTTTACCGCCTTTCATTGGGCTCGGTTTCAAGTTTGCTCTGAAAAGGCGTTGATTTTTTCGTGAATTAGTAGAGACACCATCCCATGACATCTGTTTCTCGGATTGAACCCCCCCCACCAAAAAAAAACAATAATTTTTTTCATTATTTTCACATTTAGCTGTCGTTAACTGATTTTAATTTATATATACATATATTTGGAGATGTATATATATCTTCAAACATATATACATACATACATACATTATATATATATATATAGTCAATTGACGATATACTGACGATAATTGCAGAAAGAATCGATCATGATCCGGATAAAAAGCCTTTGACGTGGTTTGGCATACAGGTGTTCTCCAAAAGCTGAAAAGTTACCATGTCCCCGGTAACATTTCTGAACTAATCCAGTCTATCCTATCAAATCGTGAAATGCAGGTAATCCTGAACGGCCACTTGTCTAGACCCTTTCGTCCCCCAGCGCTCCATCCTTGATCATACTCTGTTTTTCATTTTTATGTATGTCCTTCGCTATGATATTAGCTCTCAATTTGGTATCTACGTTGATGATTCAACCATTTACTCTTGACCTTAATAGTGAGGTCAAAATGAAAGCCGATGCCCGAAACGACCTAAAATCTGTTGTTAACTGGGGCAAAAGATGGCTTGTTAATTTTAACGTCTCCAAAACTAAACTTCTCACCATTAACCATCTGAGAGACATTTGTCTGCGTTAAATCACCATGGCTGATGCTAATCTCCAGGAAATTGGCTTGTTGCGTCTTCCCGAGTTAACATTCTCTGTTGGCATGAAGTGGAAAGATTATATTGAATCAATTGCTAAGAAATTTGATTCACTGTGTTGTCCGAGACAATTTTTCTCTCTAGGATCTATCTTACATATTTGTAAGTCTACCATTTGTCCATGCTTAGCATATTGTCGCCACATATGGTCCGGTGCTCCTGCTATTTACCTTGAGCTCCTTGATAAAATCCAAGGAAGAATCAGCAATATTACTGGTCCTGATCTGGTGGCTCGGCTTCAGTTACTTTCCCCACAGCAGTAAGGTTATCTGTGTTTTTTCTATAAATACTTTCATGGTAATTGTTCGGGTGAGTTCTTCGCTACAGTACCTAGATTTAAAAAAAAAATTTAAGCACAGTATTAGACTGGTGTCGAGATATCATCAATTTATAGTTGAGCTGGTTAAATGTAACCGCAAATTCGATACTAACAGAACAGTTTCTATTCTCGTACTTCCCTCTTGTGGCACTCCATTCCGGTTACATGCTTACTAGCCAAGTTTAATTTGCAAAAATTTAAATGCAATTTCAATCGCTATCTACTGTCCTCTTGATTACTCTTTTCTCTTCCCGATCATTATTTATTTTTCTGTTATAGTGACATTTTAGGTTTTAAACTTGTATTGTCAGGATAAACATGGGCATTTTGAATCCTAGATCATTTGGTAAAAACAAGCAAAGAAAACTGTTAAAATTATTTGTCAGTAGAGGTATTTAGCTTAACTAATACAAAAGGACAAAGTTTGTACATGGCACCCAGTGAGGACGAAATTCATGATAGCGTGGATCACCATAATAAAATAGACATTGCGTTTGGAGCTAGTTTATATATATCATAAAATTTAAAAATTGTACTTTACATAACCTTAGCGCTTTTCACCTTACAAGTAAAAATTTAATTTTCAGATGAACACAACAATTTTTTGTCTTACAAAAAACAACACCCTGGTGATGACATTGTGCTAATGTCGAAAGTACTCGGCATAAAATGAATATGCACCAACATGGTAATTTTATTTCTTCCTTTAATAAGGATACTAAGAAACTTGGCCTTAATTATGAGAAAATCCTATTAAAAATAAATAAATAAAACTTGTCTAAATTATTTAATGAGACATTATATATATATATATATATATATATATATATATATAGATATATATATATATATATATATATATGTATGTATAAACTGTAAAAGGCGGTGAAAAAACCTGGATTACACAATTTTAATTTTCAAGCAAATTGGCATCGGAGGAAAAAATTTGGGAAAAAAAAAGACAGAACCAGAAACCTCCGAATAGGAATGAAAGAAATCGTCCAGTACCTTAAATTTCTAGTAGAAAGAAAAGAACCCCCAACGAGGAATAAGTTAAAAGGAAGAGTGCTTAATACACTAAGTAGAGCAAAATAAATAAATCCTAATGAGCTAGGTACTACTTATCTAGGTTTCACCCTGATGATCCCATGTGGTGAAACCTAGATAGGTAAGTAGTACCTGATTCATTAGGATATATATCAATAGGAAATCAGCTATATCTCCGGCTTTTTTTGTTTGTATTTTTACAATGATGTTCACTCTGTACAAGGCCCAAGAGCTCCTCGAAGTAGAGGGTTAGAGAGTAAGTCGCACTACCACAAAGAAGGACATAATGCCACCAAAATGCAAACGGTTATCGAAAGTGAAAGAAAAATAAGAATGAACCGGAAACCCAAATGGAATTCTACGGATAAATCTTTACTCCTGTTCAAAAGGACTGGGGATAGGTTTGAAATGGATGACAGGAGAACTTATCTACTCTTATTGATAGCCAATGAGAAAGAGTCCATATTCTTGCATATGGTGTTCCTGTTATGTGATTGCATCCTGGTTAAGACGTTAAACTACACCCGCATCCTGGGTAAGACGTTAAACTACGTCCAGCAGCAAGGCCTCTGATCAGGAGGTTTTGAGGAGCGTGGAACCACCTCTTAATTGCTGGGGTTCCCAGGTCCACCCTGAACCGGAGTGGCAGCACCTGTTAGGGTCCCAGCTATGGACAAATAGTTATTTATTACCAGCAATACCTTTTTGAAACAAATTATTACCAGCAATACAATTTTGAAGGAAAGATATTACCAGAATCAGATTTTTGACAAAACAAAATATTACCAGCAATAAAAAATTTTGTCGGCATTAAATAACCCACTCAGGTTGATACACCGTAAAACAAAATAAACCAAACCAATCTAAACCAAGGAATACATATTCTATTCATACGAATCTATCCTAAAAATGTCGCCATTAAATAACCCGTTGAGGTTGATATGCCGTAAAACAAAATAAACCAAACAAATCTAAACCAAAGTATACATATTCTATTCATACGAATCTATCCCAAATGTTGTCACCATTAAATAACCCATCGAGGTTGATACACCGTAAAACAAAATAAACCAAACCAATCTAAACCAAAGAATACATACTCTATTCATAGGAATATATCCTAAAAATGTCGACATTAAATAACCCATTGAGGTTGATATGCCGTAAAACAAAATAAACCAAACCAAACCTATTATATGATCGAAAAATCTGTTGGTAACAGTTGGTCACCTTGGGGTAGTGGTAAAGATGATGTTGCACCTAAAAACTGCCTGAACCCATGGTCTTAATCTGGTAAGGGTTTTGTTAGAGGTATAGGTCACTCTTTCATAAATATAACATTTTTTTTTATTCATTAACAGCCTATTTCTCGCTGAGCGATTTTCAAAATAGGCGTTTATTTTCGATACTCCCGTGTTGTATAGTACTTTTTTTTATGTTTTTTCGACAGTTGGAAATAACTTAATTCCTTTTGCTTAAGAATCATGGATTTGTT
>OZ010615.1:27398169-27498169 GCA_963932145.1 Acanthosepion lycidas | reverse complement strand
TATATATATATACATACACACTCATATATGTATATACACACACACTCACATATATATATATACAAACACTCACATATATATATACATTCATATATATATATATATATATATGTATATATACACTCATATATATATACAAACACTCATATATATACACACTCATATATATATATATATATATATATACATACACACTCATATATATATACGCACTCATATATATATATACACACTCATATATATATATATATATACACATACACACACATATATATATACACATATACTCTCATATATATACACATATACACACATGTACTCTCATATATATATATATACACACATACTCAAATATATATATATATATACACACTCAAATATATATATATATATATATATATACACACTAAAATATATATATAGACACACATATACTAAAATATATATATACACATACATATACTCAAATATATATATATATATACACACTCACTCAACTATATATACACACACATAGATACACACATACTCATATATGTATATATATACATATATATATATATATACACATATACTCATATATGTATATATATATATATATATACAAACATATACTCATATATGTATATATATATATATATTATCTATATATACACACATATACTCATATATTATATATATATATATATATATATATACACATATACTCATATATATATATATATATATATATATATATATATATATATGTACACACACACACACATACATAAATATAAATCGTCAGGCGGCCTGACGATTGCGTCTAGCATGAAACAGCCTGGCGCCTCTGAGTGTTGACTTCAATGGCCACTTTTATATTCATATTTGCATGCACTCTATCTTTCATATTGAGCACTTTGTCCCATAAATATAGTACACCTTAAAACTTTATCTCTTTATACACACAAACACACACACACACACATATATATATACTCACATGTGTATATATATATCTATATCTATCTATCTATATATATATATATATATATATATATATACACACAGACATATACACATATATTCATACATACACATATATACACACGTATACATATATATTCATACACATATATATACATATATATTCATACACACATACACATATATATTTACACGAACATACATATATTCACACGAACATACACATATTCACACGAACATACACATATATATTCACACGAACATACATTCACATATATATTTTTATACACACACACACATATATATATATCTATATATATACATATACACATGTCAACATATATATACATGTAAATATGTCCATATACATATACACGTATATATTATACACATTATATATGTATATGCATATACACACCTATATTATACACATTATATATGTATATGCATATACGCACATATATACACTAATATATATATATACACACACAGAGTCTCATATATATTGGATTAATACAAATATAAAATTTGCGCTTTATATATCTCCAACAACGATTACATAATCCCATCTATTTGTAATATACTTGTATTTGACAACACTCGAAATGCTGTCATTCCATGACATTTGATGGAAATGAAAGCTAAGTCAAGTGAGTGCCATGTAATTCTTGTGGCGTTGTTGGGGGAGACGGCGGCTCTTAAGACAATTCCACAAGATTTCAGAAATGAGGAAATATATTTTTAAGTTGTCTTGTAGACAGAACGATTCCTAAGAACAAAGTTTACAAGCCAAAAAGCCCCCCCCCCACAACAAAAAAACAAACTATTTATATAGGTTTATTAGGAAGGAGAAAATACTCTCTCATGTATGTATCTATCTATATTCAGTATCTCTCTCAATATGTTCCTATCTATCTATTTATGTATGTTCCGTGGCTCACGATATGTTTCTTTTTATAACCGTATTTTGCTCAGCATGTTCCTATCTATTTATGTTCCATATCTCTCTCAGATAGATTGATAGATAGATAGGAAAATACTATGTTCCGTATTTCTCTCAGTACGTCCATATTTATCAATCTATGTTCCGTATTTTTCTCAGTAAGTCCATATCTATCAATCCATATCCCGTATTTCTCTTGGTACGTCCCTATCTATCAATGTATGTCCCGTATTTCTCTCAGAACGTCCCTATATATCAATCTATGTCCCGTACTTCTCTCAGTACGTCCATATCTATCAATCCATGTCCTGTATTTCTCTCAGTACGTCCCTATCTATTCAGCTATGTTCCGTATTTCTCTCAGTACGTCCCTATCTATTCAGCTATGTTCCGTATTTCTCTCAGTACGTCCCTATCTATTCAGCTATGTTCCGTATTTCTCTCAGTACATCCCTATCTATTCAGCTATGTTCCGCATTTCTCTCAGTACGTCCATATCTATCAATCTATGTTCCGTATTTCTCTCAGTACGTCCCTATCTATCAATCTATGTTCCGCATTTCTCTCAGTACGTCCATATCTATCGATATTTCGTATCTCTCTCAGTATTTTCTTATCTCACTTGTTCCACATCTCTCTCAGTATTTTCTCATCTATATGTTTATCTCTGTTCATTATCTATCTACCGAGGCTTGTAGTCCATAATACATATTTCTATTGCTGTGTATTCAAATCTACCTATCTATCCAGACTAAAAAGCGAACATACAAACAGAGAGACATGAAGAGACTCAGACCTGAGCAGATTGATATGAATAGCCTTCTTAATTGCAGGTAAATATTTGCTGAAAAGGAAATATCTGTAACGCACATACAGGTTTACTTTAGATAGTAGTGGACCCTGTTAAACTAGAAAGCAATGTCTTTTTGTCTTTTCATGCAGATTTTGTTCTCGATGAGTGACTTAGATATCTGTTTTTGGAAGTGATAAAAGCAGAAGCTTACAGGAAAACAATATGCCAGAAAAAAAAGAAGCGAGGTGCGAGTGATGTCTGCATAAAGAGAAATGACTGACTGCACCCACTGTAGATGTTATGGCTCATAGACTCCATATGCAAATGTCGTGGATATCACTAGATTGCAGGTCAACAGCCGGTAGTATTTTTGCACAAGCCATTGACTTGCTTACTAATTTGCTTACATCTGCTTGCATGCCAATCTCATTCGACGTTTATCGTCGCGTGCCTTTGACTTCATATATATCCCAGATGGAAGCACCCAAATTTCAATACAGCCGACATCGAAGTAGCTCTATACAGTCAGCGTTAAAAGCAAATACAATGAACTAAATGAAAATGGAAATTCGAAGTGGGACATTAGTCAATAGTCAAGCTACTACCCAACACACATGGCCTGAAGATTGCGTTCAAGTAGGTAAAGCAGACTGTTATCATTAGGAGTTGACTTCAGTGCCCACACTTTGTTATATATCACTTATGTGGCATGCGTGATACACTCTTAGGCGATTATGTATTTTTCGATACATGACTGACGAGACATATTTTTTTCCCGCAGTAGGTTGCCATTTCTTTCTGCGGTAGACTAGTTTCCATCCAATACTACAGAACCCGGTCTGTCCTGCTATATACCCATAGCTGATTTAAGAAGAGGACTCATACCTTTCCCAAGTGTATTAGCATGTAATGAATTCGACTGGAATTCAAACTCGGCTCCCGAGCCGCTATCCGTTATATGGACATAGATTCTATGTATATCTATGTACACAACCAAGTGTAATATATCCAGGTAGAGGCGGGTTTGGAATAACTGGTAGTCTTCATAAGCAAATTTGGTCAAAACGGATGAATTTAAGACGCGCATGCGCAGATTTTAGATGTATTTATCCGTCTTGTAACATTAATATCACTAAAAAAAAAACAAGTAAAAATAAAAAACTGGGATTTTCAAACACGTGTACCCATTAAATATAACGTTTAAAGCAGCGGTCGCCAACTTTTTCGAGAGAGTAAGCCAGAAAGCTCTGCAATGTCTCAGAGGGGGTCCATGATATTAAATTTACTATGACAAATTGTCTCGACCTCATCCTTCCATCCAGAAGTCTGCCTTGGTTTGGAAGTTTAAAGGAAAAATAACGAAGTTAATATGTTATTATTTAAACTAGATTCTTTCTTTTACTACAGGAATAACAGGGGGTAGCCCAATGAACAAAAAAAAAAACAAAAAAACAAAAAAAAAAACTGCAAACTCCTTACTACACATGAAATAGAGTTAGAAATGTCAAATTATTTAATGGGATACTTGTTTCTGCTTATTGTTCGATAACTTCACATCTGGGGAAATATTTGTCGATGACAGGAGCAAAACATCATCCATGTTGTCATCACCCACCCGTGCTCTCAAACGACTTATATATAAATTTTCGAAAGAAGTTGTTCACAAGCATATATACTTTCAAATAATGATACTATCATTTTCGCATTATTCAATAGACTTCAAGTTTGGCAAAACATATTTCTTGTAAAAGTCAGAAGTGGATTCGGAATTAAATTTTGATTTAAAAATCCATTGCACTGTCAAACGTTTAACTCCAATTGATATTATTCTGATACTTGCTTCGCAAATAAATTGGATAATTAGAGCCCAGGTGTTAAGCTGGTGGGCTCGACAAAAATCCCTCGGAGGTCGAGGGTGTGATTGACAATATGTTTCTTTGAAAAACTTGTTATGGCATTAGGTTATCAAGTTGTTACACGAGTCACCAGTTTCTAGCACGTTTAACTGGCATATTTTCTTGTGTTGAATGAGGATTATATATTTATATAAGTTTTTTTTGTGAAGATATCATTGTATTCGCATGATTTTATTTTCGAACAGGACAAATGCAACACTTGGTTTTGCTTAGGGCTAAGAACCACACCCCCAGAGGAGAAATTAGTCCAGTGTCGTCACTAACCTGTAATTGAAGAGAGAATAATATTTATTTTGTAAAGATACAAGCATATGACACAAGGCCATAAGAGGTAACGGAAAGGCGTGTCTTCTCCCTTATAATTAAACCTAGCTAGCCATAATGACTGGACCAAACATACTACACTAAAACAACACATTCTTACTTATCATTCTTACTACATCCACCATAATACCTCAAAGTCTCTACAAAATTATTTTTTTGTATATTTTTTTATTTAGTTGACTTGTGGGAACAAAAAAATTTATAATGGGGTATCATCTGACTAGAGTGAGTGACAGACCCATGTAAAGAAAAAAAAAGGGAAGTGGCAGTAACCATATTTATTCGGTGCCACGACCAAAGGATTGGTGAGTTTCGCACCAAGGTCATTAACAATCGTTCGATTAGAAATTTCGCAAAGTTAAAAAAAAATACTATTCAATTTCAAGCACTGACGAACGCTGCAAAAGTAGGCGACATTTTCACGATTTTCACAAAACTTTATTGTGCTCCCCCACATATAAACGAAATAAAAAAAAACATAAAAACATATATACAAAAACTATCTTTGTCATAACCTTTTATATAAGCATACGTGTATATTAACCTATATATAAAGAAATTACGAGATCTCCCAATCACACTACCTTGGTTTCAACCTTTCAGCTGAGGATACCAAAAGGTTGAAACATACGTAGCGTGATTAGGAGATCTCCTAAATTCTTTATATATAGGTAAATATCCACGTATGCTTATATAAAAGGTTATGACAAAGATAGTTTTTTTTTAAATTTAAAAGCTCTGCACGTAACATTTTTATTTTCTTTATATGTGTATTGAGCACTTCTTACTACAACTGTTTCCTGGTCTAATTTAACGCTGACCAATAACTGTTTTATATATAACATAAAAAACTATTTGTATATTTTTTTTTATTTAGTTGACTTGTGGAAATAAAAAGTTTTATAATGGGGTATTATCTGACTAGAGTGAGTGACAGACGAACAACACATTCTTACTTATCATCCACCATAATACCTTATAATCTCTATAAAGATTGACCTTGGAAAACCTCGGATAGCTCAACTTGTAATAGAACAAATCGATACCCGAGGAAAAAAATTGGAAAAAAAAAAAAGAAAGAACCAAGAACATTAAAACAATACGAAACCAATCGTCAAGTGCTTAAGCTCCAAGTCCAAAGAAAAAAAAAACAAACGAGTAGAAAGACTAAACGTAGAGTGCTCAATATGCTAAGTAGAGCGATAAACTAAGAAAATCGTAAGGAGTCAGGCAAACCTGCCTAGGTTTCACCTAAACGGATCTTCAGGGTAAACTGGCTAAAAAAAGGAAATGACGGAATTGTATTTATTGATAAAAACCAAATAAAACCATAACCACGTGACAAAAAAAAAAAAAAGAGGGTATGTTACTTTAATGATAAGCCAATAACGAGACAAAAAAGTATTCCAATAACCAGCCTTAACTATGCCTACACCTACTAAGAATTTCCAATTTTTGGTTTGATAAATCTTTAGGTTCCTTATTGGTAGCAATAGCTAGTTTTTCCTCCATACATAGTGAACAAAACATATCACCTGCCTTATATATATAACATTTTTTAATATATATATATATATATATATATATATATATATATATATATATGTGTGTGTGTGTGTGTGTGTGTGTGTGTGTGTGTGTGTGTAGAGAGAGAGAGAGAGAGAGAGAGAATGGTCACTTTAGATAGCCATCTTCATTTAAACATGTTCTGTTAAAGTGAACAAGAATGTGCGGTTGTAAACATACAACGCGATCCCCGCATAGCTTTCTACCAACCAGCCAATGGATGTCCTCCCTTGTTCACTTCGGTAAGCACCAAAAACTGGTAAAGGCCCCCTGCCCGTTCACAAGGAACTGACGATAAAAAAATAAGTAAATAATAAAATAAAAAACGCCACGTTCAGAAATGACATTATTAACAAAAAATGTATTTTATTCGGGGCTTCACTTGCTCAGTTTGAATGGGTAGGTCGGTGACGCTTGGGACATCTTCTGCTGTGTCAATCTAACAGCTATTCCCCTACCAACTTTCGGCCCATTTTCGCATCACAGAATGTGACTGGTTACATGGATAGGCGCAACGGAACTACCCGAGGAACAGTCTATCCCTTGCCAAGAGCAAACCAGAACTCGCTTCATCGATCCCAACTGTTAATATAGACTAGCAACCGAAAATCATCAATACTCGACTTGATGTCGCATGACCTCAAAAGTTCTCATCCACCCATTTACACTTTCATTCCCCTTCGCTGAAGTGGATGCCGCTAGAAGATCCGACTTCAAAGATCCCACTATAAAACAAAAACACTTGAGAAGAAGATAAAATCTTGCATTCCTCTATGTGGGTGTCCTAAACATAGTTATCGGTTATCGGTGCCGAAAGTGGAATTGGCGGGCTGAATTCAAGTTCTATCCGTAGGGTCCACTTCGTACTATGCCCTTGAAAAGGCAGGAATACTTTTGTCTTTACACCCCCACCCAAGAAATGGGTGAAAGAGCTGGGTAGAGTAGAATGCCTTAAGTGGCAACCAGTCCAGATGAAGGACAATTTTAAATTCACAGTCGTGTAGAAAGCAACTGGGAAACAATTCTACCCTCATGTCATTTAAGATAATAAAGAAAAGAATTTGTAGAGAGCCATGACCACCTACGTCCTGAAGGTCATGTTATTAAAAAAATTTAAATAGAAAAGACAAAGAATTTCTATTGAGCTCATAGACATTTCTTTTCTTTTCTCCTTAATGGAACATGTTTATTTATACACGTAAGTGGAGGAGAGGAAGACAAGTCTGCAGATAGATGGAAAGATAGATCTAAACAGACAGAGATAGATGTGAATAGACTGTGACATTGAGATACCTTCATATAGATAGTATCGAAGAGTGGAGGAAAATATGTTATATTTCTTAGATGTTTTTTAATCATTTCACCACAAGCAAGGCAATAAAGCCACTAAGACGCAACGGGTTACAGAGTATGAAAAATATGAGAAAAAGAAAAAGTATTAGAACAATGAAAGACAATTAAGAAGATAACGATTAACATTGCATTTAAATTTTTGAAGATCAGAGTTGACTAGAATGTAAGAGAAGTGTGAGGAAGAACTGTTAGCATTTAACTTACGGTTACATGTAGCAATTCCACCTGCAAAATGATGAGGCCGAGATGTCAATCTAATACTGTGCTTAAATTCAAATCGAAGTGGCAACGAGGAACGCTCAACAGAACAAGTAGCATGAAAATATTTCTAGAAAAGGCACAGGGAGTCGACGTTATATCGGTTGAAAAAGTGACTGAAGCCGAGATGCCAGGTCAAGACCCATAGCATTGCAGATTCTTTGGATTTTATCAAGAATCTCTAAATATATAGCAGGTGCACCATTCCAGATGTGACGGCAATATCCAATGCATGAACAAATAACAGAACTTTAAAATGTGTGAGGTAGATTTTGGCGGAAAAGACTGTCTAGCACGACATACTGTGGACTAACTTTCAAGCCATTTTGTCTATCAGCTTGTGATCTGTGATGATCCACATCTTATAGTTTTGGAATGTTTCAATTTGAGCTGAAAGTGTTTTAGTCCATGTCACACAAGCTATACCGTATAAAACAGTTGAAAAATGTATATATATATATATATATATATATATATATATATATATATATATATATATATATATATATATATATACACGCTAATACACACAGTATTCTTCTGTCTTGAGTGCCTCATGGGTGGTATTGGTGGACATTATCATTATTAGGCATACTTTGTTTTTGTGTGAGATATTTTTAAATAATGTCCACTCAATACAAGGCCCAAGAGCCACTCAAGATAGAGGATTAATTTGTGGAGTTGTTTTAGCGTAAGAACGGACAAGCGTTAGGAGTATACAGTTGAAGATTTTATAAGGAACCGGAAAAACAATCCTAAAGAGGAAACAATGGATAAACGTCTACTCCGGTTAAAAAGACTGGGGAGGAGTGTGAACCGGACGACAGGTGAACCTATCTACTCCTATTAAATATAATTTTCTTTAATGATTTTCAAGTGTACATTAGCCGACCACTATTATTACTTTCATGCAGTCTTCAGGTGGTCAGCAACTGTTATTTTTGTGAAATTAACTTTATTTTATACTCTCAGTTAACTCAACATATTGAGAGGTGAGACGATTAAAAAATTTTACTTAAGCATAGTTCTTTTAACCCCCCCTCCCCCCCAAAAAACCAGCCCAACCCAAGCCTTTCTGACTCTTTCGAGATATCTTGTGACAAAGTCAAAATCAGTCACTTGATCAAGTTTCGTTCCGTTTATTTGGATGTTAAATTGTGTCAATTATTTTCGGATAAATTGTACCTGTAAAGGAACAAAATGAATGAAAATCACTGGCATCTTGTGTCCTCCACATATTTTGACTGATTTTTCAACCACCTGATGAACATTCATGAACGTTCTCAAATTTAAAAGCATTGACATCCTTGCTCTTGTATATAAACTCGCGCAACAAACTAAATCCTTACATTTGCCTTAATAAAATCCCTCACAGGCCAAAACACGCCGGCTAAGAATAGTTTTTCCTCTTGTCTTTTTAATCATGCTAAATTGTAGTTGTGATTTTTTTGTTGTAATTAAAATAGTCTTGTGATTTATTTCATGGCCTATTTCTTCTGTGCGGTTCAAGTTTTTCAAGGTTTATTTCTTTTATGAAAGATAGTTCAAAGCTTTTAAAACTCATTTAGATTGCCTCTTGTCAGTGATATATCATCAGTATACAGTAGATTTCGTATTATTTGAACTACAATATTATAGACCTGATATTATTTGATCCACGATATTATAGACCTGATATTATTTGATCCACGATATTATAGACCTGATATTTGATCCACAATATTATAGACCTGATATTATTTGATCCACAATATTATAGACCTGATATTATTTCATCCACGATATTATAGACCTGATATTTGATCCACAATATTATAGACATGATATTATTTGATCCACGATATTATAGACCTGATATTATTTGATCCACGACCTTATAGACCTGATATTTGATCCACAATATTATAGACCTGATATTATTTGATCCACGATATTATAGACCTGATATTATTTGATCCACGATATTATAGACCTGATATTATTTGATCCACGATATTATAGACCTGATATTATTTGATCCACAATAGAGAAACTGCTCTCACGAATCTGTCGAGTTTTTAACATTATAGCTGACGATGTAACGCAATGGCCGATAACATGTCACCTTATTTAATGTTTTTCTGATCGAAACGAAATGGCCAACACCAAGATCGTTTTTTATAGCAGCCCAAGGTCCATCGTATACAGATGGACGATTTTGTTTCTTTCTTTAACCTTATTTTCAGCAGTTTACTTTTATTTCGATACACCGACCGCGTTTCTTTCGTCCTAACTGTCCCATTTCTTTACATTTCACAAAATCCTGGCTCTTATTAACTCGCTAATAGTTTTCTAAGTGTTGGTAAAAAAGAAAGAAAGAAAGTGAATAAAAAGTCCAGTGGAACTTACGGTAGGCACTTATTAATTATCACTCAACTGTTTTTCTTTCTCCCTTTCTTTTTTTTTCAGATTCTGCTCTTCATTCAGTCAAAGAAAAACACTTTTTTTTCCTCTACCAGTTTGTCGTCTGCTCTTGTCTTGCAGGTGGCATTGTTGGGATTGTGCCGGCAAAGAGACGTTTAAATGTCAGTACACTCATCTCATTTGTTAAGTTCAGGTCAAGTGGGTTAGTCTTTGTTATTTACGAAGTATAGCGTAATTTACTTACAAGGCTACAAGTATGGGGTACCAAGAAAGAATCGAACCCATTACGAATGCTCTAAAGGACCAGATTGCTGACCATTACATCACAATGTGGGGACCGAAGTGAGCTATTTATTGGTTCGTTCTCACCATTACTTTCTTTCGTTATATCTTTTTCTTTTGTTTCCTAATTTAATTTTTCTTTCTTGATTTCCTTTTTTTCTTTTTTCTTTCTTTTTTTGTTTTGTTTCGTTTCCTTCATTCTTGACTTCCGTTTTTCCTTGTTCCTATTTTTTCTTGTTTCGTTTCCTTCTTTCTTGACTTTCATTTTTCGTTTTCCTTATTCCTTTTTTTTTTTTTGTTACGCTTCCTTCATTCTTGACTTTCGTTTTTCTTTGTTTATATTTTTTCTTATTTCGTTTCCTTCTTTCTTGACTTCCGTTTTTCCTTATTTCTTTTTGTTTTGGTTTCGTTTCCTTCTTTCTTGACTTCCGTTTTTCGTTTTCCTTATTTCTTTTTGTTTTGGTTTCGTTTCCTTCATTTTTGACTTTCGTTTCTTGACTTCCGTTATTCCTTCTTTAGTTTCCTTCTTTCTTGACTTCCGTTTTTCCTTATTTCTTTTTTCCTCATTTATTCTCTTTGTCAAACCATAAGTTTTCATATCAATTTATCCTTCTTTTCGTGTTCATTCGATTTCTACCATTTCTCATTCATTTCTTTTTTTCCTTCCTTCATTCTGCCCACCTTTTTATCTTTCTCTTTCTCTCTGCTTCACGTATTTGTTATCGTCAGTTCTTGCTTCTTTCTTTCATTATTTCTTTCGCTCCTTTCCTTCCCTCTTTCCGTTCTCTCTTAATTTTCTTTCACTTATTATTCTCCTCTTTTCCTATTTCCGACTAATTTCCCGCCAATTTTTCAGATTTTTTTCAACTGGATCGTCCACCTGTTAATTTTATTTTTTCTTGCCTTCTCCACTTCTTTTCCTTCTACTTTTCTGAGGTGGTAAGTGAGCCTGACAGATGGTGTCACAAAAAATGGAGTTCAAATCTCGGCCGATGTACTGTCTACTTCGCAAAAACGCCCTGAGGAAAAGGCATCACTTTTTGCCCTTAACCGCTGGTACCATGCCATCTTGTGCAATCTATTAAATGCAATATAAAGAAAAAAAATTGGGGGCCGCCAAATGAGCGAAATTGCCTCGAGAAATGCCTATACCAAATCACCATGGTTGATCTTTTGTACCAAATACAAGTACCGTCTTGAATAGCCATGTCGCTGGGAACTGTTCGATTTGTAAAATAGGCGTGTCAGTTCAAATAAACGTTCAGCTGCGATTTTATTTTATTTTTTTTTTACTCCTGGAATAATATAACTGATCCACGGAGATAATTATTTGATAAAAAATGAACCGTAATGCCGTACTAAATAAGCACCCTATCTGCTGAGAGGAATGGCAGAAACTGAAGGAAATTAATTTCATTTTTTTTTTAAATCAGCAACTTTGAGCAATCTTTAACCTATGTGGCCGCCAAAAAAAAAAAAAAAAAAAGAAAAAACGGCGTGTCAAAAGGACGTTTTTTTCTCGTGACCCCCCTTTTTTTTAACTGCTTTCAACCCTCGGTAATGTTTATTGTTTTAGGTGCATTGGGATGGCGAAAGATGCGTTCCAAAAGCTAACCGAAATATTAAGAAACAGGAAAATTTCGTTAGAAACGAAGAAAAGAGTATTGAACTGTTAAGTAATATCAGGGCTGCCTTACGGAACCGACTGTCAATAGGCTGGTTCTATCCCGATTACTACAATCTTAACCTGTTCAAGGCTAGGATTAGCATAAGCTGTGCCTCTTAATCTGTAACCTTGTATCTCGAGTGACCACAGAGACCTGTACATGTTGAACACCACTGTAAAAAAAAAAAAAAAAAAAAAAAGCAACAAAAATGCGGTTCTACAAAAAGATGCCGAGAGTTCCAGGGACCGAACAGGTGAGAAACGACAAAGTTTTAGAGAAAATGCTAACAAAAATAACACTTATACTTAACATCACAAAAAGACAATTGGAATTTTAGGTCACATAATGCGGAAAGATAGCTTAGATAATTTGATACTCACAGGAGAGATTGTAGGCAAGAGGAAAACAACGCATAACCTATCTAGCGAGCTTGAGCAAATGGATGGCAGGACAAGGTTTAAGAGAAAGACAAACTTTATTAAGAGCTACAAAGGACATGAAATTGTGGAGAGACATGATTACCTACGTTCTAAAGGGTCAAATCATATACAAAAACAAATATAGATAATAATTCTGGAAATTGAACACCTTATACTGGCCCCTTGGATTAAATGAAGAAGGTTTCAATATTCCGTCTTTCTCAAAGAAAAAGAAAATATAGCGATACGTAGTGTTTACTATTCTGATAACCACGGCCTGAACATAGCAATAAGGATATACCGGTTGTAATTGATAGACGTGTATTGATTTTTTCCACGAAGAAAATAAAACAAAATCAGGACTTGCTGCCTAAAGATCCTTCAGAGTGAAAACTGATTAAGACACTGTGCAAGTTTTCTTTAATGTAGGTACCTTCACTTTTTCGGCATAAATTTTCGATACCTAAGGTTTAAAATTAATTTTTAAAAATAAAAAAAAACATTCTTAAAGATTTCATTTTAGCATTAATTGAAAGCTAAAGGATTAAATTTATTATTTCTAGTAAGTAAAATATTCTGGTGTATTTCAGATAGAAATTATATAAATTGGAATGCCAAATTTAATTTCGATTTTTAAAAAAATTCTTGAAAGCGTCAATTTTCTTAATTTTAAGAAATTTGCAAACAAACAAATTTGTCGATTTTAAAACTCTTCCAAAAATATATATTTCTGACACGTTATTTGAGTAAAATGGAAAAAATTAAAGTTGAATTAATCTGATTTGAAATAAATATTACTTAACACAAAATCTATGAAATCTAAGTGAACACATTTTTTTTGTTTTTAACTACATAGTAATTTTTACAAATGAACATATTTTTCCGCAATTATCTATTAATTTATTGACTTTCGAAGATGCTTTATGCAAAAATAAAAAAATTAAAATACTATAAAATCTTCTTAAATCAATTTCCCTATAAAGAGATAAAACTTAGATCACGTGACCTTTTCATAATAATGTCACATTTAGTTTTCCATAGATGAAAAAGTGAACAAATTAAGTAAAAAAAATAGAAAATTATTTTTAAAATGGAATAGTTTAACTACGTTTATTAATCTTTTCAATTTTGGATTCGTAAATTTCGTTTTCACTTAATGACTTTATCACATTCAAGAAATAGCCCAATACAGAATTTTATACGATTTTAAACTATTATAAATTATAATCAAAATTTTTAAAAAATTGAAAAAATTATTGTAAAAATGCATTATTCATCAGAAAAATTTATTTCTTCAGACAATAATGCCCGTAATATAGCTTATTTACAAAAGCAATTTAAAGCTTTTCTAATTAAATAATGTCATAGTTTTATTGCATTCATTATTAACAATTCAGAGCAGATTTTCAATTAGAGGAGTGCAAGTTTGAAAAAAAAATTAGGTGATTTAGATTTTTTCTACTTTTAAAGAATAAAAAAAATTCAGGACATAAGTTTTTTTGCGAAATTTCATGAATTAAGTGGAGGGTAACATATGGAAAAAACATTTTTTAACCAAAATTTTCTAAAAGAAAAATTTCCAAAATAATTTCATGTATTTGTGAATAAGTCTTGAAAATTTCATTAAAATCGGACAATTATTTGATTTTTAATAGAATTTCGAAATCAATGTGTTTTCAACGGGAAAAAAGCGCAAAATCGTCAATGTAATTATTATATCACCCCGATGACGTAAACAAAAGATTTTAAATAAAATTTCGGACGTGTTAGGATTTTAAAAAAATTCTTAAAAAGTACTTTGGTTTTTCATCTTAATAACAGCAAAAATTTTGATGATAAAACTTTATTTTTATTAAGTTTGTGCCCTTTTTCATTACGCCATGCTGTTTTCCGCGAAAAAGTGGAGGTACATACTTTAATTTGATTAAGTACATTGTATAATAACGACAATAGCAAACCTAGTTTACACCAAACGAAACACGTCAATCAGTAAATTACTGGCGACGAAGTGCTATAAACGATAGGAAGTTGTAGAGAGCCATGATTGCCAACTCCATGAAGGGACAGGGCACGTAGAAGACGTCAAATCCTTGGCTTATCAGTTATTATCGTTTCTGAAAAATTGTATACTCGATGCTTTTGAAGCAATTGAAGATTTTGGCCAGTACTCGATGTTCTGTTACGACAGTGCATAAAGTCTTACTTCCCCTTTGTTTTCCCCTCACTTTTTCTTTTAGTTTCGTTACTTTTTAGATTGTCACCGTAGTTAGCCCTTAACTGGAACCCCCACATAATAAAGGCATTACATCAAGCACATGGTCGGTAGTTTTATCGTTCTATTCCCACGATTAATTATTACCTTTTCTCTATATATTTAACTATTTTATTATCACGTCATTATTTGAACATTCGTTTTATGCAGTCATATTTCATAAGTTTGTATCTCTCCATGTAGAATCCTTTCAACACGTGTCCACAGACACTGTTGCAAATTATAGCCTTCTGACTTCCATTTTCCGCGAACTCACCACAACGTTTAAATGTATTCTTGTAGCAAACATTATACAGATTCATGTAAACTAAACATTCTGTACCTTCCTTCACCTATGTAGACAAATGGTCTTAGTTTTATCTTCAAGCTGCTAGCTACTTTTGTCACATTTCTAGTTACCCTTGTTTGTATTTTCAGACTAACTAGTTATTTATATGTATTTTTTCTAATTTTATCCTTTTTGTTATTAATAAATAATAATGCCGATGTACGAGACCTTGTCTTCAGAGTTTTAATTGCCTAATGGCGTTTATCTGGCTGTCTTCGAGATTATGCACACGTATAATACGGACGCATACGATAATGGAAAGAACACTAGGGGTGTTTAAATTTGGTGCAAGTATTCGTACTCCATTTACTTAAATAGATGCTTCACTTTTCTATGCTTGTCTATATAAATAAATTCGAATGTCAGTGTGTCATACTTTTTCAACTTTACTCCTAGAGACCCTAGCCCAACATATCATACCATTTTGGAATCAGGCCGACGCCGTGAGCAAATTAAAACATTCCTGGCCGGATCCAGACCTGCAATTCTAACATACTGGATTCCCAAGTTTTTATTACTGCGATTGTTTTTGGCAATTTTTTACGTGTTTTTTTACGACGTATTTTTTTTTGAACGATAACAATTTTCATAAGTTGGAAAAAATTAATTTCAATTATTCCCAAATTTGAGAAATAAAGTGAAAATCAGCCATGAAATAAAAAAAAATAATTGTTTGTACAGAAAGTACAGACCTACATACATCAAAGTGTCATTAAGTGGGAACAGAAGAATTATCGTTGAACTTTTAAAAGGTAAGCTTAAATATAAATGCAATACTTAAAAACAGTGATCAATTCCGAGTTCTTCTGTAGTTTATTTTTGCCGATTGCATATGGCAGCTGTATGTTTCGTGAGAAGAAATCTACGCTAACAGAGGAACAGATTGTAATCAAATGAGTCAAGACTGCAGCGAGAAAAAGTCCTGTGCAAATGAAAACCCAGATCATACAGTAGTCAGGAGAGCTTCCAATGTTGAGAATATGCAAAGACTTAGGGACTCTCAAACTCCTGAACAAGTCGAAGCCCTAATTAAGAGCCCACTGCAGGAGCTAGCTTAAATGTCGCTCGATATATCGGCTTTTAAGCTAGTATTTAATAAATAAAAAAGGAAGACATTTCAAAGTAACTAAATTGGTAGAACTGTTGAATTTTACACAACGTACTTTACGTCTTAATGAGGACCATCTTTCTTTGAACTTTGTAGACTGACGCTATCAGAAAGAACTGTACCAAATAACAGAAACCACATCACTTGAAGACTTTCAACAGCAGTGACAACTAAAATGGATATTACATGTAACTGGAAGAGAAAATAATGATATAATCAAGATGTTGACATTCCACACTACTACGGACAAAAAGTTCTGGGTATGGCGAGAAACTACATCCGGCAGCAAGGCGTCTGATCGGGAGAGTTGAGATTTCGAGGAGCGTGGAACCACCTTTTAATTGCTGTTATTCTCAGGTCTATCCTGACCTGGAGTGGTAGCATTTGTTAGGGTCCCAGCTATGGACAAGTAGTGAACCCCCAAACACTATGAAAATATATTTTCATAATAAAAATACCAGCAATATATTTTTATATAAAAATTGCAACTATTCATATTTATAGTAGAATTACCAACAATGCATTTTTAAAACAAAATAAATCTTTATAGCAAAATCATCAACAATACATTTTATCTGTAGTTGAAGCCATAAAATTGTGTTCAAATTATTTAGATTTTGGCATTAAATAACCCAAAGAGGTTGATATGTCGCTAAACAGAACCAACCAAACTTCAGATAAAAGTTTACATTATTCAGACTGTTATCCTCATCATCATTGCCATATTCATAACGTTTTGGCCGTTATACGCTCCGAACTTCTTCAGGTGAATGGAATTTCGAACATAACCCTTTATTTCGTCCAACGGGGTATACTGTTCTAGTTCCACGTGTCATGCCTCTTCCGGATGCCTCGGTTATTTCCCTTTAACTCAGCTCTCCAAGTTTTGGTCCATCACTGCTGTAGCCAGGTATTGAACTCACAACTCTTGTGTCTAGTCACTGGATTTAACCAAAGCCTTTATCCACGGAGCCATGTGTCCTTGAAGACGTCCGGAGCGTACAACGGCCGAAACGTTATGAATATGGCAATGGAGACAAGGATAACAGCCCGAATAATGTAGATAATGTAAGTAATAATAATACCTCATTTCAGAGATACAGATATTGAGACAGAATATTGGGAAGGAAACCCCCATCAATACTGGAAAGAGCGATAACAATTACTTGACTTGAGAAACTTACATTCATGAAAAATCATTTTCATACAGAGATTTTATAAATTTCAACCGAAAGAAACACTAGCTGCTCAATCAATGAATGTTCAATAAGGAATCTACTAATATTGCCATTACTCCGTGGATCGACGCTACAAACAAATAACTGTACCCAATAACAGAAACTACATCACATGAGGACTAGCAACAACTGAAATGGATATTACATGTAACTGGAAGAGAAAATAATGATTACAATCAAGATGTTGAACTTCCAAACTACTTCAAACAAAAGGTTAGGAAGGAAACCCCAATCAATACTGGAAAGAGTAATAATAGCTATTGGACTTGAGAAGAGAAAATAATGACATAATCAAGATGTTGACATTCCACTCTACTTCAAATACAAGGTTAGGAAAGAAACCCCCACCAATACCCAAAAGAGCGATAACAGCTACTGGACTTGAGAAACCCATTTTCTAGAAAAAATGTTCTAAGAGAATGATTTTATAAATTTCAACTGACAGCACCACAAGCTGTTCGATCAATGGAGGCGAAATGTTTCCTTGGAGGGAAACGATTAATATTACCATAAGAGATGAAGAGAACAAATACCAACAGCTTCGTCTACCGAGTTTCATTTTTAATAACGCAAAGTGATTCTACATTTGTCTTCTTGAATTTGAGTTATAAATCCCAGAGGTCTTCTTAACTGACATTGTATCAAGAAACTTTCAAAATGCGCATCCATTTTTTTATTTTTATTTGAACAATTTTAAAATATTAAAAATGTTTCCAACATTTGAAATATTGGAGGAAAAAAAATGGAAAAACAAAGACGAAAAGTTTTAACATTTCCAGACTGGCAGACCACCAAGTTGCATGGGGCAAATATGCGACTCGAAGATGAGACACAGACGATTCATACTGAGCTTTGCAAAGGAAATAAAATTGCTCTCTTCGGTCACGCTGTGTTGAAAACAGAGAAGTTATTTTTTTTTTAAAATAATGTTTGCACAACTGCAAATCTCATAATATTTTTTTTTAAAGAAGATTCATGTTCGAGGAAGAGCAGATGGGAACCGTTGGCAATTGAGTGTTTTATGCGAAATCTAAGCGTTTAAATTAGATTTGAAATGAAATTTAAGAAAAATAAAACCTGGAGACAAATTTTGAAAAAGAAAAACGTACCAAGAAAATAAAATCAAAGAAACAAAAGTGTACAATAATAGCAAAATCTAACACATTTTGAGATGCATAAGTATGTTAACATCTATCCCACTGCGTTCAAGTCTACTATTCGTCTATGCTTAGACTATTGCTGCCACATATGGTCCGGTTCCCCTGCTATTTACCTTGAGCTCCTTGATAAGATTCCAAGACGAATCAGCAATATTATTGGTCATGATCTGGCAGCTCAGCTTCAGTCTCTTTCCCACCGCCGTAAGTTTGCCTCTCTGCGTCTTTTCTATAAATAATTTCATAGTAATTGTTCAGTGGAGCTCTTCGCTATGGTACCTAGATTTTTTAATTCAAGCGCAGTACTAGACAGGCGTCGAGATTACATCAATTTACAGTTGAGTCGACTAGATGTAACCACAAACTCTATGTCAACTGTTTCTTTTCTCGCACTTCTCGCTTGTGGAACTCCTTTACGGCTCCATGCTTTTCAGCCAACTTTAATCTGCAAAAATTTAAATGCAATGTCAATCGCTATCTACTATCCTCCTGATTATTCTCTTCTTGTCATTATTGGTTCTGTTCCTAATTCTTCCACATCCAGTAACCCTTTGTGATTTAGTGGCTTTATTGCCTTGCATGGGGTGATACCGATCGCACACACGCACAAAAATGGCTGTTTATATCTCTGTGTGTTTTTAACACAGAGAAACAGTCAATTTGTTTCTCCTCTTTTTCATTATGTTTTAATTTCTCGTAATGTTTCATCTATCTCAGTCTAAAGTCAATATTTGACGGATGAGTTCGTTTTGTTGTCAGGTATGGTTCCTGATTTTCATTGGAACATGCCGCTTAATTCTAGTATCAAGCCGCTGAGGAGTTCTCCCTATCCGCAATACTTATTGTTCATCAATTTGCGAACATCTGATAAATAGCAGAAAGTGTGCTATGGAATTTAGTGTGGATTGGCTCACCGTTTTAGCGAATTCAAATTCACTTTTTCATTTAAAAGTACTAGAATCAGTTTACATCAGGTTTCGAGTGTAAACAGTGAGATTGCTCGGCCTTGCTGTGATCACTTTCTAGTAATTCAATTTTTCTTCCCTCAATCCCAACATTGACTAATTCATATTTATTATATTTTACTTTAAATTCTCCCGATAAAGAAACTGATGAGCGGGAGCGCGAAACCGGTTATTTTTTCCTCCTTCTCCTTTTTACCCCTTCATTATGCCATGTAATATTAAACTTAATAGTTTTAAAGCAATACTCGAGTTCTGTACCACTAAAAATGTGTTTTATATATATATATATATATATATATATATATATATATATATATATATAAGGCTCAAACAGTATTATTCCATGGTTATAATATATTATATTGGAATCGTAAACACGATCCAAATCATAAATCATCAGACCTACAAATTCAAGAAGTTTTTGGAATTTGTAGGTCTGATGATTTGGATCGTGATTACGATTCAAATGTAATAAATTATAACCATGGAATAATACTGTTTGAGCCTTATATATATATATATATATATATATATATATATATATATATATATATATATATATATATATATATATATATATTCTTACTCTGTCCCGGATATTGAGTTCTACCTGGATTCTATCCTCTTGGAATATATATATATATATATATATATATACATATATATATATATATATATATATATATATATATATATATATATATATATATATATATATATTGACCACTAATATTATCTATCTATCTATCTATCTATCTATCTATCTATCTATCTCTCTCTCTCTCTCTCTCTCTCTCTATATATATATATATATAATGTGTGTGTGTGTGTGCGTGTGGCAATATCACGTTGAAACACCGGTTCTTGTCCGATCTCCGAAATTAAGCAACGTTGAACATGGTCAATAATTAAATGGGTTACCACCAAGGAATACCAGGTGTTGTAAGTTTGAATGTGCGTGTGGTGTAATAAATAACGGCTCAGAATGAGAAATCGGAGAACCGATTTCGAATTCTAGTCTAGTTCGTTAGATTCACTTTCGCGCAAATACCCTTAGAAAAAAGTATGAATCCATCTCTTCTCCCCCTCCACTGCAAATAGCATGGCAGACTGGGTCCTATAGCCTTGGTTGGCAACCAGTCTAGATGGAGGAAAACTGATACGAAACTAGCCTGGAAAGGCTTGGCGACGGGTTTATTCTTCATGTACATCACCAATGAAAGCGAAATAAACTGAATCCAGTACACGTGCTTTGTATTACTGTATTACTTGTTTTACTGTTCTCATAACTTTTTGGTAGGGGTGACAAGACTTTCGGACCACTATAGATTACAAAAGTATAAATAGTTTATGTACTTTTATAAGGATCTGAAATTTGCCAAAATGTAAAAAGCTGCTCTATCCATTTTGAGAGATGATTTATAAAACATTCCAGATATAGAATCTAAATTAGTTTTCCTCTCATTTATGATTTAATAGATTATTTCTATTCATTTTTTTTTTCATAGGAATGACAGTATTACTGATTTAAAATTTCTCGATTTTGGCACCTTATAAATTTGATACTTAAGAAAATATAAAGCTGAAAGTTGGTTACCCTAGAATTTAACACCCAAACTATTGTTGGCTTTATTTTAAATTTGTTCCAAATTGTAAAAATCCTTAAAAATGTTTCTTTCGGGTGGTTTACAAACTTTTTAATTGAACAAAGTACCTGACTCCTCTTGCAATCCATTACATTGACAAGAGCCAGATCCAACCGAAAATGGAGGACTGCTGCCATATATGGGCAGGAGCTGCCCAATCGTCACTTTCGAAGATCTTCCATGCCACGTACATTTGCAGCTAACCAGATTTATTCCCTTCTTATTCCATTTGTAAGTTCCACTCGAGAAAGTTCTTCCTACAAGCCGCTGCTTTGTGGAACAGACTCCCAAGAGGATGCTATCCGATCACTACAATCTTGATCTGCTCAAGTCTAAGCTTAACCGTTTTCTTCCCCACATATAAACTGTGCTTCTTACTCTGTAATCCTCTACCTCAAGCGGCTCTTGAGCATTGTATAGGTTGAGATGAAAGTTCCACTCGAGCTGCTTCTTTTCACGAACTGCTGTTTTGTGGAACAACCTCCCAAGAGAATGCTTCCTCAATCGCTACGATCTTAACATGTTCAATGACCGATTCATTTTTCTACGGCTTATCAACTCAATGCCGTTTATTTAAAGCTAGAAAACCTTTTATATTGTAAGAATTTTTTTAGATAATAATGATTTAGGGACACAAGACTTACTAATTAACTCATATCTAGGGGGAGAAGAAGTGGATTCATACCTTTCTCAACGGTATTTGCGCCTAAGTGAATACAACGAATCCAACTGGAATTGGAACTCACAGATTAACGATTCTGAGCCATTATCCATTACACGACCAGAACATTAAAGCTTATAGCACTTGGTATTCCAAAGGAGTCACCCCTCTAGGTAATAACCAGGCTCAACGTTACTTAATCTATTCAAGTCTCGGGCTAACTTGTTATAATCCCTAACAATGTATACACAAAGGATTATGGTATATCCATTTTTTTCTCTTCCTCTTTCACGACTTTTGGCCATTTTCGTTGCTCTAAGATCAGGCGCGTTTTATACATTAAAATAAACATTTTGTACCCTGGAATTTGTCTATTTTTTAACCGCGTCTTATAATCCCTAGCGGCCAATAACTAAAGGATTACGGTAATCAAATTTACAGCTAAATTTTATTTACATTTGTTCAGTTCTACTCAAGAATTATGCACAAAGTTTGCACTTTTAAATCACCTGATTACCAGCTGTCTTTAACATATTTAGGCATAATCGTTTCATTGTAAAAGGTCTATGTTGCTTGGCAGAACCTAACTTGAGTCACTTAGTCGAAGAGTTACGCTTAGTACATTCATTGACCGAAGCCATTTCTACTGTTTGAGTGAATCCGAATTTTCTTGGATGACATACATTTGCTTCCTTATTTAAAAAAAAAAAACGAAGTTGGAAAAGAAAGTAAAAGAAGGAAGGGGGGATGCATAAAAACGCCAAGAACGATATTTTGCTGTCATGCAAAGCCAATCGCCATCTTGTGTCTTCCTGAATCATGTTCTTTTATTGTTCTTTCTCCTCACTAAAGTCTTTTCATTCTCTTTCCCTTCCAGTAAGCCTTCCTTGAGTCCTAGTGGCATGAATGAATGAAAAATAAAAGGGGCTGGGGCTGCCTAAACTGTCACTTTCCAGCCTCGACACAGTTCAGAAGCGCTTGCGCGGCCTAGGAAATTGTAAATTATTTTCCACCTCTACAACCCTTCCCCCCATCTGACAAAAAATTTCTAGCATTTTGGTATTTACATGACAGATGTTCGGGCGAACTAGCTCCCTTCGTTCTCCCAGTCCAGACCATCATAGTTAGGACTCGCTATGCCACGTATACTGAGTCGATTCATCCTCATTCTCTTCATAATCCATTGGTGAGGAGGAAGTTCTACGCAGACAGATTCTTCACCAGAAGTGTTGCCCTGCGGAACTGACTCCTGAGAGGATACTTCCCATTCACTACAATCTTAATCTCTTCAATTCTACAGTCAACCTTTATCTATCCTACATACCCGCATAATATGTACCCATTGCTTTCAATCCCTGTACACTATTACAACAAACTTATTTGCTAACCCTCTGCCTTTCGTGGCTCGTAGACCTTGTAGTTGGTGAATAATCGTTAAAAACGTTTACAATGACCATAGTCGATGGTAGGATAACCGATTGTCACTGTCCTAGATTATTATAATTTTAGTACAGACAAACCTCTCATCTACGGACCCCCCAATTAACAGACTTCGGATGAAACGGACAAACTCAGCAGGTAAAATAAAGAAAAATATGCAGGAAAAAAAACTTCCAAATCGTTAACGATGTATTTCAAAATTTAGGGGCTTAGCGGAACGAATCGTATTAGTTCTCAAAGTGAGCACTAGGCGGCGGTGTCTGACTTTCAGTTGTAAAAACGAGTGTACAGTACGATACATTAGTGTGTGCGTGAGTAGCTGTGAGAAATCTATTATTTTTGTTATTTTGATTAATATATTTATTTATGCCATATATACATGTTTATAGTGTTTACATTATGATAATAACTACTAGTAGTTACTATAGTGGTTTTTTAACTTGAAAAATATTCCCTTCCCATCTATGGACAATCGGCTTTAACGAACCACCCATCCCTGCTATTAGTCTGTTGATGAGAAGTTCTTCTGTATATAATTCCTATTCACCTAATAAGCTGACCTGCCAACTGTTGTTATTCCAGATTGAAGGAAACGGCTGTAACAGCTTTTTAAACACACCCAAATTTTCTTAATAAATGCTACAGATTAAAATGTAAACGACCAATATTTACGAATTCCTGAACCAAGAAAATGCTTACTGACTCAAATATTAAAAAAAAGACAGAGTTTGAAATTATTCTTCTTTATGTGCCATGTTCCCTCAGGCGATCATGGCTCTCCACAATTTCCTGTCGTTTGTAGCTCTTAATAAATTTTGGCTTTCTGTTATTTCTCCTAAACCCTATTCTGCCATCCATTTACTCAAGCTTTCTAAGCATGTTATGTGTTGTTTTCCTCCCTCTATCTCTCGTGCCTTCAATCTGTCCTGTGAGTATCAGATTTTCCAAACCTTCTTTCCTCGTTATGTGTCCCTGAAACCTCAACTCTCTCTTCCTGAGAGATGTTAAATATAAGTTTCCTTCTTGTTTCCTCAACATTCTTTTGTAGAACCACATTTCTGTTGCTTCAAGTCTCTTCTTCATCTCTCAGGAGATTGTCCAGCACTCGCTGCCATACAGGAAGATATATGACGTAACAGTTTAGTAATCTTTTCCTTGTTTCTAGCAAAGTTTTTCTATTTCTTAATACTCTGCTTAGCTTTTGGAAGGCAGCTTTGGTTATCCCCACACGCCTTCGAATTTCGGTGTCACACTTTATGTCCCTCTGTTAAAACACTTGCCAGATATTGAAATATAAACACTTGTTTTGATTTGCAGTTTGCACTCTGCGCTCAACCTTTTGTTAACAAACATGCAAAAAGGATTGTTATGTTGAAAAATCAACTGACCCAACGGTTTTGGTCCAAAGAACAAAATCAACAGACTGAGTTCAAATTCCGGCTGGTTTACCGAGCGACCACTTCGCATGAATGTCGTTGGGAAAATCATGAATCCTGCTCCTCGTCAGTTATGGATAAATGGCAGAGAAATTATAGTCCTTTAGCCCTGTAAAAACGATCCATCTAGAACGATTGATTAATGGTCAGTTATTTGGAGAGGAGATTGACGACTTGAGAAATGACATGAAAAGTAATTACTCACGGTTTCAGTTGGAATTGGAACTGGATTTGCAGAAATGACAATAAAACGGACCTAATCGCTGACCGATTTCTAATTGGCTTCACTCAAATGCAAGACGTGGAATTAGTAAATACTAAACACTTCAAATATCTCAGTGTATAAATCAGTTATAATAAATTTAGTATAGGAAAAAATGAAATTGAACGTAGAATATGCTGAGTGAGAGACAGTTTCGCTTAACATCTTAAATTGCTACAAAACAAAAACATCAACTTGAAACCTCGTCAGATCGAAACTTTCATATGGATGTCATGCATGGTACCAAACCAACTCAGAAATATCTAAACTGTCAGCTGTATAAAACCGCTTTTTCAGACCAATGAACCCAGTATGTCTTCGAACCTGGCGCTACAGAATCAAAAACATAGAACTGTACCAAATAACAGGAACGACAACACGTAAGGAATTTCAGCAGAGGCAACAACTAAAATGGATGACACAAAGAGAGAAAATAATATAATGAAGATGTTGACATTCCACACTACTTCAAATAAAAGTTTAGGAAGGAAACAGCCATCAATAGTAGAAGGAGCGATAACAGCTACTGGACTTGAGAAACCTGTTTTCCTGATTTTAAGAGAAAGATTTTATAAATTTCAAACGATAACAGTACTGACTGATCGGTTAAGGAATGTCAAAATGTTTCCATATAAGGAAACGGCTAATATTAGCATTATACAAACGATATAACGGAGAACACATATTTTATTTTTAAATTGCCCATGCGTAAAGTAAGCTTAACATAAACACAAAAAGTTACCGATCAAAATTAATTCCCTTGATAGCCACCTTGATCTGAGTGAACCTCTGGGTTTTTCGTTGTGGATTATGTTCTATTTGGGTTGTTACCGCCCAAAGACAAATAAATATCATTTACAAGATTAACAATAGTTTTTCTCTGTTATTTTTGTCGTTGTTGTGCTTTCTTCTTTTACTCTTCTTTTCCAACCGTTTTTTTTTTCGTTTTCTATTTGTTCCTTTTTCCCTATTTCTTTCCCCTTAACCCGAAACATTCTTAGAAATACTACAGCTAAACTAAAACCGCCGCTGCCTTTCAGCCATACCTAATCATGGAGAAGGCTTCGGGAGTAAACCCTGAAGACAAATCTGGAGATGGAGTCCCTAAGACAGTCCGATGCTATGGTCAACTTCGTTCTGGCAAGTCCTGCGACGGCGCCTGTGCCAAGCTGTACTGAACTCTATCTTTCCCTTGGACAATATCGGTGGCGTGGAGAGGCGAGACATGCTGCTGGAGCAACCGCTGATCTCTAATAACACAATGCCCAGGCTTGCGCCTAGGAGAGGATACTCCAGCGTCGCCTCACTGCGATGGCAAAACACGGGAAGCAACAGTCTACTGATTGGGTGATTCCAAAGGCCTTTCTGTATAAAGAACTGGCCACCGGCAGCAAGAGGGCACGAGAGTGACCACATATTCGCTTCAAGGACGTCTGCAAAAGTGATATGACAGGGATAGAAATCGAGAAGTGGGAAGACGTCATCAACGATCGCACACGATAGAGACGCGATTTACACCATGAGCTGGAGAGGCTTGTACATCCACAGCCGCCGCAGTGAGCTGTGCGGGCCTGTACATCCATAAAAGATGCCGAGCCACCATCAGCAGCCGAGGCATAACTTCTTGGGCGTAGATCTATGGCCTCTCGAGACCGACGGATGCCACATATAGATTTCGATACCCAGGCCATGCAACCGATAGGATCAGACCTAAAATTCGTAAATGGAGAAAAGCAAATCCTGTCAGATCGTAGACATGGCTTAAAAATATCAAGACCTTGTTCATAACACCACTACTAAAATCATTCCGAAATTCCGATAACACCACTACTAAAATCATTCCGAAATCCTGATAACACCACTAAAATCATATAGAATACTGAGGAGAGTGCCGGGGTACGGAGGAGACTTGCTGTTGATCGTTCTCCAATGAAAACAAGCAGTCATGTGGGGAGGAATATGAAAATGTATGTTTTGTTGTTTTTTAAACTAATGTCCACTCAATATAAGACCCAAGAGGCACTCAGGGTAGAGAGTTATTGTGTGGTTTTGTATGAGCGTAAGACAAAGCAAGAAGTGCAGTTCTTAGGAATATGCAGGAAAAGTAACAGCTAACTCTAGACTTGGAGAGGTCAAGATTTAATTAGTGAATAACATTTCAGAGTTCAGTTGAAGACGTCAGAAGCATAGAGTTGAAGTAAACATTAGAAGGAACCGGAAGTCCAATCCTAAAAGGGAAATGAGGTATAAACCTCTACTCATGTTCTAAAGACCAGGGAGGAGTGTGTGAACCGGACGATAGCCAAACCTATCTACTCCTGATGAGGGAAGAAGAATAAAATAATTAAAGAATAAAATTTCAAAGTTAATGCGGAGATGTCAGAAGTATAGTGTTGAAGTAGATTTTAGAAGTAATCGAAAACCTAATCCTAAACAGGAATCAAGAGATAAACCTCTATACTGATAATAAAGGATATTTAGAATGGAAGAGGATTTCATAAGACTCATTCTCCAGTGACTATTATTAAACATCTTTTTTTTTTAATTATTTCTTCCAAGTAAGGCAAAAAAGCCACCCAAACGAAAGTGGGGTTACTAAGTGTGAGAGAATATGAGAAAAATACTATTAAGGAGAGAGAAGAGTAAAGAAAAGGAATTAAAACAGAAAATAACGATTGACATTACATTTAAACTTTTGAAGATAAAAGTTGACTGGGAAGCAGAAAAAACGTGAAGAGAATTCCACAAGCGAGAACTGTGAGAGAAGAAACTATTAGCATTAGAACTTATGGTTGCATCTAGCAATTCCAGCTTTAAAATGATGAGACTTTATTGGCAATCTAGTACGTTTGGCAGGAATATGCAAATGGCCAAATAATAAAAGACGCTCATTTACTAGGAATTGTGCAAAAATTTTAGAAGCTTTTATCCACGTAGACAAATGGCATGAGCACAAACGAGAAAGTCTTCGTAGAAAACAAAAATTCAACTCATCCAAACAAGAAAATCTGATCTAATAGTCGTCATTTTATTTCTATGCGTCGTGTCACTTCAAAGCATGGGCGATCAGGGCTCTTCCTATCTCTTCTGGTCCTTAGCAGCATCTCTCTCTTTGTCAAACCTCCCGCCGCCGTTCCACAATTCATTGACACAAGCTAGTCAGTAAGTTAACCCGCTGCCTTCCCGATCTCTCTTGCCTTCGATATACCCTGTGAGTGCTAAGTTCTCCAAGCCCTTCTTCCTCATTAGGTGTCCAAGAAATTTCAGATGTTTTATTCTGATTTTGAGTATGTTTTCCTTCTGTTACCATTTTCTTTTAAACTTACTCGTTGCTTACGCGCCCCGTCCATGGAATTCTCAGTATCCTTCTGTAGAACCACATTTTTGTTGCATCCAGTTTCCTCTTCCTCTGTGGAGACGTAAAAGAGGATTAATATTATACAGCAATATTTTGTTTCTAATGAAATTTTCCTGTTTCTTAATACTTTGCTTGGTTTTTGAAAGGAATTTTTCGCTAATCCGATGCGGGTTCGGATTTCGGTTTCGAATTTTCTATTCTCTGTTTAAAAATAAAATCTGCCAGATCGTAGCGAACCATATAAGTGGACGTGAAGGAAAGTGAACAGTTAGGGACAGAAAGAAAATACCAGGATCTTTCTCGGGGGACGGAAAATGAGTGGAATATGAAGATCAGTAATAGCAGGAGCACCTGGAACAGCCACATCAGAATCGTGATTGGATGAATTAGAAATCCAAGGTTGGGTTCAAAATGCATACTATACGCGAGAGGGAAGAAATAAAGAAAGAACGAGGGGGGGGGAGAAAGAACGAGGGTGGGGGAAGAAAGATGAGTTTAACGCCTGTTTCAGTGAAATGGAAAAAATAGCCAATTTTAAATCTTTTCATTTGTATCTTACTTAAAATAGCGACCAGCATTCATATTTATGATTGTTATTGCAATATTTTGCTAAAATTGTTAAGCTCAAATATTTGGCGAATCGATAGGGGAATTTCTACGGATGTTTTATTGTCATAAAACTCGCCATGAGTTCATTCAGTCATTAACTCAAGAATTAAGATTCATCAGAAAATTCAAATAGGTAAAACGGGAAAATTCTACGGGTCCTACTCCATGTTTTTCTTTTATGATGTTTCAGAAAGAAAGAAGGGAAGCCAGAATTTGAGAAAGAGAAAGAAAGAAAATCAGATGAAGCTGATAAGAACAGATACTACACTTGGTACAAAAAAAAAAAGACATGTGCTTTTATGATAATTGTTGTTAAGCTCAAATATTTAAAGATACAATAGGGAATTTCTACGGATAATTTATTGTCGTAGAATTCGTCATGAGCTTACTCAATCATTAACTTAAGAATTAAGATTCATCAGAATATTAAAACAGGAAAACTATGAAATTATTCTTGGTTCTTTCTCGCTATCATTATTTCTCAAACTCTCGATGTATCGCGACATATTTGCAAAGCTTGTTTGCGTTCAATGCGCTGCCTCCCGGAGTTGCACCGGTTTGATCGCAGTTTTGCCAAAGTATATAATTTATCTGAATTTCTGGGATGGGTATTAAGAAAAAAACAAATCCAGTTTCTTGTTTTACCTTCGACACAAAATAACTTGCTCTTGTCTACAACTGTTCGCTTCGAGATATTTCAATGTACTCATGTTAGTTTATGATAAAGAATTATTGTATTCCCTGTTCCTCACAGGCTGACCTTGACTTGAACACTTGAGATACACATCGGTATTTCCTTAGCATAATTCAGCATGGCGCAAATTGTGACATAGATTAGATGAGGAAAGTTGTATTATTATTAGGTTGGTGCAAAAATAATGACGTAATAATGTCGTTTTTTGACGTATTTTTTAACGTCAAAAAACGACATTATTACGTCATTATTTTTGCACCAACCTAATATTTAATATATAGAGAAGCTATCTTCTATGTACCGTGTCCCTTCAGGACATTGGCGATCATGTCTCTCCACGATTTCCTCTCCTTAGTATCTCTTTTCCAGCTAGGATTAAATAGTAGGATAGACTGGGTCCTATAGCCTTGGGTGCCAACTGGTCTAGGAGAAGGACAACTTTGAATTCAGAAGTTATGTAGCCCTGGTGAAGCACATACCATGCAGCTAAAGAAAGAATTGTTCGCATTGATTCAATGATCCTGACTACATTAGCTTCCATATTTTTTTTGTCTCTCTTAATAACTTTTGTCTTTGTTATATCTTCTAAACCCTGTTCCGCCATCCATTTCCTCAAGATCACTAAATATGTAATGCACCGTTCAATGTTTTGTGAGTATCAAATTTTCCAAGCCTTCTTTCCTCATTATGTGCTCTAGAAATTTCAACTTTCTTTTCCTGATGTTAACTATAAGTTTGCTTTTTGTTTCCATTTTCTCAAAAACTTTGTTGTTGCTCATATGTTCGGTCCATGGTATTCTCAGCATCCTCCTGTAGAACTACATTTCTCTTACTTCATGTCTCTTCTTAATCTATGAGAAGATTGTCCAGCATTCACTGCCATATCAGAAGATTGATGTTACGTAACAGTTTAGTACTCTTTTCTTTGTTTCTAACGAAATTTTCCCGTTTCTTAATACTTTGCATAGCTTTTGAAAGGCATTTTCGCTATCCCAATGCGCTTATTTAAGAGATATTTAATATATAGGCTATACAGAGAAAACAATTTACTTTCTTGTTTTATGGACACAAACCACAATTTTCAGCACGAGTGGGAGGTGAAGATGTCGTCGCTATTTCAGCCAGGTGCCTTACCCACACAACTGTTTCAATTTCAGGATATTTATGGAGACAGAATACTAAATATCGGAGAGCAGGACTTTGTGGATAACGACATGGACTGAAGACTTGAGGAGTGAAATTGACAGACAGCGTTAATATTGATGAAGAGTATTTCATGCCCCTATCAACACTGTCATTTTTTTTACAATAACGTTCACCCCGCACAAGACCCAAGAGCCACTCGAGGTAGAGGGTTACTAAGGAATACACATTTGATCGGATATGTGGTGAAGATAACGGTTAACTCTAGACTTGAACAGTTTAAGATTATAGTAGTTGAGGAAGCACTCTTTTGGTAGTATATTACGTAACATTTCAGTTTCTTGTTTCACCTGGACACAAACCACGATCTTTAGCACGTGTAGAAGAAAACGTCGCAGCATTTTCAGCCACGCGCCTTACCCACACAACTGCTTAATATATATTTTTTAAATCATTTTACATCAAGCAAGGCCATAAAGGTACGAAGACGTAATGGGTTACTGAATGTGAAAGAATATAAGAAAAAAAAAACTATATTAAGGAGAAAGAACAATAAAAGAAGAATAATTAAGACAGAAGATAACGATTGACATTGCATTTAAATTTTTGAAAATCAAACTTGACTGAAAATCAACAAGTCGGAAGGGAGTTCCCCTAGTGAAAAGTGCGAGAGAAGAAACTGTTAGCATAGAACTTACAAATCTTACCGGAGGGCGCATATGTTTCTTTAATAAGATTTCCCGAACAGGCAGGCCGATTAGGAGGAATATATATATATATATATATATATATATATATATATATATATATATACACTCACACACACACAAACACACACACATATATATATATATATATATATATATATGTATATATACACACACACATATTAGTTTGAACCTAAATTTAAATTCAGATTATAGTTCAATTAAATATTTAACAACAGTAATAAATTATCCAAATAGAAACACAAAACACAGAAATAGTGATCAGACTGTGATCAGTTCTCCGTAACAGTCGATTGCATAGTGCATGAAGCCCCGAGTCGTACTGTCGGCGTAGAGTATTATGTACATTTATTAATATATACTTAATAGCTCTGTTATTTTGTATTGAGCACTGTCTTACTTACACAAAAGTATATATATTCATATATTATATATCTGAACACTTGCATTTATATTTATTTATTTAGTGAAAATTGAAGTAGATTCTGAAAGAAGTTTTTGAACTTTTCCTTACCTATTGTTCTATTTTTGATATCGAGCGCTTTCTTTACAAGAACCTACTAGTTTTAAATGCAATTTCAGTAATTTAATGTGTTTCCACGTGATATGGACGTAAGCCTATCAAGGCTAGAGACCATTGTTTGCTCTGCTATTTAACCCATAAGTAATATAAGCTGGTTTCTCAAAAGGTATTAGCGCAAAATGAACGATTTCATTTTCAATGTCAATGGCTGTTACACTACTCGTATATTGGATAAGTAATGAAATAGGTCACTTATCTAAGATTTATAATTATTTTTTATTAGATTTAAATATGATAAATGAACGATTAGATTTAATTGCTACTAATTATTATGGCACTATCTCTTGATACTGAGCTCTCTCCTTTAAAGGGATGCATTTGAAGTGAAGTGGATGCGTTATCTTACGGAATTGTACTGGTGGTTTACATTTTTATGAAAATAAAGACTTTAACCTTGTTGCTATATATATATATATATATATATATATATATATATATATATATGTGTGTGTGTGTGTGTGTGTGTGTGTGTGTGTGTGTGTGTGTAGTTAGGCAGCAAATTCTCTTTTAGCCATGACTGATTGAATAAATTACAAACATATATTCACAAATATTTTCCGTATATTACAATTGTAATACACGGAAAAATATTCGTGAAAATAAAAGGATTATGGAAAAAATTAGCAGACATAATGTTTTTAATTTATTCAATTATATATATGAAAACCCCAATTCCAGACAGCCATTAAGTTGTGCCGATCTGAAATAGACTATACCCACATGAGGTAATTTTGTATTTTTGCTGCAAAAAATTATATATATATATATATATATATATATATATGAAACAACTAAAAAGTTGCAAATTAAAAAATGTTTTTTTATGAAAGTATTTATTTATATTTGATATTTCAGATCGACCTCGATCTTTCTTCAGAAATAACTGTTTTTCTGAAGAAAGATCGAGGTCGATCTGAAATATCAAATATGAATAAATACTTTCATAAAAAACGTTATTATTTTTTTAATTTGCAACTTTTTAGTTGTTTTTTCTATCTATACATATTAAGAAAATATACGTGGCTTCTCGTTATGCTATATATATATATATATATATATATATATATATATATATATATATATATATATATATATATATAGAAAGAGGAAAGACTAAAGAGTCTTTTTTGTTATTAAATTATGTTTTTTACATCCTTTTTAGAATCCTTTCGGTTAACTATTTTTTTTTCGTCAACGGGGGACCATAAATTAGGACATTTTAGCGTCTCCTTGCTGTAAAAAACACATCGATATGGAAATTCTTGGATAAAAAATTCAAATAATTGTCGGATTTTAATGAAAGTTTGAGAACTTATTAACGGAAGAATTAAATTATTTTAGAAAAGTTTTTTTTTTTTTTTTTTTTTTTTATAAAATCTTAGAAAAAAACACTTTTTTTTTTCATGTTACCCATCACTTGTTTATTTTCATGAAATTTCGAGAGAGTCATTTTTATATGGCTTAGTATTGATTATAATCAGAAGTTTTTGAAGAATTTAGACCATCAATTTATTTTTATAAAACAGGATACTGAATCGTTTAAGTACCTCCGCTCACAAAGAGATATACAATGCGCTGGACCCCATACGACATGCCCAACTGTTTCTGATCAGGCAAACGGCAAATAGATCTGTCAATGAACGAGATATTTACTGTGTTAATTCGCCAAGACAAAAAAAGGTATGATTTCTGTCTGAATTTCTGGGATGAGGAGTTACCATTATTTACATTCAGACTAATATCCTCATCTTTGTTGTTATCACCTGATCGCCTTATGTTTGAATTTCTAGGGTGAGAAGTTATCATTATTTGCACCATTTACACGCAGACTAATGTCCTCATCTTTGTTGTTCTTATCCCCTGATCGCCTTCTGTCTGAATTTCTGGGATGAGGAGGCATCATTATTTACACTATTTACATGCGGACTATTGTCCTCATCTTTGTTTTTGTTATAAACAACAAATGAGAGGACAATAGTCTGCATATAAGCAGTGTAAATGTATATGTTAACACAGGCAAACAGTTAAGATCAGAAAATATGAAGGCAGTGCTTGGTGTAGCACCATGGCATTGGTAATATTAGTATTAATCAGTTCCTTGACAAGCGGTTGACTCTTGGCTGGTTACATTCAGTGCCTCCAAAAAGCAGTTAGATTCAGTCATTGCCGATCGGACACTGAACTTTCACCAACGGGGGTTCCCTGACTTCTGCACTTCGACTCAGACCTTAAGTGGAGATCGTACACATGATCCATCGCTAAAAGATGCTGAAAAAAGAAAAAAAAAACAAAAAAAACGTCGGTTCCCCGTATCGCTCCAGAAAGTATCCGACATCTCTCTCTCTGTCATTCTTTCTCTCTCTCTCTGTCATTCTTTCACTCTCTCTCTCTCTCTATCATTATTTCTCTCTCTATCATTATTTCTCTCTCTCTCTGTCATTCTTTCTCTCTCTCTCTGTCATTCTTTCACTCTCTCTCTCTCTATCATTATTTCTCTCTCTATCATTCTTTCTCTCTCTCTCTGTCATTCTTTCTCTCTCTCTCTGTCATTCTTTCACTCTCTCTCTCTCTCTCTATCATTATTTCTCTGTCATTCTTGACACTTTGCAGGCATCGGGTAACATACAACTTTCTCTTTTTTTTATCTTTTACCTTTACAAGAGCCAGATCAGGTCTAAAATGGAGATTGTTCTCTGGAAACGATACTCAAGATGATTTCCCGATTGCTAAAATATTCACCTTTAAATATTAAAGAGAAAAAAAGAAAGAAAGAGAAATAAAGACAGAAAGAGAAAAAAAGAAAGAAAGAAAAAAGAAAGAAAAAAAGGAAAGAAAAAGGAATGAAAAAAGAAAAGAAAACAAAAAATAAAAAAGAAAGAAATGGTGAGTAGAGAAACAGTTATCTAGTTAGAGAGAGACAAACAATGTAAGAAAGAGGAGAGAAAGAGAAAAATAATGAATAATAAAATAGAAAAATCGGAGAAAGTTATGGCGTCAGTGCGCTTGCGTGACACATGTCTGCCATGGTGGGTTTGGTTTCGGGACAAATTTCGTTTTAAGAATGTTTTGAAATCGTTCAAATATTTTTTTTCAAACTTTCTTTATTTTTGTCACAACGAAGCAGTAAATCTTATACTGGAAACAAAAAATACGTCAACATTTTTCAAAGGTATCATTCCTATTTTTTTTTCACGCTTTAAGAAATAAAACAAAAATGTTAATTTGCTCGTTATTTTTTAAAAAATCTTTATTGGTTTTTCTTCGTTTCTTTTTTTTAATTCCATATTTACTAATCTTAGCTTTTGCAGTAAATACAAGTATAGGGTACCCAGTGAGGATCAACTTACTTCTCAGTAGAAATGGACTCAATAAACCTTAATTTACAGCCTATTATCATGTTATATATGAAGTTGTTGGGATTTCTCTCTCTCTTATATATATATATATATATATATATATATATATATATATATGACTTCTGTCTAGTGCCTATCGTTTGACTTAAACATTTAAAAGTGTGAACTCTATATTAGGTATTTTTGGCAAGTGACATTTAGGGTTTAACCCTTTAGCTTCTAATATCACTTTCTTACAGTTAACTCCTACTTCCCACAGTCCAACTGACATGAATTTCATTTCACATCGGGGTTGAAAAGACAGACGACCATTTTTATCGTCTGCCGATATAGTCTATTCTTCACATGTGTGAAAAAGATTTTTGATTATTCATTCATATTGCTCTGTATAAATAAAAATACATCGAGCTCTCTTTTGTGGATCTGTTTTGATATTTTTATATTACTAGGACCCACTTGGATTATATACCCACGGATTTATTTTACCTTTACTATATATCATAAAGAATTTATACAAACAATTATTTAGCAATGTTAATGTGATTAATGTCGAAATCACTTCGCTAACAAGACTTAATGATTAATTAAGTCTTGTTAGTGCAATGATTTCGTCATTAATCACAAACATTGCTAATTAATTCTTTGTATAAATTACTTCTTTACGATATATATATATATATATATATATATATATATATATATATATATATATATATATCACATAATATAGTTTTATTCTATGTTATATTATATGTAAAAGTGCTCAATATCAGGGATAGAGCGTATGTAAATATGAAAGTGGATACCGAGGGCAACACAAAACGGTGACAATCTATTTCATGCCTGAACTCAATCTTCAGGCTTGAAGATTGCGTTCACGCATGAAGCAGACAGTAATCGCTCTGGGTCGACTTCAGTATTCTCTTCATATATATATATATATATATATATATATATATATATATATATATATATATATATATATATATATATATATCGGAATACAAAGTTGGTATAGATGGAATAAAATTCCAGTAACCAAAAACACTATTTTTCAGAAAGTGCTCAATACAAAGTAGAACGAATAATATTTGAAAATTATAACATAAGTATGTTATAATATCACAACAAAAATAGCCATTTTGTTTCAACACTTCTGATGTCTTGTCAAGTTATGGTGTTGATTGTAAAATAAAAACCAACCATTACCCCCACTAGAAGGAAATTTTATATGTAAGATGTAATAGCCAATCAAATTACAAGTATATGATAATTCAAATAAGGCGACAATGGACATTTAATTATACTATTAATTATTATTATTAGACAATTTATTAATGCTTAAAAATTAATCTTAGATTATATAGGAAATCAGGATATCTAACTTGTATATATGTGTGTGTGTGTGTGGATGTGTGTGTGTGTGTGTGGATGTCTATAAGGTATATTTAGGTAGCAAATATTTATTCAAACAAGTTTGATTAAATATATGTCTATATTTCTGAGATGAGGTATTATGTACATTATTTACATTATTCGGACTATTGTCCTAATCTTTGTCGCCATATTTATGACAACGTTTCGGCCGTTGTACACTCCGGCCTTCTCCAGGTGGTTGGAATGTCGAACTGAACCCTTTGTTTTTCTCACTGGGGTAGACTGTTCTAGTTCCACATGCCATGTTTAATGGATGTCAGTTATCAGTTATCTCCTGTTAATTTTCCCTCTAAAAGTTCTCCACTGCCTTAACCGGGTATATGGAGAGAGAAGGGAGATCACCGCCCTCTGTGGGATCAGGTTGAGATCATAGACAAGGAACACTATTGGAAAATTCATAAAATTAAGGAATCAGCACATATGCGAAGCCACAAAAATTTCCTGAGCCAACCAAGCATAGACATGAATAAAATATGGGAACCAGTAATAAGGAGTGCAAGAGAAAAAAAATAACAAAAGTTGCAATATGAGCACTGGTAAAAAAAAATTGCAATGATAAGAGCAAAAAAATTGCAATATGAGCACTGGTAAAAATGGTTGCTGAGACATTACTTTATAATACCCAGAAATTCATACACAGATGTCCACAGCAGGATCAAGATTATGAAAAAAAATTGTGTTGTTTTACTCAAGTAATTTCGACTGTTTCCGTCATTTTCAAGAAACAATGTGTTTTGTCTGTGTGAGGCAGAATTCCTGTGTCTGCATCCTGGTTTTCTTTGGAAAGCTGTAAGTTTGATATACTCTAAGATGACGTCATGTGTAAGGTTTATTGGGAACGAGGCAGCACCAAAAATGATGCGTTTTTTTTTTTATTATATATACACGCGCACATTAAGTATATCATATACACTTCAAGATACCGTCTCCTGTGGTGAATACTATTTATGTGTATTGGGGGGATGTGTTTGATAAATAGTGGGTAAGTAAATGATAAACAAAAATAAATAAAATGCTTACTAATGACACGTTTCGTACCGAGAAAGAATTTCTTGTGACGAATAACTGTTTTACTAACGGAATCTTATATATAAAAGATGGCGGGAAAGGTATGCATAAGACAAATACATTGTTACTAATTTGGCTCTCAAAAAGGATGGGATTCATTTTCATTAGTAAATGCACTGAAAATCTGAAAGGAAGGGATTGTCAGTGGCCAGGAATTAATACTAGAATTATTAAAAGAATAAGGGTTATTATATTTTCTGTCTGAATTCCTGAAGAGTTATTTACGCGCCGACTGTTGTTATTATCATGTTCGGCCATTGTACAATCCGGCTTTCATAAGGTGCTTGTCGATTTGAGTAACCTTGTTTAATCGGCGACGCTCTTTGTGGCTGAGTCGGTACAAGTACATCGGATCTAATGACGGCTTCTTTTGAAAAGAGGCTCCTGCCGGAGGGCGCATCTTTTTCTTTTAATAGGATAGTAGGCGAAAATATATATACTACTTGAAATAAACGGAGCGTCTACTCAAATATGGTCATCCACTAACAAAATGTGTGTAAAAACTGTCCAAATGATCTTTGGCTAATCTATTTACCATTATCAAGGATGTTTCTGTTTGTCTTAATGTGTAGCTCTTTTTCGTTTTGCTGCTTGTTTTTTAGGAATAGAAATGTTTTAATACCCGAACACAGTCAGCATATTGTGGCTGTGTTCATATTAAGAGTTGGTTTCCTGTTTTTAATATTATGGTTTCCATTACTTTGTTGTTCCTACGAGTATGTTGCGGATAAAAAAAAATCTACATATCAAAACAAGCAAAAACAACCTTGATAATGGCTAACATATTAACCGAAAGCTCTCGACCCAAAGATCTATTGAATAGTTCTTACACTTCATTTTCTGATGAAGCTTTAATAAAAGCGGATCCTGTTAAACTTAATTTGTTCTTTGTCCTATCAATTTATATAATGTCCAGACGGACTTAACCACGGATTAAACATAGACAGAATTAATATATAATCCCATAGATCAACCCTGACCTTACATTTCTCAACCACACTAGACAGACATGTTTGCAGAGGTGCTGAGGCCTTTCACATACAGACAGTTATGTGCCATACGTGACACACGCTTCGGCGATCATGTATCTTTCGATACATGACTGACGAAGCAGATTTTTCCCGCATTAGGTTGCCATTTCTTTCTGCGGTAGACCAGTTGCCAACCAAAGCTACAGAACCTGGTCTGTCCTGCTATTTACCCATAGCTGTGGGGTGGGGAGATGAAAAGGATTGCCCTCCCACAAAAATAAAAAATAACATATACTTAACACACACAATCCCTTCCCAACTACCAATAAAACTGTCAAAATGACTAAGGGGAGGGAATTCTGAGATTCATGAATCTCCTAGCCACAATTAAAAAAAAAAAATGAAAGAGGCCGTTTAACCCATACAAGGACTGACCAAAATTAACGATAAAAAAAAAAAAAAAAAGAAAATTACAGATGAAATTTCACTTCCTTCAAAGACAGTCATTCACTCCTGTAGTTCACTAACAAGCAGAGATTTTTTGTCCTGATGATGGTCATGCTGGCCGAAACTAACCGAGGAACCTAATTTAAATAATAAAACCGAAAAAAATATTGTACAACCCAGTGTGTCTGAATTTTAATTTTTTTTCATTTTTTATTGTTCAAGATTATATATATATATATATATATATATATATATATGGAACAAATATCTTCTATCCTTATCTTTTACTATTATATATGATAGGATAAGAAACCTTTATAAATTTAACATGATCTGCTTTTATTAAAGCTTCTTCAAATGAAGTGAGGAGGAGAACAAAATAATGGTATTTTTTTTTATTTATTTGACATTGGGACAGTTCTTATACACTATGGCCAAATATTTTTATACGCATGTAAATACATAAAAAGTTTAATCGTAGTGCCTCGTTAGTTCTCTTCAATGAAACATGTATAACAGAGGGTTTGATGCGCAAATAGAAAATTACATTAACTATGTATGCTACTCAAAAGGCCATGAAAAATAGATGTGCCTTTTTGCATTAAAATAACAAACATGAACATTTTCCTATAAAATAATAAAAATTAGCAGTAATAAAACAATTCAGTTAGCGAAATAAACATCGTACGAGGAAAATCTCAATGTCTTTGTCGCTCCCTTCCCCTCCCTATAGACAAGTAAAACAGAAATAAATTCGTAAGTGAGAACGTATAGAGAAGTGAATGATATAAATATCCCGTTATTTTATTGGTCGAATGAAAAGAGAGAAATCCCAGAGATCTTATTGGTTGGATTTTAGGGCGGGATCCCGTCAAGTGAGAAATTACATCACAAACACATGTCTTTCCCCTTCGGGATTCGTGTTACGTGTCGAGAATCAGATTTTATTTAAGCATATGAACGCTTCAGGGTGGTGGCGTTGACCGTGATGGTGGTTAAGAAGAAGAAGAAGTCAGAGGTCATAGAGCTAAAATATGTAAAAGAAAAACTTGTGGGGCATTTCAAAATAAATTTGTAGAACTGAAGAACAGAAAAAAAATCAGATAAGCAATGTGGAAAAGTTTAGAATATATAAAAAAGATTGTAATAAAATTATTAATAATGATGAGGAAAGAACAAAGAGGAAAAAGAGGAGAAAAAGAAACGAAAAATAAAAGTAATGAAGAATTAATAAAGAAAAAGCAGTATTAAGAAAAAGGCAAAAAGAAAAGAAGACAAAAAGAAAAGAAAATCAAATCATAACCAGTAGAGAAAAAGAAAGTTGAAATGCCAGAAAAATATGTCAATAAGAAAGATACAATAATAAAGAATAAAAAATTGAACGAGATAATACAAAATGAATAACAGACAGAAAAGAACTGAAAAATATTGAAAGTGACAATAGGGAATATGCAATAAAAAAAACTAGACGGAGATAAAGGAAAATGTAAGAAAAAAAAAGATGAAGAGGAAACCAAAAGGCAACATTACAAAGAAAGAAAGAATTAGAGAGAGAGAGAGAGAAATTATGATAGAGAGAGAGAGAGAAAAAATGAGAGAGAGAGAAATAATGATAGAGAGAGAGAAAGAATAACAGAGAGAGAGAGAGAGAGAATGACAGAGAGAGAGAGAATGACAGAGAGAGAGAGAGAATGACAGAGAGAGAGAGTGAAAGAATGACAGAGAGTGAAAGAATGACAGAGAGAGAGAGAGAAAGAATGACAGAGAAAGAATGAGAGAGAGAGAAATAATGATAGAGAGAGAGTGAAAGAATGAGAGAGAGAGAAAGAGAAAGAATGAGAGAGAGAGAGAGAAATAATGATAGAGAGAGAGAAAGAATTATAGAGAGAGAGAGAGAGTGAATGAGAGAGAAAGAATGAGAGAGAGAGAAATAATGATAGAGAGAGTGAAAGAATGACAGAGAGAGAGAGAGAAATAATGATAGAGAGAGTGAAAGAATAACAGAGTGAGAGCGAGCGAGTGAAAGAATGACAGAGAGAGAGAGAGTGAAAGAATGACAAAGAGAGAGAGAGTGAAAGAATGACAGAGAGAGAGAGAGAGAGTGAAAGAAGAAAGAATGACAAAGTGAAAGAAGAAAGAATGAGAATGAGAAAGAAAGAAGAGAGAGAAAGAAGAGAGAATAAGAGAGAAAGAAGAGTGAATAAGAGAGAAAGAAGAGTGAATAAGAGAGAAAGAAAGAAGGAAGAGAAAAAGAAAGAAAATGAGAAAAAAAGATAAAAGAAAGAGAAAGTTGTATGTTACTCGATGCCTGCTAAGTGTCAATTATGGGTGGAAAATCTTTCTCATAACATATGGTTGACATCGAGTGATGTTTCTTCTTTGGCCGCTTTCCCAACCCCGTTACATACTGTCTGTCTATTTTATTTTTTTTTTTTATCGCCATTTCGTCAGACAGAGCAGTTGTCAATCGACGATGTTGTTGTCCAGAAAGTAGTGTCGCAGTTTTTGAGACGGAATAAAAATCTATTCAACTTTATTTGACAAAACTCTTATCCACCGTTATTACGAAAAGTGCGACATAGTGGAGAGCTATGAACTACGTACGGAAGTGGCACGGTACATAAAGAGAAAGAAAAGGGAAAAAAGAAAGAAATGGAAAAAGAAAGAAAGGTAAAGGAAAAGAAAGGGAAAGGAAAAGAAAGGGAAAGGAAAAGAGAAAGGGAAAGGAAAAGAGAAAGGAAAAGAAAGAAACAAAAAGAAAGCAAAAGAAAGAAAAAGAAGAAAAAAATCCTTACAGGCTATATTTCCTAAATGCAGTGCGACCTGTTTAATTCAGCAGCCTTGGGATCAGGTCAATGCTGGACCACGGATCAAGCCGATTGTCAAAAATCGCGCCTAAAAAAAGGCACAACCTATAGAAATATATTGCCAGTTCATTTCAAATATATATTACTCTATTATCAAAGGCAGAACAAAGCTTAGAACAAGTAATAAAACAATCATTAATGCTTCTAAACAAGTTTTTTTTATTGTTTCGTGAATACAAAGCATAAAACCAAAAATATATATACTATCCTGAATAAATAGTCAGATATATGTAAGAAATTAACAAGACCGTATCAAAACACTCTGCTGCAATCAACTCCTGCGGAAAGTTGTAAATAACGTGTGGTGCTGCCCTCATAGCCGCTTAACAAACTAATGGTGGCTGATTTAAAAAAAAAAAGAAAAAAGGTACCCTACCATAACAGTTGCTGGGCCATGGAGTGTCGGGTTGTAGTTCAAAGAGAACGGGTTGTAGTTTAAATATCTGTCCCGTTGGATTGTACTGACATCAAATAAATGCCGATTTATAGAATATAATGTTATAAAGTAAATCGAAAAATGTAAAAAAAAAAGACTTTTTTCTTTTTAATTATTTTTAAGTAAATCATGTAATGTTTTTTTTGCGTTTTTTTATTTACTTTATTAAAAAATAATTAAAAACAAGTGTGTTGTATTGAATTATTTTTATATGTCAATTTACTTCATAAAAAAATAACTTTCTTTACGATCGGATTTACTTTATTAAAAATAATAAAAAAACTGGTTCATATTTTACATAATACCTTTTCAAATACCTTATTTGAAGAAAAATATTCACTAATTAAGGTTTTAATCCTTAATAAATTATTTTTATTTGGTTATGAAAGAAAACGTTGTGTTTTTCTGGTACTGAGTTGTCTCAGGCCTGAATTCTCCCGATATTCAGTCAGCAGTGTTAATTTGTCCGGCACCCGTTATTACCATTATCATTATTATTATATAAAAATGAGAATAACATTTAAGTTTAAAAAGTATTGGTACACTACAATGCCTGAGTAAGCATTAACCTTACCTCAAATTTACATTCAGGACTACATTTATGGAGTTAGGCAAAGCACAAGTAATGGTAGTCTTTGCTGTCTGGATAAACATTAGCCGACCTAACCTTCACATACATGACTATCTACATTTAATACTATGGAGTTCGGCTAGGTTCAAGCATTGGTCGCCTAAACACCAGTCTACCAGATAAGAAACCTGCCCTATTTCCATTTAATATTACAGTATTATGGAGTTGGGTTAGGGACAAGTTCTGGTAGACTTCGGTATCTGGGTGAGTCCGAACAAAACACCTATTTCAATTTTACAGACACGATCCTATTTACATATGCTCTAAAATAGCCTTATCATATCAAAAGGTTTATATAGCGGCCATGCACGACGTCCAACTCGTTCGGTAAAGTCTACTCTAAACTAACATCGGCGCCTGTCTATATTTCTGAGATGAGGTATTATGTACATTATTTACATTATTCGGACTATTGTCCTCATCTTTGTCACCATATTTATTACAACGTTTCGGTCGTTGTACGCTCCGGACTTCTTCATGTGGTTGGAATGTCGAAATGAACCCTTTATTTCCTCAAGGGCACATGGCACAGTGGATAAAGGCGTTGGTTAGATCCAGTGACAGAACCCAAAGAGTGTGAGTTCAATACCCGGTTAGAGCAGTGGAGAACTTTCAGAGGGAAATTAACAGGAGATAACAGATAAAGGATGTCAGTTATCAGTTATCAGTTATCAGAAATAAAGGGTTCAGTTCGGCATTCCAACCACCTGAAGAAGGCCGTAGCATACAACAGCCGAAACGTTGCAATAAATATGGCAACAAAGGTGAGGACAATAGTCCGAATAATGTAAATAATGTAACACTGGCAGGCAACCGCTTTCTCAGAGTAACGGTTAATATTGGCCTCAAGCGAATGACTCCTCTAAGTCTTAAAAAAGGCAACCCTTCATCAGATCTTACAGGCTAACGCTACAGAATCCAAAACATAACCTAACCAAATAATAAAAACTATATACCTTGAATACTCCCAACAGACGCAACAACAAAAATGGATAGCACATGTGGAAAACGCTTGTCGACCTGAGCCACGAGACTGGTTGAAAAATTAGTTATTGCTGTACAGAGAATAGTTTGTTTTTTCCTCGCTCCTAATTTTGTTTCCCAAAGATGTGCAGGTGGCGTAATTATTATTGGTACATAAAATAAAAAACGCCCAGACAAGTTCAAATTTTGACTGAATTTATTACGCTTACTTGGCTTATGAGAAAGAAATGCATTCATTTTTCCTCCCTTACTTCTAGCCATGAAAACTGAACCAAAAAATATATTGGATTTTCTAAAAAGAATTGGTCTCTTATCAAAGATGTAGACTGATGTATAAACAACATATCCTACCTTTTACCATTTTGCAAATAAAATATCCTTATCAAATGGAAATTCTTGACTTAAACAAAAATACCGAGGATTATTTTGCAGTGTACAAGCAAATAAGATCTAGCTTGCTAAAAATGTTCCATACAAAATAGGCATTTAAAATTGATATATTTGGCATATATATAGAAACTGGATTTGGCATTAAATAACCCACAATGGTTGATATGCCATAAAACCCAAACAAACAAACAAACAAACTTCTAGCTATGGGTAAAATAGTAATGCAGAGTGGGCTCTTTCAGGGTTACATAATACATAGGTTGGCCCAGAATGACAAACTACTGGTTAGAACTGAGTTGAGGTGGTTTGAAATCTGTTGGCGTAACATTCTGACAGTGATGGATTGCCTTTGTTTAAGTTTTGATATCAGGAGGGGGGAAAAGTGCGAAGACGGCTGTAAGAATTAGAAGTGTCAATATGCCTCGCCACCCTCGTATTCCTTAGTTAAGCAAGCCAGCACTTGGCGATGAGATCTTAGGCAACCGGTTGACATGCGTCCTCTCGATCATCTCCGCCTCCCTCCCTCCTAGAAACGATGCTGAAACTACTACTACTACTATTCCTCATAAAAGATAAAAAAAGAACATTGTCCGACGTTTATGTAGTCTATGATGTTGTGTTGGGTTTGAAGAACTGAAACTAGAGTCGATACATAATGGAACATTAGTCTTAATACTTAAATTAGATTTAATAAGTCAGTTGGGAGGTCGATTTGCTCGTGGGTGGGTTCGAAATTTCTTACGATTTCTTAGTTTACGGGGAGCGAATCAAAATAAATTGCTAGCAACATTTGTCGAGGAGGTCGACATAAAGTATAAAAACTTAGTTGATGGGATTGCAATAAATGAATGTGTTTTTTTAGAAAATCGAGAGAAAAAGAAAGAGAGAGAGAAAAAGAAAGAGAGAGAAAAAAGAGAGAGAAAAAAGAAAGAGAGAGAGAAAAAAGAAAGAAAAACGGAAAGAGAAAGAAAAACGGAGAAAGAAAAAAAAAGAAAAACGGAGAAAGAAAGAGAAAGAAAGAAAAACGGAGAAAGAAAATAAAAAAGAAAAACGGAGAAAGTAAGAGAGAAAGAAAAACGGAGAAAGAAAGAGAAAGAAAGAAAAATGGAGATAGAAAGAAAAACGGAGAAAGAAAGAAAAACGGAGAAAGAAAGAGAAAGGAAGAGAAAGAGAAAGGAAGAGAGAGAGAAAAAGAAAAAGAGAAAAAGAAAAAGAGAGAAAGAAAAAAGGATGGATGTTTACTTCTTCCGAATTATTAGACACGGCAGAGTAATGCAACCAGCTTAGGAGAAGGAAAAATCCGAATGAAAAAGCTCTGAACACATCATGGGCAAACCTGGAATAGTAAGGTTTTTAAAAGGTTTTGAATTCTGGTTTTTCCTTCTCCTAATCTGGTTGCTCTATTCACCCATACCCAATAAAACAGTGTCGGAATATAAACCTCCCAGTGTTTCGATTTTTTAACAACTATATCTACTTGGTATTTATAATTTATATCGATCTTACAGCTGGCAATTTTTGATTCTCTCCCCGACCAAAATAAGAAACCGTAAGAAATTTTAAATCCATCCACTAGCAATTCGACATTCCCGCCGACTTATTAAACACAGGAAAGTATTAGGGCGAATTTCTGAGAGAATTTGTGGAAGGTCCGAGTCTTGGGGAGGACTGAGAAGAGAATTGTCATGCATAAACTATTCTTTTTTTTTTTTTCCCAAGTTCTAAATCAAGTAACTTCCATCATGAAAACAAAAAGGACATTTAAAGAGACAGTTGAAATTTCTAGGGTATATAATGAGGAAAGAGGGCTTGGTGAATTTGACACTCAAAGGATATACTAAAGACAAGTGTTTCAAGAGCGAGCGGCGAGTAACCTACTTAACGCGCTTGTGTAAATGGTTGGCAGAACAGGGGTTAGGAGAGATGGCAAAGGGACGAACTTTATTACAAACGAAAAGAAATTGTATAAAGCCATGATTGCCCACATCCCGAAGAACTTTCATGATCATTAATCATACACATAAAAATATCCAAATCCTTGTTGATATAATTAACAGTCGCTTACAAGTGTCAATAAAGTCCTTGCTTGTTAAATCTTTAGACGGACGACCCACTTCTATGACGACTGAAATCACCAGATTTTTTCAGATGAATAGAATAGCCGAATGTGACAGAGTCGTGTTTCAATATTTTTATGTTGGTAAACTGAATCGACCTAAGCTCGAATTTTATGGTGGGCTAGCTTGAAGGTCCCCAGTTCACTCGGTTAGTGCTACCGGTATAAAAGTGTGCCTGCGAACTCACTCAGGGCAATGGGGAGGTGCTATCTAGAGGATGGATCACCGGCAACTAGCCTTCGGTTAGTTATTATTGGTTTCAAGTTATGAACGGTCGGAAATTGTTCTGTGTAGATGCGTGTGAACATGCAAAAGTCTGTGAGAAAGGGGTGGGGGTAGAAATAAGGAAAAAGAAAATAAAGAGATGAAAATAATAATAAAGAAAGGACACTATATTTGGCCGCCAAAACCCGAAAAGAACGGGCGTCTTCTCCCACGTACACGAGAGAGAGATACAGAAATTCACTCTGAAACACACCTACACACATATATAGAAATGCTGACGTTGCCATAGAGAAGCAGTAAGAAATACAGAAAATCTAACTTGTACACACAGAAAGACTTGTGTGTATATATATATATATATATATATATATATATATATATATATATATATATAGAGAGAGAGAGAGAGAGAGAGAGAGAGAGAGAGAGAGAGAGTAAAGGTAAAATAAATTTCGTGGGTGTGTAATCTAAGTGGGTTCTAGTAATATAAAAATATTAAAATTGATCCATAAAAAAACAGCTCAATGTATTTTATTTGTACCGGGCAATATGATGGAATATATATATATATATATATATATATATATATATATATATATATATATATATATATATATATATATATATATATATATATATATATATATATATATATATATATATATATATATATATATATATACAGATACACACAAATAAAGAGAAATGCATCTACTCAAAAATTCGTGCTCGCGCATAAAAATACTAAAATACACTTTCACTCATTGCCAACAAGCGGAAACAGGCCTATCTTGGAGATATATAGAATCGTTATCTGTCAAGTCAATGCCAAGAAAATCCGGTTATAAAACTGACGGCGAAACGCAAAAATCCCTTCCTCAACAGCACTGGCAAAATGTGTTCAGTCTGGTTTTTTTTTTTTGTTTGGCTTTTGGCTTTTGGCTTTTGGGGGCATTTGTCTGTCTTTGTATTTATCAAGATGTCGATGTATTTCATAGACTATTTTATTTTCTTACGCTGTGTAATGATTATCAATCTTGTCCCGCTAGAATAATTACGACTGAGTAATGAGTTCGGTCTGGTATCACATCTAAGCGACGCTTACAAAATCTCTATATCTATCTTCCTTTCGATCTATCTCAATTTGCTTATAACTATATGTCTATTTATTCATGTCTCACACTTCCCATCTGTGGAACTCCCTTCCTCTTACTTGCTTCTCCAACTACTCAAATGCAATGTCAATCGACATTGTCTTGATCTATTTCGCGTCCTTCTCTTCATCATTTCCTCTTTCTCACCTCTTTACTCTTCCACCCACTCTCTATAATCCCTTGCATGCTAGTGGCCCTCCCGCCTTGCTTGGGGTGAAAGGCTTAAAAAAAAAATTCAATCTTCATATGTAGTCATATAGTCGAAATATGTATACAAAAATCAATCATCTAAGTGACAAACATTTTACTTGTATTAATTCCCTCTTATATATATATATATATATATATATATATATATATATATATATATATATAAAACAAAATGTAATTGGTATGGATTATTCCAAAGAGGACTTTCCAGCCCATATGAAAGCTCGATGTTTGATGCAGAACAAATTATAAGAATAATTAGGAAAATATCTTAAAAATCTATCGTCAGTAATAAATTTATTTCGATGAATATAAGCATATTCATCTCGTCAAACAGACTGCCTTTTTAATAATAATAATAATATATATATATATATATATATATATATATATATATATATATATATATATATATATATAATGTGTATGTATGTGTGCATGACTCCGTAAAGTCCATCCGAATTTTTAAGGGAAATTAAAACGTGAAACACAGTTATACCATTATTTATTCAACTAAATATGAACCATTTTGTTGAACAATCTTTCTCCACTTTTCCTTTAACTTAAAGATTCAATTCTTCGAGAATTTTGGTGGTTTCTCGGCAAAGAACTCATTAAGAGAGAGAAAGATGAGACAGAGAGAGAAGAGAGAAAGAGAATGCGAGGGGTAACACAGAAAGGGAATGCGAGAGGTAACACAGAAAAGGAATGATATATATATATATATATATATATATATATATATATATATATATATATATAGAGAGAGAGAGAGAGAGAGAGAGAGATAAGACCGCGATCTGATGCTAACTTTTAGCTTTTCGGGCTAACGTTTTCCGTTGATATGGAGTGGAAAGATTATTTTGAATCATTTGCTATGCTTGCTGCCAAGAAAGTTCACTGTGCTGTACGAGACAATTTTTCCCCCCAGAATCTATCTTATATATCATCCCTTACATATCAATACTATTCGTCCAGGCATCGCATATTGCTGCCACATCTGCCCTACTGCTCCTGCTATATAGTTAGAGATTCTTAATAAAAATCCAAACAATCTGCAATTTTATTGGTCATTACCTGGCATCTCGGTTTCAGTTACATTTCCACCGTCGAAACGTAGCATAGCCGAGCCTTTTCTATAAATACATTCTCAGTAAATGGACTGATGAACTTTCCGCTATATTAACTGGATTTTATGACTTAAAGCGCAGCACTAGATTAGAGGTAGGCGCCCATCATTTTAAAGAAAAAATAGATAGATCTAACCGTAGGTTCTATGCTAACATTTTCTTCTGTCGCTTGTGAAAATCTCTTCCCAGTGAACTTCGATCTTCAAAAATTTAAATTCAATGTTATCTTCTTAATTTCTGTTCTTTTATTGTCCTTTCTGATTTGCGTCTTAATCGCTTTATTGCCTTGCTTGAGATGAAAATTTTTAAAAAAATCTCTAAACACACAAGGGCATTTTTAGGCGGCATGGGAATAACGAGTGATGTTATTCTCGGCCACTCCCATTAATCTCAGTAGTCGTAAAAAGCAGAAATAAACGAATAAAATAAAACTATTGAAAAAAAATTGTAAAAAACGCAAAATATAAATAGGTGTTTTGAGAAATAAAAAAATGCAAAAATAATTGTAAATATTTGTATGTATCTTGTATATATTTATTGACCCCACAGAGGAGAAAAGAGAGAAGGGAAACGATTGCTCTTATCCGTTTGATTGAGGTGTTGATTTCAATCTGTAAAAGAATGATCACTAAAAACATCTTTTCCCTAAATTTATAGTCAAATCGTACATATGTCTGCTGGGATATCTCCCAAATCAATAGAATAGACTACTTCTAGGTTTTATCCACCATATTTTTGTTCTTTCTTGTCTTGAAGTCGGAACGCTAAAACCATTTAACTGTATACCTTTTGCCTGTTAATACCATTCTTATTGTGAAATTTTTGCTCGATTACTGTTGTTTTGCTTAGTATTATGTGACATATATAAAATCTGCTTAGTATTATCTTACCCTTTTTTTTTCTTTTGTTATTGTTTATTGAAAATAATGTCGATTCTGTTTGTTGGGCATCTTTGCAAATTACACTTAGCCATGGCCAATTATTCTACCGAGAGATATATAGAAAGGCAAACCATACAAAACTGAGTACAACCAGTAAATAAGAATGAACCATTTAGTGTGACATACACAGAAAACAATTTATAATGAAGAAATAATAAGAAATATAAACGAGTAGTTAGAATAAAAAATGTCCGTACTTGAAATTTACAATTGTGTGAATCTATTTCAGAGCGGGAGACTTATTTTTGGAAACACTAACACATTGCGTCTATCTACAACAACCAACCGACGAGAAAAAGCAGGGTCTCGAAAACCAATGTTATAAAGACGGGGACAAAAAAAAAAAAAAAGAAAAAGAGAAAGAAAGGTTTTCTTCTACTTTTTATTCGCTCCCATGTTCGATTCTGATTGTCTTCGCGGGAGACTATATACTGTCTATTTTGAGTCATGGAAATAAGTGTGGCATGCCGATTCAAAGAGTTTGAAGAACAGAAATTGAGAATTAAAGTATTGTTTTGAAAAACTTATTACCCACATTAAAATAAGACTTAAAATAGCACGTTTACTGCATCTTGTGAACCATCGAACGGTGAACACGTGATGTAGAGAAGATAATGCGTCGTTTGTCACCACTTGTAAAAGTAATGCACAATTCTACAAGTTTGTATCGGAAAAAGGTTGAGAACTTTGAAAGAAATTGAATTCATCATTTTCAGAAAGAAGATATTTTTAAACGGAGAAATTTAACATGTATACTTTTATATACATAACAGCGATATGAGAAGAAAGAAAAACTAGTATGTACACAGGTGAAAAGGAAGAAAAACATTCAAAGGTTTCCTGTGAGAGAGAGTAGTGAGAGTGAGAGAGAGTGAGAGAGAGAGTGTGAGTGAGAGAGTGTGAGTAAGAGAGAGAAAGAGAGAAAGTGAGAGAGAGAAAGAGAGAAAGAGAGAGAGAGAGAGAGAGAGAAGTCTTGTACGTAGGCGCCCTAGGGTTAGAAAATTTTCCCCGGCAGAACAAGACTCATGGTAACGCTATCACATTTCGGAGCAAAAAAGAGAAGGTTATGTCCATTCTTTTATAGTCCTGAAACAGCATCACCCTAGCAGGCATCTTGGCAGGCCAGGTGGAGATTGTCCCCACAGATGTAACCATTTTCTCCAAACATTTCGAAGAAACTAAATTCAACTTTTTCAGAATTAGTAAAATTCAACAGGGAGTAATTTGACATATATTTTTCTTTTATATAAAGAACGACACGAGAAAAAAAGAAAATATACTAGTGTACACACAGATAGGTGAAATTAAAGAAAAAAACTTTTAAGGCTTTACTGTTATAAGTGTGTGTGCGTGCGTGTGCGTGCGTGTGCGTGCGTGCGTTACTCTAGTAGGTAGCCGCCCAAGGGAAAGAAATCCCCCACTCCAGCAGAAACAAGACTCTTGTTAACATTGTTACATTTCGAGGGTGAGAGAAAGAAAATTAAACCCATTCTTTTATAGTCCTGAAAAAGCACCGCCTACAGGCGTCTTGACAGACACGGTAGAGATAATTTGCATAGATGTAAATATTTTAACCAAAAACTACGGTTCCGTGCGCAGCATCGTCAAATAAACTCCACATCGTGAAAGAGAAGCTACCTACGAAAACGACTACAAAAGTGAATTTGAACAAAGAGTCTGAGAGAGCGCCGTTTACCTCCCATCAGCATGGCTAATGCTAACCTCCAGGAGAGTGAATCGTTGCACCTTCTAGGGTTAATATTCACGGCTGACATGAAGTAGAAAGACTATATTGAATTCACTGCTAGGTCTCTGCTAAGAAAGTTGGTTCACGCTGTCGTGTTAGACACTTTTCTCCCCAGAATCTATCTTACATATCTATAATTCTATTATTCGTCCATGCTTTGAATATTGCTACCACATATAGACCGTTTATTCTGCTATATATTTAGAGATTCTTGATAAAATCCAAAGAAAAAAAAACGTAAAGTTGCTTCCTTGATCCTTTTCTATAAATATTTTCATGGTAAATGTCCGAAAGAGCTCTTCACTGTGTTTTTATTTCCCCATCCCCTCCCTCGTTAGGTGGTCAGTGATGTCAGTTCGCTGGTGGATGCGGGGCGCCTTTCGTTTCGCGGGAGTGGTTTTTTGTTTCGTATTTGTTGCCGTGTCTGATTGAGTGCATGTCAGTGTGAGTGCTTGGGATGAATGAATGTTTTAGACTATTATAGTCCCGCATTGATTTCGGCCAGTGAAGTGATGTTTCTGCCACATTTAGTGATTGTGGGTGTTTTTATTACCAATCTTATTTTCTTTAGTTTCTTGTAAATATTTTTTTGTATCCATATTGTAAATACTCATTGGGGTTAAGTTTTAGAATTGTTATTTTATTCCCCCCCCCCACCACAGACAACGAATTGTAAATATGGGGACTAGTTAGTATTTTCATAGAGACAAAGAGGTATTATGGTGGTTGTAGTAAGAAAGGTACATATGAATGTGTTGTTTTGGTGTGAGGAATATTGTTTTGTACGATTGGGTCAGTGCTTGCGGCTAGCTAAGTTATAGTTAAGATAGAAGAAGACCGTCCTTTCCCCAATCCCCTTTTCGGCCTTGTGCCACATTTCTGTAGATAACAGAATAAATATTGCTCTTCACTGTGGGTATCGAGGCTTTATAAATTCAATGCGAGACTGGTGATGAGGCCTCATCAATTTACAGATAAGCTGGATAAATGTAACCATAAGTTTTATGCTAGCAGTTTTTTTCTCTTGGTTTGTTTCACGGTTTATCAACCACAATGGATAATTTAATGCCGACTAGATTTTTATTGCTGGTAATATTTTTTCAAAAAGTATTTCTGGTAATATTTTCCCAAAAACTATTGCTGGTAATATTTTCTTCAAAAATTTATTTCTGGTAATATTTTTTACAAAAATGTATTGATGGTATTAAAACCTATTTTTCCACGTTTTGACCTCAGTTTGGAGGTTAACTATTTGTCCAAAACTAGGACCCTAACAGGTGCTACCACTTCGGATTAGGTTGCACCTGGGAACACCAGCAATTACGAGGTGGTTCCTCGCTTCTCAAAACCCTTGATTAGAGGCCTTCCTGTCGGATGTAGTTTATCGTCTTACCCAGGACGCTTTTGCTTTTTTTGATTTCCAGTCAAGTTTGAGCTTCAAAAGATTTAATGCAACCTCAATCGTTATCTACAACCTTCCTGATTACTTTTCTATTGTTCTCAAACTTTAGCGTTTGTTTTCTATTTTCTCACACTCAGTAACCCCTTGTGTCTTAGTGACTTTACAGTCTTGCATGGGGTGAAATGATAAACAAATGAAAAATTACATATGAAAAGTTAAAATACTAGTGATGTAGAGAAGCTGTAGGGTTGACTATGAAACTCAGGTTTATTTGTTCTAGGAAAGAGATTGGCTGCTGCGGATGTTACTAATGAGAGAAGAGAAGTGTGTGGCTGGAATATTTCTATGACGACAACAATCAAACGTACGAGGAAAAAACCGGATCACATGACCGACCATTTCATAGGAAACTGTTATTGAAATCGAGATAAAAAAAGGAGCTAATTTGAAAGTTTACGTAATGGAAGGAGGATAAAATTACAACGTTTTGGAGGAAGCGGCTTGTGGTCAGATGAAACAAAACAAAAACAAAAAAATCAACCCATTGGGGTTTTATGTCATCCAACAAGTTAGGCGTCATCATGGCAAAGCGTACCAGGAAAAGGATTTAGTTTCAAAAACGGTGATGAAAACATCACAGTCAGGGGGTTGATGAACTTCATCTAATTGACATCAAAAATGGAGTACTGAAAGAGAACATATTGCTTTCACTCAAGCGCTTACGAAGAAGGGCTGTACTTCCACTGAAGATTCCACTAAAAACAACAATCTACCACAGTATGAATATCTGGGGTAAGGAGTTATTACTTACACTATTTATATTCGGGCTATTGTCATCATCTTTGTTGTTTATGTCAAAACGTTTCGGCCTTCTTCAGGTGTATATCGATCTAAGTAACCTTCAGGGAATTCCGAAATGAACCCTTTATTTAATCTAGAAATTAATTAGAATTTAATCTGCTGGAGTGGCATCGAATATTCAGGCCGGTACTGTTTAATAAATAGACAGAGCGTCTACTCAAATAAGAGTATCCGCTAAAAATAGCGTTTAAAGTTATAAAAAAAATGTCGCATTAATTAAGCCGTTGATGGTTGTGCCGGCACGAAGTGACAAGTTATCGCAAGCGAGGTTTTCTGGCGTATTGACCATGTTCACATTGTTTCCTCTCTCCCAGAATCTGTAACTAAAGTCCGTTGAAAATAGTTGCAGCATAAACCACAGGTTGTCTTTGTGGGTGTAGAGAAATCACAAATGTGCCTGAGCAAGGTGTCTGCAATAGAGATGAGCTGGCTATCCTTGTAAACAGTCAAAGTTGGAAAAAAAATCAGCCAGGCAATATATCATATAAAGAATGTAATATTTCAAAGGGGTGATATAAAGAAGAGAAGCGTGTTCAGTAACGGAGGTGGGATTGTGTTCAATAGTGTAGAAAGCAACACTGCATGGTGAGTATCATTTCCTCGTCTCATATCGTTAAGCGGAGGCTGTCGAGAGAGAAAGTCAAATATAAACCGACGATTAAAAAACGATAATAGAATTTAAGTTGTATGTACTGGAGCATTCATTCGTTTGTAAATAATAATAAGAATAATTATAATAATAATTATATATATATATATATATATATATATATATATATATATATATATATATATATATATATATCCAAAATCGTATCATATGGAGAATAGCCTGTTTCGGCAGACGAAAATATCGTCGTCTGTCTTAATCCCTGTGTGGACTAAGGCGATTTTAGATTTTTACTTATTAATTATTTGCTCTGTAATAATACATTGAGCTCTTTTTGTTGATCAGTTTTAATATTTTATATTACTAGGATCCACTTAGATTATATACCAACGGATTTTTTACCTTTACTATATATATATATATATATATATATATATATATATATATATATATATATTCATGAATTATTCATACAAAAAACAAATACAAAGGTTAATGATTTAAATGCCGAGAAATCCATCTTCGCGAACAATTCAAATAATATACAAAAACCCCGAACCTGTTTATGAATGAAAACTTAAAATTTAAATTCAAACTCAGAGTTGCGACTGCACGTTCCAAAACAATAACACATTTCTCATAGCATTTTTCGGATTACAACTCTATTTTCGTTGTCCTCTTATTACTGAGAGTAAAAACAAGAACAAAATCTATTTCATACCTGAGGATGTCTGTAGGAACAGACGAAAGCTTGTAGAAATAATAAGACCTTATGCAACTGAAATTTATAAAACAGGATCTTTTCATTCATAGACAGGTTCGGGGTTTTTGTATATTATTTGAATTGTTCGCGAAGATGGATTTCTCGCCATTTAAATCATTAACCTTTGTATTTGTTTTTTTGTATGAATAATTCATGAATTTGGAAATTAATTGCACCTTTATTGAAATATATATATATATATATATATGCGTTTGTGTGTGTGTGCGTAGAGGGAGAGACGGCCTAATGATTACGTTTAAGTATGAAACTAGTTGTTGACCTCAATGTCCATTTTTATATTTATATATCCCTGATATTCAGCACTTCAACCCATAGATATAACATAGCTTAAAACTATATTTTTATTATCTATGTATACGAGGGTCTCTGAGAAAAGTAACGTAATCGGGTGTGCTGTTTGTGGGCATCGTCCACAATGAGTTTTTGCTACAGGGTCAGACGATCAATCAGCAAGTCTACAAAGAAACGTTTGCTTCGCTCAGTGCACGAGAAGAGACAACCGTTGTGGCAGGACAAATCGTGGCTGATTCATCACGATAATGCACCTGCTCAAAACGCCCATGTGCGCCCGGCAGTTCCTGTCCGAGAAAAACATCGCCGTACTGCAACAACATACTATTCGCCAGATCTTGTTCCGTGTGACTTCCCACCCACCAAGCTTAAGGGGACCAGTTTTGAACGTGTGGAGCCTATCAAGAGGGCCGTAACTATGGAGCATCCAAAAAGAATCCTATGCAGTGCACAGAAGCGAGACATAGAAACATGGAAAAGTGCATAAGATTCGAGGGTGGATTACTTTGAAGGGAAACTATGGAGGTTGTTTGGAATTGAAATAAATTGCTCGGGAAACCAACCAGTTCAGTTGCTTTTCATATATATATATATATATATATATATATATATATATATATATATATATATATAGAGAGAGAGAGAGAGAGAGAGAGAGAGAAAGAAAGATGGATGTTTCCTCTCAAAATTAAGAATCAATTTCTTAGTGTTTTTATTATTAAACTAGTTTTTCTCATTCTGTTTATTTTCACAAATAATTTTAATCTCATCCAAGATCATCTTGAGAAGTGTATATATATATATATATATATATATATATATATATATATATATATATATATATATATATACACAAATAAACACGCTACAGCTCAAACGTTTGAACAACCATAATATCTTTTTAAATTAGCTCAAAAAGTAGTTGTGTACTTTAAGATAACATTATTATATATGGTTAAAGTGAGACATTATTTTTTTATTGGTTAATTTTATGACAAAAAAGAAGCATTTTATGATTCAATTTTACTATCGTCAAAATATCCTCCTTCAGCTTTGATTACTGCAGCACTAATTTTTGGCATTTGTTGCAAAAGTTTCTCAAAGTACAAGTTTGATAATTGATTCCATTCTTTTTTCAATGACTCTAGGAACTCTTTTTTATTTTTACCCCTCTCATCTGTCAATTTTATCCCATGCTAATTCTGGAGATCGCCTCAAACTTTTAAACTGTACTGTACTGTGTGTATGTATATATATATATATATATATATATATATATATATATATATATATATATATATATATCGGTCCTTATTTGTACAACAGCTGAAAGAAGCACTGTGCTGTTCAAGCTTAGAATCCTAATTTGCTTTTACACGTGCAAACCATCCAGGTCTTTAGTCGACAGATCAAGAAAACACGTGAGAAAATACAACGGAAACTCTTTCTCACCAACAATCTCCGGAACAACCTTTCCCAACGGACAGATATTTATACCTACGTACATATGTATAAAATTACTGACAGAAATGAGACTTTTTTTTTTTTCGAAACCAAAATGCTGGGTTCTTCATCCACAACAGTAAGTCTTATAAATTAGACATTCAATTTTTTTTCATCTCATTTAAGAAAAAAAAACATCCGTATATCATGCTTGGTTTACGAGGTAGAACGTCTCGAAAGGGAGATAAAAATAGCGATAATGTCTGCAATAACGATAGAAATGAACTGACTAATAGCTCATCATGACGGCGAAACATTATAAAACGGACTTGATTTCGGGTCAGGTTGCTTGCTCTATCCTTTCAGGATGTGGGTGATCATGGTTTTTTCAGAATTTTCCACACCTTCTTTCCTCTAAATAACTTTTGTTACTTAGCCACTGATTTACTATTTATTCTCTCAAACCAATTTTTCATGTCTCCGAGTCATTGTGTGAGAAAAATTATTTTCGACACTCCAACCTCTCTCTCACAGTTGAGATGTGGAGAGTCTCTCGCTGCTTTATCGCTACTGCCATGGAAAGTGCTCGGACGAACTTCATCTCCTCGTTCAACCAGGTCTGACCATAACGGCTAGAACACGCCATGCCTCTTGCATAGTAGCAAACCATCCACATTCCATCCGTATTTCATCAGCGAGAAGTAAGTTCCACTCAAACAGCTTCTTCTCGCGAACCACTGCCCTATGGAACAGACTCCCTAGAGGATTTTTCCCCGCTCCCCTCTTATCCATATAAACTATCCCTTGTCGTAACCCTCTACCTTGAGTGGCCCTGGCCTTGTACAGGGTGAACCTTACAGTAAAAAAAAAAAAGTTACAAAGTCTATCAGACTTTAACGTAATCATTATGGCCCGTGGTGCCTTTACGATATTTGTTTTCAAACTTTGTCGAATCACGGCGCCGTAAATCAGAAAATGCACAACATACCTCAAGTGGAACAGATCCATCGCTAAAATGTCCCGTTTCTAGTAAGGTTCCAGAAAGTACCTGATTCCTGTTGCTATGCTCTATCAGGCAATCAGTTCAGTATCGCTGCCATATCTGGGCTGGAGCGGACAACCCCCACTTGACGCGGTCTTAGGGTGATGACTTTCCACTCCCACCCCACAGACGAAACGTCGCAAGCCTCCCGCTATTTCAATGGCAAATGGCCAAGCGAATAGTCGAAAGCGCTCGGACATACAGAAAATTCTGATAATTTTTGCATAATTCACGTTCAGAAAGAAAAAATTATACAAATACCAGAAAGAAAAAAAAAACACAGGTTCGAACCATGCAGAGGAGTACTTTTTTTTAATTACTTTTTCTCGAGTATGCAAGCCGGTAGACATAATATACACAGTTCAAAGTAAAAACAATGTAGCAACAAAAAGGGGGCATATATTCAAACCAGGATATCAACCAAAAACAACCTTTGAAGTAATAAATTAATTTATTTAAAAAGAAATATGAAAAATGATAATGATTAGGTAGTATCCCACAAAATGTGTATGTTTGAGAAAGAGAAAGAGAGAGAGTGAGAGTGAGTGAGAGTGAGAGAGAAAGAAAGAGAAAGAGAGAGAGAAAGAGAGTGAGAGAAAGAGCGTGTGCGTGTGACAGAGAGTGTGCGTGTGACAGAGAGAGAGAGTAGGTGTGCCAGAGAGTGTTTGTTGATTGTGTATTCCGGTGTGTCAGAAACTATAAGTGGTTTCCAAAACAATTCGAATTCACCGAAAGTACAAATAATAATTCAAAACTAATAATAATTTAAATAATAATTCAAAAACTTAATTTAAAAAATTAAATAATAATTTAAACTAGTAATACTACTCATAATAATATTGTCGTTTCAATCGAAGAACCACATGTGGTCGTATGCAATCGTTTATTTCCAGTAGCGTACCAACTACCACGTGATAACACGTATGCAAAATGCTGCTCTTAATGATACGCATCGTCGTATATATGACGAAGCCATATTAAAATGGACGCATACATCAGTTTTCTTCTTGAACATTGCTGACACAGTTCCGAGTGACTGGTCTTTGGAACATATTTGAAATGTTTTAAATTATTACCAAGACTAGACTTCTTTTAACGATCCCCAGACTGATAGGATATTTACTCTAAACTACCGTAAAATAAGTATTTTCTATATATATGGAGAGGTTGATATAGCCCATAAAGACCAACGATGGTTGGCTTTTTAGAATCCTCGATAAAAGCTTTCTAAAGTAGCAGCCGGATGGAGGAGATTGGCTCCCCCAAATTTTGTACCAATTGTAGTATTTTTACAGGGTTTTATTTAAACAAAATACAATAAAGAAAAAAAAATTGTCAAAGAAAGGAGTTACTGAAAATGTTAAATGTTCTTTCCGCTAACCATGTTGACGGCCTTTGATAACTTAAGGCTAAATTCTAATTATTTTGCCTCCATCCTCCAAAGAAATATCTGTCTCTGCTACGACTCTGAAAAGAGGAAAAATAAAAAAAAAAAACAAAAAGAAAAAAAAACGAATAAGAAAACGATATAATGATAAAGAAAATAATAATGAAAACAAAAACAACTTTGCCCCGATTTCACTCCATCTTATGCAGGCTGGCCAAGAGCAAATTCTACTAATGTTTACTTTCAGTTAGTAATGGTTGTATTATAATTCTGATTTGTTCATTAGTTCGTTACCCCTTCCTTTAGCTCAGACAAATAATGACTATTGCGTTTTGATTGTGAGGAAAGAAAGAAAAAGATATATCAGAGACGCTTCAAGGAAAAGAAGGAAGGAGGAGATGATAACCAACGAAACGTGTGGAACAAAGACGGAACCAACGAAACGTGTGGGATAAGTTCCGAACCAACGAAACGTGTGGGATAAGGTCCGAACCAACGAAACGAAGGGGACAACGTCCGAACCAACGAAACGAAGGGGAGAACTTCTGAACCAACGAAACGAAGGGGACAACGTCCGAACCAACGAAACGAAGGGGACAACGTCCGAACCAACGAAACGAGGGGGAGAACGTCTGAACCAACGAAACGCAGGGGAGAACGTCCGAACCAACGAAACAAGGGGAGAAAGGGTCTAAAATTGAGGGCGTTCCCAAGTATCTAGATGTGATTACTAGGTCCCTTTGCTACCTCATCATCCAAACATTAATCATTATACTCTCCAACTATTTCCGCTCATGAAGAGATGCAGAGTGGGTCATTCCCTCGGAGGTTATGCCCAGTTTATCCTTGTTTTCCATCCATACACTCAAAGAGGTTAAGTAGGTTTACGCGATGTTTCGCTCTGCTTTTCCAACCTTCAATATGTTCTTTTGAGTGTTACATTCTCCAGGAACTCTTTCCTCATTATATTTTCCAGAAATTTCAACTGTCTCTTTCTGATTATAAGAAACTTTCTTTGTAGTTACCGTTTTCCTGAAATCTTCCTCATTGTTCACATGATCTGTCCGTAGCATTTTCAGCATTTGTCGAGAGAACCACATGTATCACTTCAATGTTCAACATCCCTTAACATTTTTATAATCATTTCATTCCAAGCAAGGGGAGAATGCCACTAAGATGCAAAGAACTACTAGGAGTGAAATATTTGATTGATAGATTCGTTTTCTATACCTTATCAATCTTTTGCCTGTTATTTGATGCGAGAAAATATTTTTAGATGGTAAGAATTTTTTCTATTGGAGATAATAATTTCGTGATACGAGCTTTAGCTGGGGAAGAGGTGGATTCACACCTTCCCCAGAGGTATTTGCGCGTAAGTGAATACAACTAACTTAACAGCAATTGTAACTCAGACCTCCGATTAATAATTCCGAGCCATTATCCATTATCCCATCTGCACATCCAAGCTGATAACACCTGATATTCCCATGCAGTCACCCATATAGATACTGACCAAGCTTGACGTTGCGTAACTTCGGTTATCGTTCGGGAACCGGTGTTTCAACGGGATATAGCCGTAAGCCATAAGTGAAAGAGAATGAGAAGACCTTAAGATAAATAACCGAAAATCCTATCCAAAACAAAAAACAAGGGGTAAAAGGGCTACTACTGTTCAAAAGACTGGGAAGGAATCAGACGATAGGCGAACGTATCTACTGAAGGTTAGATATTGAATAAAGGTTCGGTACTCCTTTCTTGGTTTCTAACGCCATTTTGTTTTCTCGATGGATTGTTGGGTTTTGTAAGCCATAATTCCCTTTTCCTCAGCTATTGGATTAGCATTCTAGATAGAACAACGTCTTTTTAATTTTCATCCTGCTTTTCTTTATATCCCTTTCAATGTCACCGTTTTCTTTCTTAATCGTATTTTTTTTCTAGTTATATTTTTTTCTTTGGGACAGTTCTTTTGAAAGGTATTCTTAAAAAAAAAACAAAAAACAACTGTCCAACTTCTTTTTAATCAATAAAATTATACATACAAGTTTTTCAGAAAAATTCTAATTTCGTAATGTAATATCTTGAAAAATTCTCTTTCAAATGATCTCAAATTTTAAAACGTGTAGAAACAACTCAAAATTCTGTTTAGTGGTTTGTTTTTCTTTTCAGCTATAAAAACGCCATTCGCTGGAAAAGAAAAAGCATTTTGTGTGTTAGAGGATTCTCGAACACAGTTGAACAAAACTGCAGCATGCAGTTGTGAGAGAATTCACTAAAAATGCACCAACTGCAATGCGGATCTGGACATGACCCAAAAAGTTCAAAGAGAAAGGCTGTCTGTGCAGGGCAAAAGGATCTGGACACCCACCAGTATCGGAAAGACAAAATTGAAAATCCGCATACCTTTGAAATTCTCATTCAAATTTTGATGAATAATTCTCATTTTTCTCAAAAATATTTATCAACAATTTGTCTAATATCAGAATATGTATGCTTTAGTTTTCTCATATATATGCTTTAGTTTTGTCAAATGACTTTATGAACTTTTAGTTCATAAGAATAAGAAATAGCATAGTTGTTAGAAATATGATGGGAGATAGAGCAATGGATGCATAGGGACATAAATGACAAAGAGATAAGTACAGCAGTTTCAGAAAAACTGATTTCGTCAGCTAATAACTTAATCAATCATCTCAAATTTTAACAGCATGTGTTAAGTAACTTCTGTTACTTAACATCCGCAGAGCCAACGTCTATAATCCTAAGAGAAAGTGCCTAATCAAGCATGATCAGTGGCTGAACAACACCACTAAGCTCAAAACCTCAGTCACGATTACTTGTAACAATGTACCAGCACACCCTTAATAGCTTTTGAACAGTTCTAATTTCCCTCACAAATTAAAAGTTCATAAGAATAAGAAATAGCATGGTTGTTAGAAATATAATGGGAGATAGAGCAAGGGATGCATAGGGACATAAATGACAAAGAGATAAGTACAGCAGTTTCAGAAAAACTGATATTTCGTAATCTAATAACTTAACCAATGATCTCAACTTTTAATAGCATGTGTAGAAACAACTCAAAATTCTGTTTAGTGGTTTTCTTTTTCCAGCTATAAAAACGCCATTCGGTGGAAAAGAAAAGGCATTTTGTGTGTTAGAGTATTCTCGAACACAGTTGAACAAAATTGTGCAGCATGCATTTATGAGAGAATTCTCTAAAAATGCACCAAATGCAATGCGGATCTGGACATGACCCAAAAAGTTCAAAGAGAAAGGCTGTCTGTGCAGCGCAAAAGGATCTGGACACCCACCAGTATCGGAAGTAATTTTTCTTCGTCTCTGGTGCTATGTGACAGGACTGGTCTGTCCCTCCACCCTCTTTGCTGGTAAGACTATAAGGAAAACACCGGAAACAAAGGGTTGAGTGAAGAAGGGTTTGATCACATAAGAACATGGACTGAGAATATAGTAATTCAGTACGACTCAAAGCCCTACGCCTTAGCGACACACTTTTTGCCACTGTTCCATGATCAGACGTTCTAATCTTAGCAGATGGACGAGTCCATGTTTTACCTACAAAGGGTTGATGAGCAGTAGAAAAAGATTCATTCAATAGTTCAAGCGATCTCAAATTCTAGCAGCAGGTGTGAAAAAACACAAAATTCTATGTTTAATGTTTGTTTTCTTTTCAGTTATAGAAACTCCATTTATTCAGTCGAAGATGATTGTGCAGCGTGCATTTGCGAGATAATATGCTAAAGCTGCACCTACTGCAAAATGCAGATGTGGACATGGCGCAGAAAGTTGAAAGAGGAAGGTTGTCTGTGCAGGGTAAAAGGATCTGGGTGATCACCATTATCGGAAGAGATGTTGCGCATATTGAAATCTTGTGCAATCTGTCATTGAATTCATCTACCTTTGAATTTCACATTTCAAATTTTGATGAATAAATCATAAAGCCTGTTTAGTTTGCCTAAAGTAGTAGTTCCCAAACGAGGCGACCCCCCTCATAAAAGCGACGGAAAATGGGAGCTGAAGCGGAATATTTGAAAGACAATCAACGATTTAAAAACAGTTAAAAAAAATTCATATGCCAAAAAATAAATATGATTTTAAAATTTACAATATTATTATGGATTACTTGTAATTTCATGCAAGTGTCCCTGTATAAATAGTTATAAATATTTTTTTTACCGATTTTATCATTGTGATATTTTTGCATTATATCAAGTATTAAGAATATAGTAACTAGGATCCGCAAATTGGAGGAGAGAGTTATCAATGATAATGTTTTGACTTCAAATCCGCGGTTATCTCCCTTTAGCACTCTGTTTTTTTTAATTTTATTTTTAAATGTCATTTTTTATCACATAAAATTTGGTGAGGAGTGAGCGAATTATAATTCTGAAAATGCGGCCCAGAGAAAAATGAGTTTGGGAACCACTGGCCTAGACTATGTAGTTACTCAGATATTCACATCTCAAATGATACATTATTTGAAAAATCCTGTATATATATATATATATATATATATATATATATATTGTTGAAATGCATGGAATAATAATGCAACACAAAATGCACTTAGAACAAAATGTATTGAAACAAGAAAGTGTACATAATATTTACATATAGTCTTTTGTATATTCCTGGGAAGACCGTTCCTGGAATGTGTGTTGATTGAGTCGCAGTCGGGCAGAGTCTCTGGTTGGATCTCTTCACTCCTTCCTCTCTCTTCCCGGTACCAACCATATTTATATGGTCGGTACTCCACTATGCAAATTAGGTGGATCCTACCACAACATATATATATATATATATATATATATATATATATATATATATATACAACGAAAGTCCTATTTTACGATAGTATAGAAGAAAAACATATCAGTCCGCGGTTACGACAGATCTTTAAAAGATCTAAGTCAATTAGTTTACTCGATGTTTCATCTTGCTTTTTCTTGCTTCACTTATTAACTACAAGAAGACAGGATGTATGGTTGTCAGCAAAAGGATGAACCCAAAATGCAAATCACAAGTCGAGGATACTAAAATCAAACAAGTACGAAAATTTAAATATCTGGGAAGTATTCTAACAGAAGACGGAAAGTGCGACACATTGGGATAGCCAAAGATGCATTCAAAAAACTAAGCAGAGTATTAAGAGACAGAAAAAAAATCTTGCGTTAGAAACAAATAAAAGAGTTCTGATCTATTACGCGACATCTATCCACCTACATGGCAGTGAATGCTGGACAATCTCCTCAAAGATGAAGAAGAGACTTGAAGCATCAGAAATGTGATTCTGCAGAATGATGCTTAGAAAACCATGGACCGAATATTTGAGCAACGACGTGGTTTCAGAGAAAATGGTTACAAAAAGGAAACATACTTGAAGAGGCAGTTGAAATTTCTGGGGCTCATAATGAGAAAGTAGCGTTTGGAAAATCTGATACTCACCGGGCAGATTGAAGGGAAAGAGGGACAGAGGAAAACAACGCGTAACATACCTGATGGGCTTGAGTAAAATGACAGTAGAACAAAAAATAAAAATAAAAGATCATTAATTTGAAATAAACAGGACCAGAAGAAGACAGGACCAGCACCCCCAGATCGACGTGACTGAAGCTATCAGAGGATCACTCCAACAGCCTTGAACAGATGTGTTACAAGCGACCAGAAGAAAAAGTATGATCATTCAAAAACAAGCACTTTGGAGAGAACTATCTTATGCTAGTGCGCAATCTGCCGTCGGCGTAGATATGTGAAATTGAAAATAATTTTTTGTTTCTATGGAAATATAATTTTTGGGAAACCTCATAATCAGTATCATGTTAATTTGAAACAAAAAGAAAAAAAATATCATTAATTTGAAACATGATCAAGAGAAAGGATCCGAATCCCCGGATCGATGTGACTGCAGTGATCAGAGGATCACTCCAGCAGTCTTGAACAGATGTGTTAAGCGACCAGAAGAAAATAAAGTACAACATTTAAAAAACAAAAAACAAAAAACCAAAAAACGAGCACTTCAGAGAGAACTATCTCATGTTAGTGCGCAATCTGCCGTCGGCGGAGATAGTGGAAACATGTGAAATTGAAAACGATTTTTTTCCTATGGGAATATCATTTTTGGAACACCTCATAATTATCATGTTAATTTGAAACAAAAAAAAAAATTAATTAGAAACATGAACAATACAGCGGATCGCACCGAGTTCTTTGGAGATAACTATATTAAGTTAGTGCGCAGTCTGCCATAGGAAGAGAAAAGATTATGATAATTAAAAAATATTAACAGTCACTTACCTTTGACCAAATCTTTTGTGTCAACTTCGTATCCGTAGGAGAACATGAGAATGGTAAAAACCCATAATGGCAACACCTGAAAAGAAAGAAACGAAAACATAGATATGTTGATATAGCACAAGTAAAGAATAAAATAAATGACTCCAGCTTTAAAAAAAAATGGAGGTTCAAACTTGGAGGATCAAGACTACGTGCTGACTAAAAAAATTCAATATTTGTTTTGTTTTTATAAAAGAAAACACTAAACTGATCTTGAGCCAAGTTTTGTATTAAGTGGGAATGTTAAAGAGTAAATTAATCTAAATAAATCCACTCTGCAGTAAAAAAGGTAATAAAGAAAAGCGAGAAGAAATGTAAGAAGACGAGTTTTGATTGTGTTTCTTTAAAGTATCGGGACTGGTGCTATAAAAAGAAAACTACAACACATATCAATTCAGTATTTAATCTCCTTCGAAGTACTCCCCTTTTGAAACCACACACTTTATCTGGTGTTGTTTCTATTGGTAGAAGCATTACTGGAACTCCTTTTTGAGGAGAGCAACCAGCTTCGTCTTCGCATTCTCTTGGATTTCCTCTATGTCATGAAATCTTATTCCTTTCAAGTGGGATTTGAATTTCTTGAAATAGGAAAAAGTCGTAAGGGGCGAGTTCTGGGCAATATGGTGGTTGTTGGAAAACATGACAGTGCCCGCTTTTATATTTACATATACTCTATCCTCGACATTGAGCATTTTTACGCATAAATATATCACCTTAAAAATATTTTATCATATATATGTGTGTGTGTACGCGTGTGTGAACGCTTAAGTCAGCACCAAACGGCGAGTCTGTTTAATACTTCTATGCAATCTTCAGTCGTAAATTTCCTTTTATATTAACAAACACACATATATATATATATATACATATATATATATATATATATATATATATACGTACGTGTGTGTGTGTGTGTGTATCTTTCCCGTCGTTTTCAGCTCAGTTCTTGAAGCCAACAGCCAAAGTAACCACAGATATCATTAGATTTTAGTGGTGAAGTTTTTGTGCAGAACCAACCACACTTTTTGAAAGAGCCAAATACAGAAAACTGGTACACACTATGCCACAAGGTCCCCAAACGGCTCTCCACAGGTTTTGAATTCAAAGTTGTCCTTCTTCTAGACCGTTCACCACCCAAAGGTATAGGAACTGTCTGTCCTGCTATTTACCCAAAGGTGGAGAGGAGGAGTATAGATAGATTCATACCTTTCCGAAGGGTATTAGCACGTAAGTGAATGTAATGAACTCGAATGGAATTCGAACTCACCTCTCCGATTCCTCAATCCGAGCCGCCATCATTTACTCCGCACACACACACACACACATATATATATATATATATATATATATATATATATATATATATATATATATATATATATATATATATATATATTGATTTAAATAAATATAATTTTATGTTCATTTTTTTTTTAAATATCCGGACCTAGGCTGTCTTTCGGCCAACGCATCATCAGGGACCAATCGTTGGCAACTTTTAACTCATTTGAATTGATAAGAGATAGTTACTGGAACACGTTTAAAATTACGAAATACGTAAAATTAAGAAAAAAAAAAAAATTTACGATAAAAATACGTAAATAAATAAAAAAAATATTCTGATCCAGTGGAGCATAAAAAGGAAAAAATAAAGCTCACGTATCTCCGAATATATATATATATATATATATATATATATATATATATATATATATATACACACACACACACACACACACACACACACACACACACACACACACACGCGCGCGGTCGAGTGATTAGAGTGTTTGCTTTCTGACCATGGGATCCATGGTCAATTTGTCAGGAAGAAGACTTCCTGATGTTATCGGACTGTATCGAGGTCGATCCCAGCGTGCGGCACCTTTGGAAAGTGCCTGAAAACCGTACCACCGGTTGGCCCAAGCCTTGAGTGAAATTCGGTAGACTGAACTCTTGGGGGCTGTACTAGCATGAAGCCACAAGTCATCGTATCCGATGGCTTGAGCGTGCCGTCCTTGATCAAATTGTTGATCACGCAAGATAACACGCTCTCTCCCAGAAACCGTAACTAAGATCTGCTCAGCATAGATACATTATAATCCACAGGTGGGCTTTTTGGGTGTTGAGCAAACACAAATGTGCCTGAGCGGGCGTCTGTAATAGGGATTTAGTAGACGGGTACCCTCGAATACGAGTTGCCAGCTATTATATACATATATATATATTTTTTGAACAATAAAAAAAAAAAAAAATTAAAAAATTAAAATCTTCAGACACACTGGGTTGTAGATTAATATTCATTCGTTTTCTTTATTATTATTCCATTTAGATTCCTCGACTAGTTTCGGCCGAAATGGCCATCATCGGGAGGAGAACTATTTCTGCTTGCTGCTAGCACTAAACTACAGAAATATATATATATATATATATATATATATATATATATATATATATATATATATATATATATATATATTAGTGGGTGTGCTCATGTATTGAAATTTCTTTTTCTGACAGGTCGTGTATATAAATGTATGACATGTATGATATTTGAATCCATAGAAAATGAATCAACGCCGTAGGAAAGAAAGGAAAACTTGTATTTCTCGCGCGTGAGAGCAGAAATCCATTTTGTTTTCCTTTGTTTTAATCACTGATATAGATAACAGTTTGTTATTCTATCTTATTTATTCGAGCGACCGTCGCATAAGCGGGTCTCTGCCGTATTTTCCCTTTCAAGTTGATAATGTCCGGAAGAATCACAAAGTGTCACAAATTTGTGAAGATAACCCTAGAATAAAATCTGTCATTTAAAGGGAAGAAGACAGACAAGATGGCGGACGTTGATAACAAATATATAAAAGCCGTTTGCTGTCTTTTTGTATCGTCTTCATTCAATGGTTCCTTTTCCCTTTTCGTCGCATTGATATCAGAAGAATGAATATGCCTACCTAGAGCGCTTCCATAAATCTTTCTGTTTCAGTTCGTCTGAATAAACTTGTGTGTTGCGGTTCATTCAAATCTATTTTATTTAAACAACATATTTTTTCCTTTTAAAAGGGTAACCTTTTTTCGGCCAACACCTCATCAGAAGGATCTTTGGTGACTAATATAATATTAATGAGAATCGCGGGATAATAGATAAAACTGAGAAGATACAATTTAAATGTAATTTAATATTAAAAGTAGGGGGGGGAATAGAGGGGACAAATAAAACAAAATAAAGAATTCCAGCGCGTTTGAAAAGGAAAATATAAACTTACATGCCACCCAGTAAAGAAAGAGAACGAATAAATTTCTCTTTATATCGAAACAGTTTAATGTATACTGCCTCTAAGATGTGCAGATGTTTTGCCGACCGTGCTTTACCCAAAATGGAAAACCACGAATCCATATACTTATACACACAATCTGGATTATCTCAGAGGTGTTGACCTATCACGGAAACTTGCGCTATCTGCATCAGACGCGTATTAAGGGTGCTAATACTCTGTCTGATATTGGCAGGCACATGTTGTGCAATACGTGTTTTAGTCCGTTGTATGTAGTCAGCGTCGCACTGACATGTAAATTTATAAACGACCAAACTATTTTGTAGAGAGGGGACGTCTTTAACCAACGAAGAAAACGCGGAGACAGTGCCAAAAACAAGCCGTGTAATGACAGCAGGAAAACACGGTTTAACACGGGCAGACACTCTATTAGCCAGAATCTTGCTGTCCCTCCTCAACCACGGAAATTTCAGATAAACCGGACAGAAAACGGGACCAAACATAGGTGGGTACTTAAAACTTTTAACCATTCGCTCAGCTGTACGTTTAATAACATTCTCCGAGTAACCATTATCCCGGAAAATATTAGGTTGGTGCAAAAATAATGACGTAATAATGCCGTTTTTTGACGTATTTTTAACGTCAAAAACCGACATTATTACGTCATTATTTTTTGCACCAACCTAATACTAGGAATGTTTTCCATTTCGCAATCAACCTTACAAGGAAAGCATTATCAACGCATGATGAGTCAAAGTAGAAATTAAATTTAACTTCCAGGATTTGGGAACAAGTGTGACATTCGAAAATTGAACAAATGCTTGTCTAGGTTCCCAGTTTCTATATCAAATCGTTTAGAGATAAGGTTATTCACATATATTTTTTTATTCTTAAAATTGACACGCTATCTATCTCTCTCTCTATCTCTTTCCCATCAACGGACTTCGGATGTAATGAACAAAATCTGTCGGAAAAAAAAAAATTTCAATATTGTCAGCGATGTATTTCAAAATTTGCGGACTTAGCGGTACAAGTCGTATTAGTTCTCAGAGTGACCACTTGGCGGCGGTGGTGGGTTTTTCAATTGTAAACAAAGACAAGTGTACAGTATATAAAGTACGATACATTAGCACATCCGTGAGAAATCTATTATTTTTGTTATTTTGATTAATACATCAATATTAAATATATATTTATTTTTGCCAAATATACATGTTTATTGTGTTAACATTATGATCATAACTACTGTTAGTTACTATAGTAGTTTTATAATTAAAAAATAATCTCTTCCATTTATGGACAATCGGCTCTAACGGATCACCCATCCCTCCTCCTATTAGTCCGTTGATGAGAGGTTTGTCTGTATTTGCAATTTTGCTGTTTCAAATAAGACTTTTTTTTAAGTTGAGTAAAAATGACTTCTGTATAACACGATTATATATATGGTATGGTCTATAGATACAATACAGTGTTTATTTATTTATGCCATATATACATGTTTATGGTATTTACATTATGATCATAACTCCTGGTAGTTATATTATTTACATTATTCGGACTATTGTCCTCATCTTTATCGCCATATTTATTACTGTTAGATCCTGGTAGTTACTATAGTGGTTTTATAACTCATAAAATAATCCCTTCCCATCTATGAACAATCGACTTTAACGGACCACCCCTCCCGCCCATTAGTTCGTTGATGAGAGGTTTATCTCTTTCTCTCTCTCTCTCTCTCTCTCTCTCTCTATATATATATATATATATATATATATATATATATATATATATATATAAAACTCTAAACGTTATTTTTTAGTGGGTAGACGTGTTTAAGTTAAATTAATAACAAGTGGCCTAATTTGAGAAGACCTACTAAAGAAAAATTCAGCCTCCGACAGGAATCGAAACTGCATCCCTTGTTTATATCAGAGAAACCACTTTTTAAGCTGAAGCGTGCCTTTAGTAAGGCTTCTCAATTTAGGCCGGTTGTTAATAATTTCACTGTTTAATTAAAAAACAAAATCAATAAAACAGGGGCACCACTCAAACACGCGTACCCACGAAAAATAACTTTTATATTAATAGGATATAATGTCGGATAAAAAAGCAATTAAAAAAATTACTGTTTACGTTTCGGGGAGGAAATTGAAGCTAGCAGACAGAGAATAATAGAAATCGCTAGGAGAGATTCATGTTCCTTAATCAGGTAAATTAAACATTGCCTTATCAAAATGGTCTCCCATAGCTAAATTGGTAAACAGTCCGCTTCAGCATTAGGAGGATATCTCGATGTAAGCCACTTGTTTTTTTAGTTTCACTATTTAAGAAAAACGAAAACAAACACGAAAATCAACTCAAAAATGTAAACCCAGTAAAAATAACAATTAAGAAATGACTACAAAAATAAATTTCTTACATTTTCTTATTTTGTTAGGTTTTTCAAAGTAGGTCGTTCCGAGAATTATTTATTATCATATATATGTATTAAATAGAAGAGATACCGCAAACGTTTTTGGTTGTAATGTGGATTTTTTAAAAAATATGCTTTATTTTCCATAATTTTACTACACGTGTTTCTGGTCTCGCGACCGTCATCAGGTAATCGGTGAAGATTTCCACATATTATTAAAAATAATTCATTTTTTCCTCCTTTATGTTTTTCGATGTTCAAGAAAGAATTCGGATTACTAACACATAAGAGAATGTCTCATATCGAGAATATTTAACATCGAAAAACATAAAGGAGAAAAAAATTAATTATTTTTATTTTATTACAGCCAAATAGGTTTGCGTTATCTCTCTTCTTTTTAATATTCACAATTTTCTCTCGTTTCAACTACTATAACCTCTTCCTTATATATATATATATATATATATATATATATATATATATATATATATTGCTGTCCAGAGGGATAATTTTTGTATAGTAAGAATTCTTGGTCAAGGCCTGTTCTTATTCATTTCACTGTTTAATAAAAGATAAAAAAGGTATAGCAACTCAAACATGCGTACCCACGAAAAATAACTTCTATTTTCACAAGAAATAATGTCGGATAATATATATTAACAAAAATTTCTAATAGGCACAAAAAAATTAAATGAAAAAAAAAACTCTACGAAATATTCTTTGTCCGGCATATTTAACGAAATACACACGTGTGTGTGTGTGTGTGTGTGTGTGTTTTAATCCGTGAGATTAAAGCCACAGCCTCCCCCAATCGCATGCTTCAGGTTTACTGATTTAAGCGTAGCTTAGATGTGGCCCCAAGCCGTGAGTATGTGGCACATGGGGAGAATCGAACTGTTTACACTACATGTGACATTGCAACACATGAGTTTAACATTCCATTCACAAAAAAATATTTCCCAGTTAGGATTTCTAATTTAAATACATTCTGTCGTTTTGGAAATCGCTGAGATTCCTGAAAGCTGCAGAACGTTTGATTTAAATACAAAATGCAGCTGTGTGCATTCGCCCATGTGATATGTACATATTTTTATCTTATTTTATTTTTATATTAACCAAATTATGTTGTTTACATTTTCTGTTTATGTAGAGAAAGATGAATGACACTTACCGGAAGTGGACATGTAAAAGTCAGTATTAAAATAATGAATAAATCATGGTGTCGCCATCTAGCGGATTATTTTGGACTAATTTCTTTAACATGCATTTACATAGTGACACATTTTCTATTTTGCTATTAGGTTGGTGCAAAAATAATTTCGTTTTCTAACATATGTTACTATGTGAGAAAACGAAATTATTTTTGCACCAACCTAATATCAACCATCGCTAGCTATGGTTGAAATGGCAGAGTAGATAGGGTTCTCTAGTGTTGCATGGCTAGCCAGTCTAAGAGGACAAATCTGAATTGGAGAAGACAGTAAAGCAAACACTGACAATTCCTCACGACAAAAAAAAAAAAAAAAGTCAAACAAAATTATTTTTTCATTACATGCATTATTATTAGGTTGGTGCAAAAATAATGACGTAATAATGTCGTTTTTTGACGTTAAAAAATACGTCAAAAAACGACATTATTACGTCATTATTTTTTGCACCAACCTAATATTTCGGAGAGCCTAGAACGGTTTCGGGGAGCCTAACAGAATAAAAAAAAATCTGCTAAAAATACTAAGGAGAACGTTGGAGTCTCAAGGTAGCTTGCTGTCACTGGTCCTCCAGAGAGAGAGAGAGAGAGAGAGAAAGAGAGATACGTTAATCCTATGACGTATTGAGAAAATTATTCGAAAACCATTTATTCGAAATGTAAATTGTTTCAATGAAAATTAATCAAAAGGACAATTACATTAAATGATAATTATTCGAAATACCTATGTTTGAAGTAAGTATTTGAAAGAGTCAATGCTGATTTACCTAGAACTAATAAAACCCTTGAAGGATGGCATAGGGCCTTTTTTTCAGCAAGTGCTATCCTATCATCCCACAATATGGAAATTCTTAGACGCTTTTAAAAGAGAACAGTACTTGCAAGAAATTCATATTGAAAAAGTAAGAGCAGGTTGCCAAAATATCAAGAGCGCCAAGAAAGACCGCGACGTAAATGGAAAACTTAAAAAATGAGTGGCATCCTTTAACCAATACTTATCAGTAGTTGACTATTTGCACGCAGTATCCATTAACTGATGGTTATAAGGATGTTTTCTTACTAAATTGTTTTACTAACGATATTTGTATTTCTAATAATTATCAGTTGTGTATTCCCGCTTTTTTTTTACATTTTTATTGCAAAGAAGAAATTTGCATTTCGAATAATTATCATTTAGTATAATTGTCCTTTCGATTAATTTTAATTCAAACGATTTACAATTCCAATAAATGTTTTGAGAATAATTGTTTATGAACAATTATTTTCGAACAATGTTCACATAATCTTCTATGATAGGTTTTTGAATACAAATAATAATAATGCCTCCTCATTGGTGTGGCTGTTCCTGGTGGCCATAATATCAAGGTCCCAAGAAATTGACAAATTTGAGAAATACACCGACTTCCGGATTGAAGCTGCAAATTATCATTAAGGCGTTGGGGTGGGGGTCAATACAAACGAACTTAAAACCCTATATTGGGAAAATCGGAATAAAGCCTAGTACCCCATCACTTGAGAAGTTTGATGAATGCAAATGATGTGAAATGTTTTATCTGAGCTGATACGACGTGATATAGGACAACCACATTGCAAGATTTCGGGTGAAAGAAGATAAGAGAAAAAAATACTAGAACAAAGAAAAAGCTATTCTTCTTAAATTTGTCAAAAAGAAAGAGAGAGAGAGAAAAAAAGAAAGAGAGAGAGAAAAAAGAAAAAGAGAGAAATAAAAGAAAAAGAGCGAGAGAAAAAAGAAAAAGAGAGAGAGAAAAAAGAAAAAGAGAGAGAAAGAAAAGAAAGAGAGAAAGAAAAAAGAAAGAGAAAGAAAGAAAAAAGAAAGAGAGAGAGAAAAAAAGAAAGAAAAAAGAAAGAGAGAGAAAAATGAAAGAGAAAAAGAAAGATAAAGAAAGAGAAAGAGAAAAAGAAAGAAAAAAGAGAAAAAGAAATGAAAAGAGAAAAATGAAAAGAGAAAAATGAAAAGAGAAAAATGAAAAAGAGAAAAGAAAGAGAAAAGAAAGAAAGAGAAAAGAAAGAAAAAGAAAAGAAAAAAGAAAGAAAAAGAAAAGAAAAAAGAAAGAAAAGAAAAAGAAAAAAGAAGAGAAAGAAAATGAAGAGAAAGAAAGAAGTGTGTGTAAATTCACATATTATAAATAAGAAAATAATTCGGAGAGCATAAGAGGCGTTAATCCCTAAATCTAGTGAGGTTAAAAAATTATTATTATCAAAATGCTGAGGAGAGTGCTGGAGTACCGAAGAGTTTTGTGTGTCATTTGATCTTCAGCGGCAGCCATTGGATACATCTGATGTGTCTACTCAAAGAGTGAGTAGTATAACAACACTGTTTTCGAGATAATCAGCCGACAGTGACAGACCGCCTGATAGGGAAGGCAACAAGATTCCTACGAGGAAGGTAGCAGTTACTGCTAACAACGTATACGTCAATAATAAAAGCGTAGTTGTAATGGAAATGACAGGCTTTTCAACTGCATGACAAATAGCTTTATACAAAAAGCATAATTTGTCCAGTTCTGTATCTTTCTTATTGCGACTCGTGCCGTTCATGTAAACAATATTCCGCGATCTGATGTAACGCTAGCAGGCGTGGAGGCCAATTCAACGAAGCCAATAAAATGGAGAAGGCACACTGGAAGAACACAAGATGCCTCCCAAAAGCTTAGCAAATAAACGGAAAAATTTCGTCAACAATAAAGAAAAGAACGCAGAACTGTCATGCAATATCGGTCCTCCTATATGGCTGCGAATTCTGGATAGACGAAGAGAAAACGGGAGACAATAGAAATCCGGTTCTACAGCTGAGAATACCACGCACTGAACATGCGAACAATGACGAAGTTTTAGAGAAAATTTAAACAGGTCACTTGTAGTTAAAATCAGAAATAAACAACTGTTAATCTCTAAGGCACATAATGAGGAAAGAGAGCTTGGAGAATTTGACACTCACAGGACATATCAAAAGCAAGAGGCAAAAAAAAAAAAAATAACCGACCGAATTAATAGACAGAGAAAGGACTGGAAGGGATGATGAAAATACAAGCAATCTAATATAAGGCGAAGTTGGGGTTAAGGCCAATTTAACGGAGCCTATAAAAAGTCGAAGGCGCAGTGGCATAGACTAAGATAGCTTCCAAAATTTAAGCCAAGTATTAAGACACAGGAAAACTTCGTTAGAAACAAAAAAAAAAAGAGTGCAGAAATTATGTAATATAGGTTATCCGATATGGCAGAGAATTCTGGACAATCTCCTCAGATGAAGTAGAGAGAATTGCAAGTGCTATCAGGTTTCATTATTGTCAGCCACAATCATAACAAGGTAAGATATACTAATGACAGCGTTGACAACAGATACAGAAAGGGAAATACAATAACTCCAACAAAAGGCATTGAAAAAAAAAAACGAGAAGAAAAGACTAAACATCAACTGCAAGAAGACGGAATACATGGTTATTTGGGAACTGATTTGATATAAGACAGAAAGCGCAGCACCGAAATCCGAAGGCGAATTGGGATAGCAAAAGATGGCTTTCAAAAGCTAAGAAAAGTATTAAGAAACAGGAAAATTTTGTTAAAAACGAAGAAAATAGTACTGAACATGTAATATCAGTCCTTCTACATGGAAGTAAATGCTGGATAATCTCCTCACAGATGACTTGAGGCGACAGAAATATAGTACTACAGAAGGATGCTGAGAATACCACAGACGAAACATGTGAGCAACGACAAAGTTTTAAAGAAAATAGAAATAAAAACGGCACTTACATTTAACAGCAGAAAGAGACAGTTAAAATTTCTAAGGCACATAATGAGGAAAGAAGGCTTGGTGAATTTGACATTCACATGACATTTTAAAGGCAACAGGAAAAGATGAAAGCAGCGAATAACCAGACAAAATGAGCTTGAGTAAATGGTAAGCAAAACATAATGGGGGAGAGTAGAGGAAATATAAAGTTTCCTCAGATCTACAAAAGACAGGAAGTTGTTGAGAGCCATGATCGCCCACGTCCTGAAAGGACACGGAACATAGATAAAGAAAATAGAAGTACTCTTCTGTGGCTATTAAGTCGTGGTTGGAGTTAACTTTTTTGTCTTTTCTTATTTGTTATTCAGCGATCGATATGCTTAGGTGCCAACCTATAAGGGAGTTATCTCTTTTCTTTCAGGAAATTTTATGACATATGGTTCCAAACTAGTTCAGAAATATTTAGACTGTCAGTGTCGTATACAACCGCTTTCTAAGACGGATAGTTAAATGAGGCTTTGAGCGACTGAAGCATGTAGCATCTCTGAAACTCCTGGACTGGCGCTACAGAATCTACAAAGAAAGAACTGTACCAAATAACAGAAACCACGTCACCTGAGGACAGCCAAGAGCTGCAACAACTAAAATAGTATCATATGTAACTCGAAGAGAAAATAATAGCGATCAAAATGTTAGCCTTCTACACTACTTGAAACAAAAGGTTAAGAAGGAAACTCCCATCAGTACCGGAAAGAGCGATAACAGTGGAATTGAGAAATCTATATTTTTTCTGAAAAATTCTTTTAATATAAAAGATTTTATAAATTTAAATCGAAAGTAGCACTGACTGCTCAGTCAATGAATGCCTAATGTTTCTTCATGAAGAAACGGCTAATATTGCCATTAGTGATGAGAACAGATACTACATTTGATATTTATTCATACCGCACTCCAAACCACGGTTACGGGATACGGCATAAGGCTGCTTTAAACAGGGGATCCCAAGTGCACATGGAATAAAGCAATAAATGCCCCGTTTCCGCAACCAACGTCGATATCCCACCAACCCTCCCTTTTTGGTGCAATAAGGGAGGTGCTGTCTCAAATTTGGAATCCCCAGTACAAGGCATCCCGCATTTATTTATTGTGTCCGGTCCGAAGACAGAAACACAATTGAGAGATAAAATGTCGTTTTTCCGCCAGAGGGCAGATACTACACGTATTTACTTGCTGCCCTCACGCTGGCAGGATGTGACACAAGGTCAGTTTAATGTGGAGAACCCGAGTGCATCCGGGCCAGATCCATAACAGTTGGTTGCGCTGGCATCAGTATTACTACCGATCCAGCCCCTCTTTAGTGTAATAAGGGAGGTACTGCCGCGGGATGCTGTTCCCCGTAACAGGTCACCCCACAGTATTTTTTCAGTTGCCCCCTGTCCGTAGACAGAGACAACTGAGAGATAAAATGCAGTTTATCTGCCCAAACTACACTTTGATCCCAGCCCGAAGATGAGAGTGAGAAAAAAAAAAAAAAAAAAAGAAGAAAAAACGTAAGTGGAGATGCACTGGCTGTAATATTTATTTTAATCATATCGCCTTATGCAAGTTAGTAAAGTCACTAAGACATAAGGAGTTACTGGGTTTGAAAGAATAAGAGAAAAAGAGAAACATTATTAAGGAGCGAGAACAAAAGAAGAGTAATCAAGAAGACAGATGACGATTGGCATTACATTTAAATTTTTGAAGATCAAAATTGGCTGGAAAGCATTGGACCCGAAGAGAATTCCACACGAGAAAAGAAACCGTTAGCATAAAACTTACGGTTTCATTTAGCCATGACAACTGAGAGTTGATAAGACCTTTCCACCAATCTAGTACTGCGCTTAAATTCATGAAGTCTAGGTACCACAGGGAAGAGTTCAATCGAACATGAACTTATTTATAGAAAAGGCACAGGAAAGCAACTTTACGGTGGTGGGGGGAAAGTGACTGAAGCCAAGAATCTCTAAATACACAACAGAAGCACAGGATCATATGTGGTAGCAAATATTAGAAGAATAATTACAAATATTCCACAATGCCAGAAAGGGATGTTGAATGTTGGTCTTCATCTGTTATACTTTTAAGTAGTACCGGTTACTTGGTCAATGAATGCTAAATAATTCCTTATAAAGAAACTATAAACAAAACATATAGTACCATTACCCCGCTGAGTTCGAATCTTTCCCCAGAGCTCAAACAAAGGACAATAATCATAATTGCTTGAAGTTTTTATTTGAACGTTTTTATGATTGTAATGTTGAAAAAAAAAAAAGCTTTCCATTGTTCCTTTTTTATTTTTTCAAAATAACCACATTCCATTCTTTATTAAGTTAATTTGTTTAATGTTTCTTGACTTGAATTCTAAATTTTCGACACTTTAAAGAATTTGTCAACCTCCAGTTTTATCAAGACCCACCCGTTTATTGCATATTAAGAAACATTTCGACCCACTTCAAACTCTCTCATTAGGCACCAATGAATATCCACTTATTATGACTCCTTGAAAAAAAAAATTTTTTTACCAATTATATCCACTTATTACCATATGGAAACATTTCAAACCTCACCAGGAGTACCACAAAGAAGAAATGTGAACGCCAATTTATTTAATCTTTTCGTAGACTATGACCTGTACATACAGAGACAAAGGTGTGAAGAGATGGGCATTGATTATTTAAGCATTCCATACCACATCCCAAACGAATTTACTAATAGAAAACAGTATTCCCATCTTCCCTCCCGGAGCCAATTGACTGATGATGCGGAAGAGAGTTATGCTGATCACATAGGTATTCAATCTTGAACTAAAAAAAAAAAAAAATAAAAAAAAATCCCTTATCAAGTGTTTCAAGAAAAACGACTCAAGATAAACAAAAGCTCTGATCTAGAATTGGAATGAAAACAGCAATGGCACCTACACTGAATCCACCATAAAAAAAATAAGACATGCCAAAATTTATTAAGAGCAACAAAGGGACAGGAAATTGTGAATAGCCATAATTGCCAATGTCCGCAAGGGAAGCAGTACATAATATTTTTCGTTGCCATTAGGTATAGAGTACTTTGTGTGTTTAGATCGTACTTCTTATGGAGTCAATTTGTTTGATTAATATTTCTATGTATATATGCATGTATATATGAGAGCGTGAAAGAGACAGGACCGCATATTGACTGATAGTTTCATGGCGTAAGCGATCTTCAAATCACCGTGGAGTGTCGATCCTCTCCCCTTACATACTCTTCATCACCAATATTCAGTGCAATTCCAGTCAAAATATAAGAAATTTAAACTATATATATAATTCATCATAATTTTTACATACGGACAAAAACAACTTACTCACTACAAAGATGCATTCTTGTTTCGATGCGGCTGTATCTCGACTGGTGGGAACCAAAAATGGTAACAATTTTTGGTTCTCACCAGTCGAGATGCAGTCGTATGTAAAAATTATAAATAATTATTGCTCTACTCTTGGTATTGAGCCCACTTTTGAATTAATACTGTGAACGTTAGAATTTATATTGTTTTCGTTCTTTTCATTACATTCGGATATATATATATATATATATATATATATATATATATATATATATATATATATATATATATGTATGTATGTGTGTGTGTGTGTGTGTGTGTGTGTGTGTGTGTGTGTGTGTGTGAATAAAGACGAGAGGGAAATTTATCTGAGCCGTTTCGACCTCCGATGGACTTTGTCAAGGTAAATATAAAGATTTTATTTTGCCAAAAAATAAAAAAATTAAAAAAAATATCTATGTACATAAGTAAAAATGTCGCTAGTTTTTATAAATCTTTCAGTTTAAGAACGCTCATGAATCTACATTAGACTAAATGGAAGTAAATGTAAATTATGGAAGATGCTAAATGATGTAATTTAATGTCTAATCAACGAAAGAATAAATATTATTGCTGTTGTATCATTCCTTTTAATAATGTAATTATTATTTACTCACCGAAAACCCGTCTTGTAAGTATCTTTTTTTATTAATAAATTTATAAGTAAGGGTCTATAAATAAAAAGATACTTTTTTTTCTATTTCACTGAAACAGACGTTAGACACTTGTAATTGCCCTTCTTTTTTCACTGAAACTAAGTACAGTGTAACCCGGATATAAGAGACTTCTCCGGTCCCGACAACTCTCTTATATCGAGGTTACATTGTAGTATCTCTGATAAGTTAGTTCCATGTTTTCACACGCTCAAAACGGAATAGTCCATTATAAATGTGTTGGCAGAGCGCAACGGTCGTGCGAACTAAGGAAATAACTAACTAACGAAGAGAGGGCCAAGCAGAATTATAATAGTTTGCTTATTTTCTTCATAATCCTTTCATATTCACGAATATTGAATGATCAAAATAATCAGACATGCCTAAAAGATAATTTGCTGCATATATATATATATATATATATATATATATATATATATATATATATCCGAGTTGACAAGGCCTACAAGTAAGTCATGTGGGTCGAAATAGCTATTCGAATGAGGTAACTTTGTATTTTTAAAACTATGTAATATATATAAAAACTTATCTACTTTCGAGTAGATAAGTTTACCTTTAGAGATTTTTTTCAGTATTGTCGTTTTTGTTCGAGATTGTATTTGAATAATGTTTTTCTTATATATATATATATATATATATATATATATATATATATATATATATGAAAATATAAAATTGTTGATGGAAACAACAAACATCTTGCTAAAACTTATTCAAACATTATTCTAACAGTCTCGATCAAAAACGACAATACTGAAAAAAAATCTCTAAACGTAAACTTATCTACTCGAAAGTGCTCGAAGTCTAGATTGCCCAGAAAACGCTTAAGAACGTTAATTCCTATAAAAAAAAGTGTGTGTGTGTGTGTGCAAATTAATATATGCGAAGCAAGCTTAACAAACGTCACACAAAGCAAACATCTGTTACAAACTTGCGTCAACTGATACAGGGCCACAATCGCAAAGTACCCAATGAGGATTGAAGAGTGATCTGCGAAAAATGAACTGAGTAACCGATATGGGCACACAGTACGATTTCACAGACCCCAACAGCTGCTTAGATGACTTCGTCTTTGTATAACAATTTCTTCTATATGCCAATGCATCTACGCCTTTTCTGGTTCCGAGGGCGTGCCTGATTTCAGTGAGGTCGTTTGGAGAAACGAAGTGCAATATTAGCCGGGTGGGGATGCTAGGTGGGGCTCGTATGGGGGTCAACATTTTTCGCCGCCGTTTCCTGCTGGTTATGAACCGAACGACCTCTGTTCGACGCGATAAAAAAGTCTCGCAGCTAAAAGCAAAAAATAAATAAATATACCGACAGATCAGTTAAAGAAGGGGAAATTGACAAAGATTAGCGCAAGGACTAAGATAAGCGGAAGAATGCACTCAGATAATGAGTAAGCACAGAAAAATATATACGAAGGGGCTGAAAACTTTTCGGCGTAATAAAAAATGCCCTTCTTCCTTTTACAGTTTCTTCCCCCGAGCTGTTATTTTGTTAAATAAGACTCCCAAATTAATGCTTCAACGATGACTATAATGTTAATCTTTTCAAATCGAAGGTCAAAGTGGATGGTTTGGTTTGGTCTGTTTTTCGGTATATCACCCTCAATGGGTTATTTAATGCAGACAAGATTTTTATTGCAGGTAAATATTTTTTTCAAAATGTTTTTTCTGATAATATTTTTTTCAAAAATGTATCGTTAGTAACATTTTTAAAAAAAATATGTATCGTTAGTAATATTTTTTTCCAAAATGTATTGCTAGTAATATTTTTTTCAAAAATGCATTGCTAGTAACATTTTTTTTCTAAAAATGCATTGCTAGTAACATTTTTTTTCCAAAAATGCATTGCTAGTAACATTTTTTTTTCCAAAAATGCATTGCTAGTAACATTTTTTTTTCCAAAAATGCATTGCTAGTAACATTTTTTTTCCAAAAATGCATTGCTAGTAACATTTTTTTTTTCCAAAAATGCATTGCTAGTAACATTTTTTTTCCAAAAATGCATTGCTAGTAACATTTTTTTTTCCAAAAATGCATTGCTAGTAACATTTTTTTTCCAAAAATGCATTGCTAGTAACATTTTTTTTCCAAAAATGCATTGCTAGTAACATTTTTTTTCCAAAAATGCATTGCTAGTAATATTTTTTTCAAAAATGCATTGCTAGTAACATTTTTTTCCAAAAATGCATTGCTAGTAACATTTTTTTTTCCAAAAATGCATTGCTAGTAACATTTTTTTTCCAAAAATGCATTGCTAGTAATATTTTTTTCAAAAATGCATTGCTAGTAACATTTTTTTCCAAAAATGCATTGCTAGTAACATTTTTTTTCTCCAAAAATGCATTGCTAGTAACATTTTTTTTTCAAAAATGCATTGCATGTCATCCCATAATTTCTGTTCGAATTTTAACTTTTTGTTAAAATGAACGAAATTTAAAGAGTATTTTATAATGTCTAATGGAGCTGAACATTATTTTTATGTTTAGATGCATTTAAACTGATCAAATTTTATTTCAGAGAACAATAAAATTAAATTTTGTTTGACATGCTAACATGGAAGTACCCAAGAATCATTTGAGGCACATAATGCTTTATGAGTTCAAGAAAGGAAGCGGCTAGAAACATTCACTCAGTTTATGGAGAGGAATGTGGGAATGAAAGAACTTGCAGAAGATGGCTTGTAAAATTCAGAGATGGAGATTTCACCTTTGAAGATGAAGATCGAACCGGACGTCCAGTTGAGTTTGATGAAAAGCTTCTTGAAGCAGTCCTTGAAGAAAATCCTGCTTTATCAGTTGAGGAATTGGCAGTGGTTCTCAGTTCAAACCATACAACTGTTCATTATCATCTTCAACAACTTGGAAATGTTCCTAAACTTGGAAAATGGGTGCCTCATGAATTGTCTGAAAACAAACTCAAATCCCGAGTTGACATCTGCTCTTCTCTCCATTCTCGCCAAATTGTTTCACCTTTTTTGGATAGACTTGTGACTGGCGACGAAAAATGGATCTTTTATCAAAATGTTAAGCGTCGTAGACAGTGGCTTGGTAAAGGGGAAAGACTCCAGCCACAGCCGAGAAGTGAACTTCATGGGCAAAAGGTTCTTCTTTCAGTCTGGTGGGATCGCCAAGGAATAATCCACTTTGAATTCTTACCACCTAATGCAACAATTAATGCTGAAATATACTGTCAGCAATTAGAGCGTTTGAACCAAGCTTTGAGGAAAAAAAGACCTGCTCTAGTGAATCGAAAAGAGGTGATGTTTCATCAGGACAATGCGCGACCCCACACAGCAAGAATCACGTCACAAAAGATCGAAGAACTTGGTCGGGAGAAAAATCCTCATCCACCTTATTCTCCAGATCTTGCTCCTTCAGACTACCATTTGTTTCGTAGCTTACAGAATCATTTGGAAGAAACAGCTTTTGTAACACAGGAAGAGGTTAAAACTGACATTTGTGAGTTCTTCGAATCAAAGTCAAAAGAATTTTACAGTAATGGAATAAGTAAGCTTGTTAATAGATGGAAGGAAGTCATAGATAATCAGGGAAAATACATTGTTGATTGAATCTGTAATTAAATGTAACATTAGGTCACTTGTTTTCTTTATTCAAAATTCGGACAGAACTTATGGGATGACCTGATAATATTTTTTTTCAAAAATGTATTAATAAAACCTATTTTTACACTGACATAGTGTTTTGACCTCGGTTCGGGGGTTAACTATTGTCCCATACCTGGGACCTTAACATGTGCTACCACCGCGAGTCAGAGTGGACCTAGGAACATCTGCAATTAAGTGGTTCCACGCTCCTCAAAACCTCCTGATCAGAGGCCTTGCTGTCGGATGTAGTTTATCGTCATACCCAGGACGAGGTCAAAGTAGATTTTTTTTCCCGTGTGACACGTTCAGCCTTTAGGACATCATTGAACTTAATATGATTACACACGCGCGTGCAGGAAAGGAGACACTGTAAATTTTAATCTTTTAAATTTCCCTTTTTTTTTTTTTGTTTAACAATTCAGCTTCCCCTCTCATTCATGAGCATATTACATCAAGGTAAGGATCTCTTTAGTCCGATAAATTACTAAAAGGACGAAACACGTCACACAAAATTTTCTTTTTTTCAAGTTTGTCCTTAATTTTACTAACATTATTCTGGTATCTAGTAAATTATATATCATTATCACTAACGTAACGTGACTTCCATCGGTTTTCTACAAATATTTTCATGGCAACTACTATGACGAGATTTTTCCGCCCCTGGTACCCGGACTACATGAATTTAAACGTGCTACTATATTGGCATCTAAGTCCTACCCATTTACTGTTGAAATAGTTCCGCCATTTCTACTCCAACAATTTTTCTCGCGCTTCCCGCCTGTGGTACCCCCTTCTGTTTCCTTGCTTCCTTGATAACTACAATCTTGGAAAAATTAAATGCAACTTCAACCACCATCATCTATCTTCATGAATCTCGTTCAGTTTTTATCCTTTCCTCTGTTCCCTCTATACCCAGTCTTTTCTCTCATCCTTACTCTCTGTAACCCCACCCCTGCGTACCAGTGATATTCCTTCTTGGCTTGGGGTGAAATGAATATAGAAATTCCTATATGAGTGGACACCAAGGTCGACAGTCATGCTTGAACGCAATCTTTAGACCATACATATATTTCATCGAATATAACAGACTGTAATTTCCCATGTATAATAGGCATTTTTTTCTAAAAAAAAAAAAAAGCAAAGTCAGAGGTGCGTATTATGCACAGCTACAAAAATGTTTAAAAAATTGTAAAATAAAATAAGAATTATCATAAAACTAAATTAGAATAATATTATTCTGTGTTGAAAACCATTCTTTTAAATAAGAGTAGGAAGCGGAGGCCGTAATGAAATTGGAGAGGTACATTTTATAGAGTTTGATTCCCAAACAAGGGGTGCGTATTATGCATGAGTAGAAGCATTTTCCCACACTTTCAGCACAATTTTAGAGATGCTTATTATGGATGAAGGCGTATTATACATGGGGAATTACGGTAATTTTTATTGAGTTTTTCTTCTATTCTTACATTTTCCCCGTTTGTTCTGGTTAAGGGAGTGTAAGATTTGCCAGTAGTGTCTACTGGCTCAAGCGCTTTCGTATACTTTTTCAGCTATTTTCTAGGGGTTTGTTGTTAATTTTTAATTTCTTTTCAAGGTTTTTTTTCAGAATTAATCTTACTTTACTTACCAACGGAAACAATGTGCTAAAGGCTTTTCTTTTTAAACAGAAGAACGTCAATTTGAATTACAGCCACGTTCCTTTCGCGAGGTTCGGAATAAATGCTACTAGCAGACAATATGCATCACACAATTGCATCTTAAAAGACAACCGTGAAATGAAATTTATACCAATTAACAACAAACCCCTTGAAAAAGTGCTTGGGCACAATTGACACTACGGACAATTCTTACACCCACTTACCCACATCAAACGGGAAAATTTAAGAATATAAGAAAAACTAAATGAAATATTGAGCAAATCTTCCTTGTTTCGTATATTCAACAACACATGTTAAAAACAAAGGTTGCAATATATATTAGGTTATCATACATTAAATAACTCCTTAAGTAACCACTTTAGAATATTAAAAAAACATCTTGACTGATTTCTGACTCTTTCTTTCAATATATTGTTACTCATAAACACAAATGAAAATGATTACAATGAAACAATATCAAGTAATCTTTTTTTCGGAGTACAAGCTGGAGAAAAAAAAACATTTTTGCATGGTCTTTGAGAACAGTAAGAGTGGCTACTGGTTAAATTCAAGTGAATTATCAAAACATTCTCCAAAACCTCTACTTCACCTTAAAAGTTAATGGTTACTTTATGGTGGTCTTTCAAAGGGGTTATTCATTATTCATTCTCAAGCGAAAACAGCAACCTCGTATTGTGGAGAAATTGAATGTATGCACGAAAAATTGAAAAACAAACATCCTCGCCTTGTCAATAGGGGTGGCCCAATTTTGTTGCCCAATAACGTACAGCCACACTCTTCTCACTCAACTGTCTAAAAGCTGTATAGCCCGAATTATGAAATTTTGTCTCATCCTCTATATTCACCTGATATCTCTCCTACAGATTATCACTTATTTAAGCATTTTGAGCTTTTCATATACAATAAAGCATTCTCCAATAAGGAAGAGGTAATCGAAGCATTTGAACCGTTTATCACAAAGGATGAGAATATTTTAAAATGGGATCAAAGATTTAGAGGAACGTAGGAAAACGGTCATTCATCAACATGGTGACTAGTCCAACTAAATTAATTAGTTATTTAACATTTCAGAAGCATTTTATTCATTTCCTATAAAGTGCATCATTTCATGTGTGACAACCTTATATATATATATATATATATATATATATATATATATATATATATATATATATAAATATAAAAGTGAACATAGAAGTCAACACTTAGAGGCGACAGTCTGTTTCATGCTATATGCAATCATCATGCTATATGCAATCGTCAGGGTGGCCTGACGATTGCATATAGCATGAAACAGACTGTCGCCTCTAAGTGTTGACTTCTATGTTCAGTTTTATATTTACACACGCTCTATCTCTGATATTGAGCACTTTATCCCATAAATATAGCACACCTTAAGACTATATTTCTTTATATATATATATATAGAGAGAGAGAGGTGGAGTAATGGATAGCAGCTCGGATTGAGAAATCGGAGAGCCGAATTCCTTACATTCACTTACTTGGGAAAGATATGAATCCTCTTCTTCCCTCAATTATGGGTAAATAACAGAACAGACTAAGTTCTGTAGCCTTCGATGGCAACTGGTCTAGGAGAATTCAAAACCTGGGGAGGGTCATTTGGGGACCTTGTGTCACGTAGTGCACCAGGTCTCTCTATTCGGCCCTTCAAAAAGTGTGGTTGGTCCTGTACAAAACCTTCACCACTATAATTAAACCATATGTGCAGGTGTCGGGCCGTCGGTTCCTGTGAACTGAGCTGCTTGACCCTCATACGTCGAATCCGACGGGAGAGTCGAATATATATATATATATATATATATATATATATATATATATATATATATATATATATATATATATATTAGTTCTACCCTCTCTGATGTTTGATCCTTTTTGGAAGTGGGTTGATTGGTAAACCCTTCATTATAAAATGGTAATAGATTATTAAAAAATGGAAATTGATGCCAATATTAACGTTTCCCTATAAGGAAACATTTCAGCATTTAGTGACCGTGCTACTTTCACTTAGAAATTTTTAAATCATTCTGTTAAAATATTTTTAAAGGAAAATAGCTTTGTCAAGTCCAGTAACTGTTATTGCTCTTTCCAGTATTGATGGGCGTTTCCTTCTGGATATTTTGTTCAAAATAGTCAACATCTTGATTATGTCAGTATTTCCTCTTCGAGTCATAACAACTAAAATGGATAGCACATGTAAGTCCTTAAATGATGCGATTTCTGTTACTTCGTACAGTTCTTTGTGTTTTTGTAGCGCCAGTCCACAAGATTCAAAGAAGGATGCTCCCCGATTAGACCAATAGAAATACACAAATTACTCAAATCTAACACTTTTAAAGGTGAGAAGATTTTCGTAAAGAATATTAAAAAATATTTAAAAAAAAAAGAAAAAAGGAGAGTAATAACAGTCATGAAGGTAAAGTTCAAATGATTTATCTTAGGATCGTCTTCAAGTTTCGCAGATACGACGATTGTCAGAGCCATACATCCATTGAATATCTCGCAGCAAGAGAAGTACCCTACAGAAAATATCTGGCACCCAGTATTAAAAGGAAGAAAAAACAAAACAAAACAAAAACAGCATTTTTCGATTAGTAAATATTTTTTTTAATCCTTTTTAGAACCTTTAAAATGTGGTCAAATTTTTTCCCTACGTCAGCTGGTGACAATAAATTAGTTTGGGAAATTTTAGCGTCGTTTTGTGGTGAAAAACATTGATTTGAAAATTCTTTCAAAAATCAGATAATTGCCGAATTATAATGAAGCTTTCAGGACTAAGTCACAAATGAATTATTTTTGAAAAGTGTCTTTTTTTAAAGAAAATCTTGGTAAAAATATATTTTTTTACATTTGTGCTTATAAGTAATATAAATATTAAGTACTAAAAAAAATGAATTCCGCGAAATTTCTTAAAATTAAATAAGTTGGATATACGCAACTTATCTAAATTTTAGGAAATTTCGTATACGCAACTTATTTAATTTTAGGAAATTTCGCGGAATTCATTTTTTTTAGTACTTAATATTTATATTACTTATAAGCGCAAATTCTTGAAGAATTTAAATTTGTTGTTTTTTTTTTAAACAGAACCCACAGTTACTTAAAATTTTCTGAATCGTAAAATAAAAAACAATAAAACTAAAATATAATTAGAAAAACTTACTTGCTTTTATGAATAAGACATTATGGACAGTATTATCTTAAGAAACATTTTTTCTAATATATATATATATATATATATATATATATATATATATATATATATATATATATATATATATACTAGCAGCCATATATATATATATATACTAGCAGCAGCTGGTCGATCAAAAAAGCGTTCAATTACAATGGAGCAAAAACAGCATCACGTTTAGATATAAGACAGTATCTTCTACAATTACTTTAAAGTACTTTCATTAAAAACATTTTGAATTAATGCAGTTACTGATATAACAGAAATAATCTGTATTTATTTAATCGAGGACATGAAGGGGTAAAACAGGTAACATGAAGACCCACTTCAGACCACAATTATTTTGGAGTTTTTGAAAAATCAATTTGTCAATGTGCTACCAAGGATGTAAAAAAGGATACATTTATAAAGTAATTGTTAAGTTTGATGAACATTGGTTGAAAAAATCAACGAAGAATAAGAAATAAACCAGTAAAAATCGTCATTTTTCGCTATTTACACGGGTTTTCACTATATGGGTGGATTCAATTACCAAGTTAAATGACTGTTAAACAGTTAAATGACTGTTGGCTACAATTGAGTGAAGTTTGTATTAGATTGCTTGAAAATTGAGGGAGTTTTAGTTTAAAATGTGTTGAAATCGATTTTCTGTTTTTCGCTAAACGCAGTGCCGTAGAAATAAAAATGAGGTATCGTTGAGTTCGTCATGATGTAAGTAAGCTACATACCGAGTTTGAACGAAATAGAAGGAAAAGATTGAATTTATCGATTATCGATTTTTTACGTTAAGAACCTATCTCTTACATTGTATATGCTAAGTTTAGTAAAAATCGGGTGGATCTCGAGTGAAAGTTATCACACAGACATTATATATATATATATATATATATATATGTGTGTGTGTGTGTGTGTGTGTAAAACACATACTTTGTAGTTGTTAGATTTGATAAGTTCATTTAATTTATTGCTTATCTTAATCTTAAAAATCCCAACGCATTTTCCTTACACAGATTTGTCATTCATTCTGATCTGAAGCCGAAACCAGCAGACGTTCGGCAAAACGCCTCGTTTATAGCTTTTCAACTTTTGTGTTGGATAGCATTGTGTGTGTGTGTGTGTGTGTGTGTGTGTGTGTGTAAGTATTTAATATATGACGACTATGTTTTGATTAAGGAGGACAACTTTACTATGAGTCATTGTCGTTTTGGGCATCCGGACATTCAGTGTGACAACATCGCACATTCGTTTGCGATAGCAACAATGGCTAATCTAGATTGTTTTGAAAAGCGATCTTGAAGCATCAGCAATAATAATAAAAATAAAAAAAGTATTTCAGTTAAAAGAACAACTTTGTAGGGTGGAACTATTTTTTAAAATTTTTCATCCCAAGCTATTCATGACATTTGCCGGCGTTGGTAGGGAGTGAGACTGAATAATAGCTGGTACCCAATTCTTCTTCAACATAAGATCTGTTTTGATTTTAGGAGAATATATACGATAGGGAGCTGAAAAATGTTTCACATTCAATCCCCCTTCACAAAAACCTACCAAACATAGCAAGAGATTCTAGAATCTCTACACAATCAGCACCTTTCCCCTACGACTCAGAATTGAATAAGCAGTATTGTAATTTTATTAGAGGAAACATTTTCTGCTAATATTCGTTTCTGACTGATATTTCATAGTCGCACATTGACGACTTAGCTCTTGCATAGCTTTGTCCGATACATTTTTATGCGCGCCCGCCAAAATCAAGTTTATTTATAGGGATTCTTTTAGTGTGAAAGCAAAGTTAAGAATTCTGTTAAAAGCTATAAATCAACCCGGAAAAATGTATGTTGCTTAAGTTGACTAATATAGAGTAGGCGTTTGAATTCAGATTTTGTAATTGACCTCTGGCAGGTCAAAGTGATAATTTAAATTGCTTTATTTACACCGGTAGTTTTAGTAGTAGTAATATTAAAAAAAAATTTAAAACCTTGCCAGTTTTTATTCATTTCTTTCATCTTAATTTCAATTGCTTTATTTCCACTAGTAGTATTAGTAGTAATATTATCTTGGAATTTTAATGAAACGAAACCTTTTTAATCCTACCGACTTCTGGCTCCATTTCTTTCATGTTAATTTCAGATGCTTGATTTATAGTAGAATTTTTTTCTGATGTCATTGTTTGATCAGCGAAACATGTCACAGTAAGAGTTTTCCAAATTATCTTATGCATTTACCATGATACGAATAATCAGGTCGAGTCATGAATAATCTCCGTTTTTGTTTATCAACGACTCGCTTTGTTCAATTCGCTAAGAGCGTGTGGAAATCAAAATACTCCGCTGACTGACTTTCTCTATCTTTTCTATGTGTCGGCATATAGTAGATACTTAACATCATTTCTAATTCCAGAGTATTTTTTGCTGTCGATTGCTGTTCACTAATGACTTCAGAGCTTCTTCGTTAATGTCAGATGAACGCTTACGTCGTATCGTGGTTCATCTTCCAATAGCGTTTCTTGCCGAATTAAACTTTGCAAACCAATTTCGTACTTATCATTCAGTTGTTCTTTTACGTACGGTGTCCCTTCAGGAAGTAGTCGATCATGGCCCTCCACATCTTAATGATATAGCTCTTAATAAGTTTCGTCTTTTTCTTATTTCTCCCAAACCTTGTTCCGCCATTCATTTGCTTAAGCCCTTCAAGTATGTTACTCTCTGCTTTCCTCTGTCCCGTGAGGACCAGATTTTCCAAGCCGCCCTCCGTCATTACGTGCCCCAGAAATTTTGATTGCCTCTTCCTGATGTTAAGTATAAGTTTCCTTTTTGTTTCCATTCTCTCCAAAACCTCGTTCTTGCTCACATGTTCGGTCCATAGTATCCTCAGTATCATTCTTTAGAACCATGTTTCTGTTGTTTCAAGTCTTCTTTGTGGAGATTGTCCAGCATTCACTGCCATAGAGGAGGACAGATATCACGTAACAGTTCAGTACTCTTTTCTTTGTTTCCAACGAAAGTTTTCTGTCTATTTTAACCCTGCGTTAATCACATAGGCTGTGTTGTTCGTCGTAATTCCTACTTGGTACCTTGTTTCTTTTGTTCCCTCCCCCTATCTGACTCGGTGAAGGTGTGTAGTACGCAGTGAGATGCAGTTGTAGGTCAGTTGTCGTAGGAGGCAAACGCCAGGTGACTATTTTCGGTAAGCCCAGGCGAGTAACGCAAGGTTAACTAGAAACACTACATATATTTACAGTTATCCATAGCATTATTCCCTTGTTTTAACTCCTATAACATTATGCACCGTAAATACACATTCAATCTTTCAATTAGTGGCGTTAAGAAATGTAAAAAGTGTCTTCGACATACGACTGTTTCTACAATACGTCGTAACACGATTTTCCTATTAGTCGAATCGTACCGGCGAATGAGCGCCAATACACAACAATCCAATATGTCGTACAACCAGGAACTCACTCAAGCACCGGATGACAACGTATTATTCTACCGTGCCGTATGTACTAGGCATAACTCTAAACAAGTAGAGATTGCATCGCAACCACAAATTGTCGGACGCCGAGATTGGATCGCAACCACAAATCGTCATAAGCCGAGACTGTCGTAATCCGGGGATTTACTTTATTTTATTCTTTAAGCCAATGTATTCGCTGCCACTGTTGTATGTTAGTATACTCCAAATTTATTCTTAGCTGCTACGTATGATTAGGAGCAAAGATGGCACATTACAATTGGTTTCCAAAATAACGGAAATTATGATTCCACATGATAGTAATATATTTTTTAATCATTTCACTCTCAGGGAAGGCGATAATGCCACTAAGACGTGAGGGGTTACTGGGTGTGGAAGAGAATTAAAAAAGCTTAGTAAGGAGAAAAGACAATAAGAGTTCAGGAAATGAGAAGATGGCGATTGGCATTGCATTATTCCATGGAACTACTTAATTTTACCAGTTCTAACTTTCCCGACTAAAACCCGTTATGTCGAGTATATTGTTTTGTTTAGCGGCATATCAACACCTCTATGGGTAATTTAATACCGATATCTAAATATTTTGAACACAATTTTATGCCTTCAACTACAGATAAAACGCATTGTTGGTTATCTTCCTATAAAACGTACTGTTGGTATTTTTTTAACATAAAAATGTATTACTGGTATTTTTATTATAAAATGTATTTTTATATTTCGTAGTGTTTGTTTTTGTTTGGGCTTTCAATATTTGCTCATAATTGAAACCCTAACAGGGGTTAGGGTGCACCTGGGAACAATAGCAATTCAGAGGTGATTCTACGCTCCTCAAAACCTCCAATCTCCCGATCAGAAGTCTTGCTGCCGGATGGAGTTTATTGTCATACACGGGACTACCGCGCACATTGTAGCGAACCACGCTGATTCTGTTCGTACTCCACTGGTGAGATGTAAGTTTCACTCGAGCAGCTTCTTTCAACGAACATCTGTTTTGTGGAACCAGGGTCACTACAATCTGAACCTGTTCAAGTCGGGTTAATTTCCCATATACAGGGCAACCTCGGTTCTCGAACGTCTCACATGTCGAACAAATCGGTTTTCGAACAGAAAATTCGAAATGAAAATACCTCGATTATCGAACAAAATTTCGGTTCTCGAACAACATTACCGAGCCGAACCGAGTTTTCCCGAACGGAATCATTTCTGACTCGACCGCCATGTTGTATACATTCGTGTATTGTGCTGTGCTTTTCTTTTCCAATTTTATTGTAATGTGCCTGTTTCTCTTTTTATTAGCCCTTAGTCATGGCTTTAAAGAAAGCTAGCAGTGATACTGGTAAAGAAAAAAGAAATGTTAAGAGAAAAACAATTGTTGATGATTTTGTCTCTTCCTATTCAATTTCATATGGCAAAATCAACGATCTATACTATTCTTATAAATAAAAGAGACAATCATGTCTTTCCTTCCTCTTTCCAAACAATAACATCTCCTTCCTTCCCCTTCCACACCATATTCCACTTACGCTATCAACTCTCATACTTACAGGTATTGTAAAATTAAGGTCTCTGTCTATATTTTATCTACAGTGTAACCCGGATATAAGAGAAACCTGGGTATAAGAGAAACCCGGATATAAGAGAGGTTTTCTCTGGTCCCAAATTAGAGCCTGTGTTAATGTATATATAATAGACCAAACCCGGATATAAGAGAAACCCAGATATAAGATACTTCTTCTCCGGTCCCGACAACTCTCTTATATCCGGGTTACACTGTATTTAGTATTGTTTTTTTTTTTTTTTTTTTAGATTTAATGATTTTCATTAGCTTTGTGTATAAACTTGTGCACAAAGTACTGTAGTTAAAGTTTAAATAAGCAGTCATCTTGGGACCAGGAACGGATTAATCCATTTTACATATATTGCTATTAGAATAATAGTTTCGGCTTACGAACATTTCGGCTTACGAACGGGCTTCAGGAACGAATTCGTGAACCGAGATTCCACTGTATCAGCATAAACTGTGCCTTTTACTCTGTAAACCTCTACCTAGAGTGGCACTTGGGTCTTGTACAAGGTGAACATCATTATTAAAAAAAAAATGAATTTTTGAGGAATGTAGGTGGCAGGGAAGCAAGAGACCAGAAATGAGTTCCACAGGTGAAGAATTGCAGGAAATTATCTTGAATTTTTTCACTTGAGGAAGCATTGTCTGCCATTCTTATTTTTTAATTTACATATTTCATCTTCGTTTCACTTGCATTATTTCAATTAGGAGCATTGGTAATATTTTAACCAACGGATTGTTAACAACAGTATCTTTGGAATTCTTATTAATAACACTATTCATTACACCACCCGCACATCCACGTGTCACAAATGAGGAGTCATTTATAACATGTCTATGTGATAGGGACACGGAATGAGAAATCTGAGAACTGGGTTCGAATTCCAGTCGGGTTTGTTACATTCACTTTACGCGTAAATAACTTTGGATAAGGTATAGATCCAACTCCTCCTCCCAGCTACGGGTTAAATAATAGGGCTTATATCTGGAAAACCATTTCTATTTAAAAAAATGTAATGCTCTATTCACGCGCAAAGATAAATATGGATTTCTTATTTATTAATCCAACAGATGTCATCGCTTTAAACGTTATTTTAGTGGATATTCATATTTAAGTAGAGGCTCCGTTTATTTATTAAACAGTATATTTATTTATTTTCGTCTATCGGCCTGAATATTCGACTAATCTTATTAAAGAAAAATACAGGTTGCGATGGGTAAATTGCCGCCATTTTATTTTTTTTAAATTTTGCCCATGTGCGTTGTTTGCTTTTGATTTTGTCAACTGCATAGTATAGTAGGTTCATTTGGGTACCATCTGTGAGAAAAAAATTAGAAATGGCATGCTGTTCTGCTTGGCATTCGCGCCGGAAGCTCCAATACGAACATTTCAGAGTGTTTGGGGGGACAATCAGTGCAGAGGATTCGGAAATAGTTGGATGATATATCCATTCAACATCATGGTGTTTACGACGTTATACCTCCATTCATCTTCCCACAGGGCGTCAAACTCATAACGGTGGCCAATATCAAGTGCCATGAAGAGGTAGTGCTGACCTGGATCAAGAGGGTGGCTGCTAGAAGGCCCGATGTCTGGAAAAGGACTCTGCACTATGTTACACGACCAGGAGAATCCAGTTATGGCTGTCAGACAATAACTGCGACCACATCACCCCTTATATCTGGCTACCTAACTCCCCAGTCTGCAACCCCTTGATGTGGAGCGCAGTTGAGCGAGAGACCAACAAAACTCCCTGTAACATGAAAGATGAACTGAAGGCAAGGATTATGGCAGCATTCAGGGACATTAACAAGGAGACCGTTCAGAAGAGATGCAGGAGATTCCGAAGTCGTCTGGAGGCCATGATTGAATCCAATGGCAATTTTTATTGAATAAATTTATTATTTCAAGATATTTTTGTGTTATTTTGGTAAATATATCTGTTAAAATGAGATGTCATTTTCATTTTACGTAATTTAGACGACAATTTATCCATCGCATCCTGTATACGTTCTGCGGAGCGCATATTTTTTCGGATCAGTAGACAAAAATAAATAAATAAATGTACTGTTTAATACATAAAGAAATGGAACGACTACTCAAATCTGAGTATCCAATAAAAATAACGTTTAAAGTGATATATATAATTTAGAATCAAAAATGTTTTTCTGCCTTTAAATAACCGACATGAGATTGGTAAGTCGTAAAAAACAAAGATCAATAATCATTTGTAGCATATATATGTTCTCCTTTTATATGCCGTGACTCTTTAGGACGTAGAACGATCATGGTTCTCCGCAATCTCCTCTCTCCAGGGATAATATTGTGCCATTGATTACACAAGCCCCTTAAGTAGGTTACTCAGTTTCATTCTGCCCTCCTTGCCTTCAATCTGTTTTGTTGGTATCAAATTTTCAAAGCCTTCCTTCCTCAGTTTCATTAAGAGCCAGTCGAAATTTCTGGTACATACAAGCTTTCTTCTACTTCTATGTGCAGTGTCTCTTCAAGACGTTGGCGATCATAGCTCTCCATAATTTCATATCCTTTGTAGCTCTTAATAAATTTTGTCTTTTTGTTATATCTCCTAAACCTTATTTTGCCATTCATTTACACAAGCTCTTTAGGTAAGCTATGCTCTGTTTCCTTTCGTCTCTCTTGCCTTCAATGTCGTGTGAGTGTCACATTTTCCAAGCCCTCTTTCCTCATTATGTGCCCTAAATTTCAACTGTTTTTTTCCGATGTAAAGTATAAGTATCGTTTTTGTTTCTATTTTCTCTAAAACTTCATCGTTGCTCACATATCCAGCCCATAGTATTCCCAGCATCCTTCTGTAGGACCACATCTGTTAATTCAAGTCTCTTCATCTGTGAGAATATTGTCTAGCATTCACTGCCATATTTAACGAAATCATTGAGTGGGGGAATTGGGAAATCTGTGTTCCTTCAGGACGTTTGTGATCATGGTTCTCCACAATTTCATGTTCTTTATGGCTCTTAGTAATTTTTTTTTTTTTTTTGGTTATCTCTCCTAAACCCTGTTCTGCCAACCATTTACACAAGCTCGCTAGGTAGGTTATACGCTCTTTACCTCTCTTCCGCTTGCCTTCAATATGGCTTTTGCTAGAATGCTTGAAAAAAGTTTACACTTCCCTCATTATATTTTCTAGAAATGTTCAACTATTGCTTTCTGATGTTTAGTGTAATGGGCTTTTTTTGTTTCCGTTTTCTGTAAAACGTCGTCATTGCTCATATGTTCACTCCGTGGCATTCCTAGCATCCTTCTGTAGAACCACATCTATTACTTCAAGATCTCTTCTTTTGTAAGAAGATTGTCCAGGATTCACTGCCATATAGGAGGACTGATATTACATAACAGTTCAGTACTCTTTTCTTTGGTTCTGTAGCTTCAAGTCTCTTTATTTGTGAGAAGATTTTTCAGCATTCACTGCGATATAGGAGGACTGATATTACATAACAGTTCAGTACTCTTTTCCGTGTTTTTGACGAATGGAATTTTTTAAGTTTAAAAGAAAAACCGTTTATTGTTTTAAAGCGAGTTTCTTTTTTTAAGGATAAATTGTGACTTCTCAAAAGAGGGAAAGCTAGATAAAATACTGACATCCCTTTTGAATTAATTGGCAGTTTAAGAGTAGACGACGTTCAGAATGTGAAATCCTGAGCCTGTTTAACCCTGATTATGAATCAACTGGGACCAGATTTAAAAATAATCCCGTGCTTGCACAGTCGCAATAACAGTGTCTATATTTAAACAATGAACTTGGAAGTGACTCAACGAACTTTTCTTTTCACGTCTCATAAACGACGTCACTGTCTGCATATTTATTTATTTATTTACTTATACTAAAAATGTTTCATCTTTAAGTTTAAAAAATTATTTTGCATATTTGTAAGGTTTGAATTTATACACGTTATATTCTATTTTTAAATAGTTTATCTTTTTTTAGTTTTAAAATTACTTTTTCTATTTTATCAGTTAATTGTTATTGACTTTATTATTTTTCTTAATTTAAAAATACAATTACCTTTTCAATTTTCTTATTTTGGAATTCTTTTACTGTTCAAGTTTTTTTTTTTTAAATTAAAAATAGGCAAAAAAAAAAAAAAAATTAAAACGATATTTTAAATTCAAATTAAATATTTAAAATTTTTTATAATTAAAAAAATTAAAAATCTTTTCATTTTTATTTCTCTCAACCAAAAAAAGAAAAAGAAATTTTATCGTTACCGGTAAGAAAGAGAAAAAGAAAACGAAACGAAAATAAATTGAGGTTAAACACAATGCAAAGCAAACCCACCCAAGTCGTCTTAGCTAGCGGGGGTGGGAGTCGTGGGAGAGAAAGGTGTATCGGGGTCGAGGCAGTGAGATTGGAAATCTGGGTCAGGAGAGCAGACGTCGCCAGACAAACGTGAAAAGACTTTAATTCAAACAGGGAAAAGAGGAGAGAGAGAGGGAAAAGGAGAGGAACAGGAGGGGGGAAAAGGAGAGAAACAAGAGGGAAAAAAAGGAGAGAAACAGGAGGAAAAAAAAGCAGAGAAACAGAAAGGAGGAGAAAAAGGAGAGAAATGGGGATAAAAGTGACAGAAAGGAGGATAAAAAAGAGAAACAGAGAGGTGGAAAAGAAGAAGAGAAACAGAGAGGAGGAAAAAAAAGAAGAGAAACAGAAAGGAGGAAAAAAGGAAGATAAACAGAGAGGAGGAAAAAAAAAGAAGAGAAACCGAGAGGGAGGGAAAAGAAAAGAAACAGAGAGGAGGAAAAAAAGAAGAGAAACAGAGAGGAGGAAAATGAATAAAAAAAGAGGAAAATATTATTTATCGTTGATTTTCCTCGTCTAAGGGACATCATCAAGACAAATGTAAGGATCTATTTTGTTGCATGTGTTTATATACCTGTGCAATGATGTCATTCGTTTATTAACCTTTTTAAATTTGAG
>OZ010615.1:27365669-27393169 GCA_963932145.1 Acanthosepion lycidas | reverse complement strand
GAAATGAAGTGGAAAGACAATATTGAATACATTGCTAGGCTTGTTGTTAAGAAGGTTGCTTCACTGTGTTAGACAATTTTTCTCTCCAGAATATATTTTACGTATCTATAAGTCTAACATTCGTCCATGCTTCGAATGTTGCTTTCATATATGGTCCGTTATTCCTGCTATACATTCAGATAAAATACAAAGAAGAATCAGAAATATTATTGAACTTGACATGGCATCTCGGCTTTAGTCACTTTTCCACCACCGTAAAGTGGCTTCATTGTGTCTATTCTGCAAATACTTTCATGGTAATTGATTAATTCTTGGCTAAGGTACCTAGGTTTTATGAATTTAAACGTAGTACTACATTAGCAAGAAGGTCTCATCAATTTACAGTTGAATTGGTTATATGTAACCGTAAGTTCTATGCTAACATTTTTTTTTCTTGCACTTCTCGCTTGTGGAACTCCCTCCCGGATCCATGCTTTCCAGCCAATTTTGATCTTCAAATATTTAAATGCAATGTCAATCGTTAACTATTGTCTTCCTGATTACTCTTCTACTGTTCTCGCTCCTTAATAATGTTTCTGCTTTCTAATTCTTTCAAACACAGTAACCCTTTGCGTCTTAGTGGCTTTACTGCCTTGCTTGGGGTGAATTCGATTTTAAAAATGTGTTCCTTTTGTTTCCATTCTTTAAGAATAAAGACTTAGGAGTCTGTTGGAGTTTTAACAACTCGCCGTCACTTGATTTCTCGATCTGGCTTGAAAGCCTCTTGTGTGAAAACAAATAATCATAATACTAACGTATAAGGGTGTACAGATGTGAACAATAGCCCTACCGACATCTTGTTTTTACTATTATTCACTCCAACCACTTTATCACATATACGTAGGTAAATCTGTCATCAGGGTAACACAATCTGGGCTTTTATTTTAATGCGTTCAACATCTACAGGTAACTGAATACAATCACTGAAGGGGGGGAGCGAAATAGGTCAAGCAACATTTGATTCCTGACTAAGAGACTATAGGTCAAATATGGGATAAAAGAAAAAGAAAGAAAATCGATGTGGATAAAGCCTGCCTTAAAAAAAGAACTATTCAGAACCCGAGTTTATTTTTACCGACACCCAAAGACCACTTTCCCGGAGTCGTACATTAGGTTTGATGTTGCTTCGCGTGAAACCAGGGCTTTTAAAATTCCGAAACGTGGCCCACATCCGGCCTGCCGCAAAATTGTTTCTTTGTAAGTGACCTATTTCCCTTTCCTTCTGAATCGTATCCGACATATATATATATATATATATATATATATATATATATATATATATATATATATATATATAAAAGATGTTACATACGGACAAAAAAGTACTCACGATAAACATGCATTTTTGTTTCGATGCGAACGCATCTCAACAGGTGAGGAACAAAGATGATTATAAACGATTCTATTTAAAAATGCCACTTACGAAACATCACTTTCTTTTTTTTTCATTATTCAATTTTAAATAAAACGACATAAGGAGAAACACCATGAAAGGAAGACGAAGGAGAAGACGAAGAATAAGAAGACGAAGAATAATAAGAAAACGAAGACGACGAAGGATAATAAGAAAACGAAGAAGAAGAAGAAAACGAAGAATAATAAGAAAACGAAGAAGACGACGACGAAGGATAATAAGAAAACGAAGAAGACGACGAAGAATAATAAGAAAACGAAGAAGAAGACGAAGAATAATAAGAAAACGAAGAAGACGACGAGGAATAATAAGAAAACGAAGAAGAAGACGAAGAATAATAAGAAAACGAAGCAGAAGAAGGCGAAGAATAATAAGAAAACGAAGAAAACGTAGAATATTAAGAAAACGAAGAAGACGACGAAGGATAATAAGAGAACGAAGAAGACGAAGAATAATAAGAAAACGAAGACGACGAAGGATAATAAGAAAACGAAGAAATAGAAGAAGAAAACGAAGAATAATAAGAAAACGAAGAAGACGACGACGAAGGATAATAAGAAAACGAAGCAGAAGAAGACGAAGAATAATAAGAAAACGAAGAAAACGTAGAATAATAAGAAAACGAAGAAGACGACGAAGGATAATAAGAAAACGAAGAAGAGGACGAAGAATAATAAGAAAACGAAGAACACGACGAAGAATAATAAGTAAACGAAGAAGAAGAAGACGGAGAATAATAAGAAAACGAAGAAGACGACGAAGAATAATAAGAAAACGAAGAAGAAGACGAAGACGAAGAATAATAAGATAACGAAGACGAAGAATAATAAGAAAACAAAGAAGAAGACGAAGAATATTAAGAAAACGAAGAAGCAGAAGATGAAGAATAATAAGAAAACAGGTACAAGCAAAGAGAAGAGCATAAGACAATTTAAGGACAAAAGGGAAAGAAACTCCTGGTATTGAGCACTCTTTTAAATTAATGCTATGAACGTTGGAATTTATATTCTTTTCGTTCACGTTATATATATATATATATATATATATATATATATATATATATATATATATAAAGACGAGGTACTGCGATTAAGGTTTGTATTCAATTTTTTTGTATCCTTATAGAGGACCAATATTGTTTATGAATTTACATGCTTCTTAAGGAAGCGCGTTCCCGATTAAGCCACTGAGTACACACAACTACATGTTTATCAGGAAGACTGACATCACGCCATAGCTCAATTACGGAACATTGAAACACACACACGCAAACCTTCTGACCTCCATCCGCAACATACGTGTAGAAAATACGATCATAATAGCCATATTCACACGCAAAAAAAAGAAAAAAAAAGAAGAAGAAACGGTTAAAAAAAATGAAAGCCGTAATAATAAAGAAAAAGCCAACACTCAAAAATATTAACTAGGAACACGGCCGCAACGTGATGACCGTGTTTGGAAAAAAAAATTATATGTGTGTTCCTTACCGTTCGATACTACTTAGAATTTAATATACATAACAATTATCAGGAATAAGTTTGTGCCTGATGATTGTCATGTGAAAGAAACTTGAACATCGAAAGGTAATATAATTCTTTTTAGCTCTTATTTTATATCGACCACTCACACACGCAAATAATATAACTTCAAATGTTATTTTCTACTGGATACCCGTATTTGAGTTAAGGCTCAGTTTACTTGTTTCTTGCATACCCGAAGTAAATTTTGTTTAAAATAAACAGAACGTCTACACAAATACGGGTATTCACTAAAAATAACGTTTTAACTAATAAAAATCGGATTGAAAAATAGAATCTATTAATTGATTAATTATATAAGTAGAAACCTAGGTTCTCGTTCGTTGAACTTGCTCAATACCGAAACAGATGACCACTTAGGAATACTATATGCTGTAAATTTGGATGTGCAGATTGGAATGATAAATCGGAGGGCAGAGTTTGAATTCCAGTCGATTTTGTTACACTCACTTACACGCAAATACACTTGGGAAAGGATATCAATCCATCTCTTCTAGCCCTAACATTAGGTTAAAACAAAACTTTAGAAAAAGTCTGTCATATTTGCATTGAAATTTTATTGTATTTTATTAATGCCTCATGTAGATCAGGGTTGATATTTTAAACAACTAAATGATGACACTGCATTACGTAATGCAGAACAAGAATAGTAGGACCTATTCATGCTTAATAAACATGGATAGAGCCCTATGCATTGTGCAGGATAACAAGTTTTCAAAGGGTAGTTGATTTTTATCAAACCAAGATTGTGCAGCTTCACAAATGGATAATTAGTGGTATCAGTTTCTAAATGTTTCACGAACAACTCTTCACAGAGTTTACAGTAAACATCTATATAACAAAATTATGCCATAAGAAGTTTGCAGTAAACATCAAAATAACAAACATATGCCATAAGAAGTTTGCTGTAATCATCAAAATAACAAACATATTCCATAAAAAGTTTATGTTAATCATCAAAATAACAAATATATGCCATAAGATTGCTGTAATCATAAAAATAACAAACATATGCCATAGAAAGTTTGCGTTAATCATCGAAATAACAAATATATGCCATAAGAAGTTTGCAGTAATCATCAAAATAACAAATATATGCCATAAGAAGTTTGCGGTAATGATCAAAATAACAAATATATACCATAAGAAATTTGCTGTAATCATCAAAATGACAAATATATGCCATAAGAAGTTTGTTGTAATCATCAAAATAACAAATATATGACATAAGAAGATTGCTGTAATCATAAAAATAATAAACATATGCCATAAAAAGTTTGCGTTAATCATCGAAATAACAAATATATGATATAAGAAGTTTGCAGTAATAATCAAAATAACAAATATATTCCATAAGAAGTTTGCTGTAATCATCAAAATAACAAATATATGCCATAAGAAGTTTGCAGTAATCATCAAAATAACAAATATATGCCATAAGAAGTTTGCTGTAATCATCAAAATAACAAATATATGCCATAAGAAGTTTGCAGTAATCATCAAAATAACAAATATATGCCATAAGAAGTTTGCAGTAATCATCAAAATAACAAATATATGCCATAAGAAGTTTGCAGTAATAATCAAAATAAAAAATATATGCCATAAGAAGTTTGTAGTAATGATCAAAATAACAAATATATGTCATAAGAAATTTGCAGTAATAATCAAAATAACAAATATATGCCATAAGAGGTTTGCAGTAATCATCAAATTAACAAATATATGCCATAAGAAGTTCGCAGTAATCTTCAAAATAACAAATATATGCCATAAGAGGTTTGTACTAATCATCAAAATAACAAATATATGCCATAAGTGGTTTGCAGTAATCATCAAAATAAAAAATATATGCCATAAGAAGATTGCTGTAATTATCAAAATAACAAATATATGCCATAAGAAGTTTGTGGTAATGATCAAAATAACAAATATATGCCATAAGAAGTTCGGAGTAATCTTCAAAATAACAAATATATGCCATAAGAGGTTTGCAGTAATCATCAAAATAACAAATATATGCCATAAGAAGTTTGCTGTAATCATCAAAATAACAAATATATGCCATAAGACGTTTGCAGTAATCATCAAAATAAATATATGCCATAAGAAGGTTTCTGTAATTATCAAAATAACAAATATATCCCATAAGAAGTTTGCAGTAATCATCAAAATAAATATATGCCATAAGAAGTTTGCAGTAATAATCAAAATAACAAATATATTCCATAAGAAGTTTGCTGTAATCATCAAAATAACAAATATATGCCATAAGAAGTTTGCTGTAATCATCAAAATAAAAAATATATGCCATAAGAGGTTTGTAGTAATGATCAAAATAGCAAATATATGCCATAAGAAATTTGCAGTAATAATGAAAATAACAAATATATGCCATAAGAGGTTTGCAGTAATCAACAAATTAACAAATATATGCCATAAAAAGTTCGCAGTAATCTTCAAAATAACAAATATATGCCATAAGAGGTTTGTACTAATCATCAAAATAACAAATATATGCCATAAGAGGTTTGCAGTAATCATCAAAATAAAAAATATATGCCATAAGAAGATTGCTGTAATTATCAAAATAACAAATATATGCCATAAGAAATTTGCAGTAATCATCAAAATAAGAAATATATGCCATAAGAGGTTTGCAGTAATCATCAAAATAAATAATATATGCAATAAGAAGTTTGCAGTAATCATCAAAATAACAAACATATGCCATAAGAAGTTTGCTGTAATCATCAAAATAACAAATATATGCCATAAGAGGTTTGCAGTAATAATCAAAATAACAAACATATGCCATAGGAAGTTTGCGGTAATGATCAAAATAACAAATATATGCCATAAGAGGTTTGCAGTTATCATCAAAATAACAAATATATGCCATAAGAAGTTTGCAGTAATAATCAAAATAACAAATATATGCCATAAGAAGTTTGCGGTAATGATCAAAATAACAAATATATGCCATAAGAGGTTTGCAGTTATCATCAAAATAACAAACATATGCCATAAGAAGTTTGCTGTAATGATCAAAATAACAAATATATGCCATAAGAAGTTTGCTGTAATCATCAAAATAACAAACATATGCCATAAAAAGTTTGCGTTAATCATCAAAATAAAAAATATATGCCATAAGAAGTTTGCGGTAAGCATCAAAATGTCAAATATATGGCATAAAAAGTTTGTTGTAATCATCAAAATAACAATTATATGCCATAAGAGGTTTCCAGTAATCATCAAAATAACAAATATATGCCATACAAAGTTTGCAGATATCATCAAAATAAGAAATAAATGCCAAAAGAAGATTGCCGTAATTATCAAAATAACAAATATATGCCATAAGAGGTTTGCAGTAATCATCAAAATAACAAATATACGCCATAAGAAGATCGCTGTAATTATCAAAATAACAAATGTATGAAGAAGTTTGCAGTAATCATCAAAATAAGAAATATATGCCATAAGAAGTTTGCAGTAATCATCAAAATAACAAATATATGCCATAAGAGGTTTGCAGTAATCATAAAAATAACAAACATAGGCCATAAGAAGTTTGCTGTAATCATCAAAATAATAAACATATGCCATAAAAAGTTTACAGTAAACATCAAAATAACAAATATATGCCATAAGAGGTTTGTTGTAATCATCAAAATTAGAAATATAAGCCTTAAGAAGTTTACAGTAAACATCAAAATAACAAATATATGCCATAAGAGGTTTGCAGTAATCATCAAAATAACAAATATATGCCATAAGAAGTTCCCAGTAATCTTCAAAATAACAAATATATGCCATAAGAGGTTTGCAGTAATCATCAAAATAACAAATATATGCCATAAGAGGTTTGCAGTAATCATCAAAATAACAAATATATGCCATAAGAAGATTGCTGTAATTATCAAAATAACAAATATATCCCATAAGAAATTTGCAGTAATCATCAAAATAACAAGTATATGCCATAAAAAGTTTGCGGTAATCATCAAAATAAGAAATATATGCCATAAGACGTTTGCAGTAATCATCAAAATAAATATATGCCATAAGAAGGTTTCTGTAATTATCAAAATAACAAATATATCCCATAAGAAGTTTGCAGTAATCATCAAAATAACAAATGTATGCCATAAGAGGTTTGCAGTAATAATCAAAATAACAAACATATGCCATAGGAAGTTTGCGGTAATGATCAAAATAACAAATATATGCCATAAGAGGTTTGCAGTTATCATCAAAATAACAAACATATGCCATAAGAAGTTTGCTGTAATCATCAAAATAACAAATATATGCCATAAGAAGTTTGCTGTAATCATCAAAATAACAAACATATGCCATAAAAAGTTTGCGTTAATCATCAAAATAAAAAATATATGACATAAGAAGTTTGCGGTAATCATCAAAATGTCAAATATATGGCATAAAAAGTTTGTTGTAATCATCAAAATAACAATTATATGCCATAAGAGGTTTCCAGTAATCATCAAAATAACAAATATATGCCATAAGAGGTTTGTACTAATCATCAAAATAACAAATATATGCCATAAGAGGTTTGCAGTAATCATCAAAATAAAAAATATATGCCATAAGAAGATTGCTGTAATTATCAAAATAACAAATATATCCCATAAGAAATTTGCAGTAATCATCAAAATAAGAAATATATGCCATAAGAGGTTTGCAGTAATCATCAAAATAAATAATATATGCAATAAGAAGTTTGCAGTAATCATCAAAATAACAAACATATGCCATAAGAAGTTTGCTGTAATCATCAAAATAACAAATATATGCCATAAGAGGTTTGCAGTAATAATCAAAATAACAAATATATGCCATAGGAAGTTTGCGGTAATGATCAAAATAACAAATATATGCCATAAGAGGTTTGCAGTTATCATCAAAATAACAAATATATGCCATAAGAAGTTTGCAGTAATAATCAAAATAACAAATATATGCCATAAGAAGTTTGCGGTAATGATCAAAATAACAAATATATGCCATAAGAGGTTTGCAGTTATCATCAAAATAACAAACATATGCCATAAGAAGTTTGCTGTAATGATCAAAATAACAAATATATGCCATAAGAGGTTTGCAGTTATCATCAAAATAACAAATATATGCCATAAGAAGTTTGCTGTAATCATCAAAATAACAAACATATGCCATAAAAAGTTTGCGTTAATCATCAAAATAAAAAATATATGCCATAAGAAGTTTGCGGTAAGCATCAAAATGTCAAATATATGGCATAAAAAGTTTGTTGTAATCATCAAAATAACAATTATATGCCATAAGAGGTTTCCAGTAATCATCAAAATAACAAATATATGCCATACAAAGTTTGCAGATATCATCAAAATAAGAAATAAATGCCAAAAGAAGATTGCTGTAATTATCAAAATAACAAATATATGCCATAAGAAGTTTGCAGTAATCATCAAAATAACAAATATATGCCATAAGAGGTTTGCAGTAATCATAAAAATAACAAACATAAGCCATAAGAAGTTTGCTGTAATCATCAAAATAATAAACATATGCCATAAAAAGTTTGCGTTAATGATCAAAATAACAAATATATCCCATAAGAAGATTGCTGTAATCATAAAAATAACAAACATATGCCATAAGAAGTTTGTTGTAATCATCAAAATAACAAATATAAGCCTTAAGAGGTTTACAGTAAACATCAAAATAACAAATATATGCCATAAGAGGTTTGCAGTAATCATCAAAATAACAAATATATGCCATAAGAAGTTCCCAGTAATCTTCAAAATAACAAATATATGCCATAAGAGGTTTGCAGTAATCATCAAAATAACTAATATATGCCATAAGAGGTTTGCAGTAATCATCAAAATAACAAATATATGCCATAAGAAGATTGCTGTAATTATCAAAATAACAAATATATCCCATAAGAAATTTGCAGTAATCATCAAAATAACAAGTATATGCCATAAAAAGTTTGCGGTAATCATCAAAATAAGAAATATATGCCATAAGACGTTTGCAGTAATCATCAAAATAACAAACATATGCCAAAAAAGTTTGCGTTAATCATCAAAATAACAAATATATGCCATAAGAAGTTTGCGGTAAGCATCAAAATGTCAAATATATGGCATAAAATGTTTGTTGTAATCATCAAAATAACAATTATATGCCATAAGAGGTTTCCAGTAATCATCAAAATAACAAATATATGCCATACAAAGTTTGCAGGTATCATCAAAATAAGAAATATATGCCAAAAGAAGATTGCTGTAATTATCAAAATAACAAATATATGCCATAAGAGGTTTGCAGTAATCATCAAAATAACAAATATATGCCATAAGAAGATCGCTGTAATTATCAAAATAACAAATATATGAAGAAATTTGCAGTAATCATCAAAATAACAAATATATGCCATCAGAAGTTTGCGGTAATCATCAAAATAACAAATATATGCCATAAGAAGATTGCTGTAATCATAAAAATAACAAATATAAGCCTTAAGAAGTTTACAGTAAACATCAAAATAACAAATATATGCCATAAGAGGTTTGCAGTAATCATCAAAATAACAAATATATGCCATAAGAAGTTCCCAGTAATCTTCAAAATAACAAATATATGCCATAAGAGGTTTGCAGTAATCATCAAAATAACAAATATATGCCATAAGAAATTTGCAGTAATCATCAAAATAAGAAATATATGCCATAAGAGGTTTGCAGTAATCATCAAAATAAATAATATATGCAATAAGAAGTTTGCAGTAATCATCAAAATAACAAACATATGCCATAAGAAGTTTGCTGTAATCATCAAAATAACAAATATATGCCATAAGAGGTTTGCAGTAATAATCAAAATAACAAACATATGCCATAGGAAGTTTGCGGTAATGATCAAAATAACAAATATATGCCATAAGAGGTTTGCAGTTATCATCAAAAAAACAAATATATGCCATAAGAAGTTTGCAGTAATAATCAAAATAACAAATATATGCCATAAGAAGTTTGCGGTAATGATCAAAATAACAAATATATGCCATAAGAGGTTTGCAGTTATCATCAAAATAACAAACATATGCCATAAGAAGTTTGCTGTAATGATCAAAATAACAAATATATGCCATAAGAAGTTTGCTGTAATCATCAAAATAACAAACATATGCCATAAAAAGTTTGCGTTAATCATCAAAATAAAAAATATATGCCATAAGAAGTTTGCGGTAAGCATCAAAATGTCAAATATATGGCATAAAAAGTTTGTTGTAATCATCAAAATAACAATTATATGCCATAAGAGGTTTCCAGTAATCATCAAAATAACAAATATATGCCATAAGAGGTTTGTACTAATCATCAAAATAACAAATATATGCCATAAGAGGTTTGCAGTAATCATCAAAATAAAAAATATATGCCATAAGAAGATTGCTGTAATTATCAAAATAACAAATATATCCCATAAGAAATTTGCAGTAATCATCAAAATAAGAAATATATGCCATAAGAGGTTTGCAGTAATCATCAAAATAAATAATATATGCAATAAGAAGTTTGCAGTAATCATCAAAATAACAAACATATGCCATAAGAAGTTTGCTGTAATCATCAAAATAACAAATATATGCCATAAGAGGTTTGCAGTAATAATCAAAATAACAAATATATGCCATAGGAAGTTTGCGGTAATGATCAAAATAACAAATATATGCCATAAGAGGTTTGCAGTTATCATCAAAATAACAAATATATGCCATAAGAAGTTTGCAGTAATAATCAAAATAACAAATATATGCCATAAGAAGTTTGCGGTAATGATCAAAATAACAAATATATGCCATAAGAGGTTTGCAGTTATCATCAAAATAACAAACATATGCCATAAGAAGTTTGCTGTAATGATCAAAATAACAAATATATGCCATAAGAGGTTTGCAGTTATCATCAAAATAACAAATATATGCCATAAGAAGTTTGCTGTAATCATCAAAATAACAAACATATGCCATAAAAAGTTTGCGTTAATCATCAAAATAAAAAATATATGCCATAAGAAGTTTGCGGTAAGCATCAAAATGTCAAATATATGGCATAAAAAGTTTGTTGTAATCATCAAAATAACAATTATATGCCATAAGAGGTTTCCAGTAATCATCAAAATAACAAATATATGCCATACAAAGTTTGCAGATATCATCAAAATAAGAAATAAATGCCAAAAGAAGATTGCTGTAATTATCAAAATAACAAATATATGCCATAAGAAGTTTGCAGTAATCATCAAAATAACAAATATATGCCATAAGAGGTTTGCAGTAATCATAAAAATAACAAACATAAGCCATAAGAAGTTTGCTGTAATCATCAAAATAATAAACATATGCCATAAAAAGTTTGCGTTAATGATCAAAATAACAAATATATCCCATAAGAAGATTGCTGTAATCATAAAAATAACAAACATATGCCATAAGAAGTTTGTTGTAATCATCAAAATAACAAATATAAGCCTTAAGAGGTTTACAGTAAACATCAAAATAACAAATATATGCCATAAGAGGTTTGCAGTAATCATCAAAATAACAAATATATGCCATAAGAAGTTCCCAGTAATCTTCAAAATAACAAATATATGCCATAAGAGGTTTGCAGTAATCATCAAAATAACTAATATATGCCATAAGAGGTTTGCAGTAATCATCAAAATAACAAATATATGCCATAAGAAGATTGCTGTAATTATCAAAATAACAAATATATCCCATAAGAAATTTGCAGTAATCATCAAAATAACAAGTATATGCCATAAAAAGTTTGCGGTAATCATCAAAATAAGAAATATATGCCATAAGACGTTTGCAGTAATCATCAAAATAACAAACATATGCCAAAAAAGTTTGCGTTAATCATCAAAATAACAAATATATGCCATAAGAAGTTTGCGGTAAGCATCAAAATGTCAAATATATGGCATAAAATGTTTGTTGTAATCATCAAAATAACAATTATATGCCATAAGAGGTTTCCAGTAATCATCAAAATAACAAATATATGCCATACAAAGTTTGCAGGTATCATCAAAATAAGAAATATATGCCAAAAGAAGATTGCTGTAATTATCAAAATAACAAATATATGCCATAAGAGGTTTGCAGTAATCATCAAAATAACAAATATATGCCATAAGAAGATCGCTGTAATTATCAAAATAACAAATATATGAAGAAATTTGCAGTAATCATCAAAATAAGAAATATATGCCATCAGAAGTTTGCGGTAATCATCAAAATAACAAATATATGCCATAAGAAGATTGCTGTAATCATAAAAATAACAAATATAAGCCTTAAGAAGTTTACAGTAAACATCAAAATAACAAATATATGCCATAAGAGGTTTGCAGTAATCATCAAAATAACAAATATATGCCATAAGAAGTTCCCAGTAATCTTCAAAATAACAAATATATGCCATAAGAGGTTTGCAGTAATCATCAAAATAACAAATATATGCCATAAGAGGTTTGCAGTAATCATCAAAATAACAAATATATGCCATAAGAAATTTGCAGTAATCATCAAAATAAGAAATATATGCCATAAGAGGTTTGCAGTAATCATCAAAATAAATAATATATGCAATAAGAAGTTTGCAGTAATCATCAAAATAACAAACCTATGCCATAAGAAGTTTGCTGTAATCATCAAAATAACAAATATATGCCATAAGAGGTTTGCAGTAATAATCAAAATAACAAACATATGCCATAGGAAGTTTGCGGTAATGATCAAAATAACAAATATATGCCATAAGAGGTTTGCAGTTATCATCAAAAAAACAAATATATGCCATAAGAAGTTTGCAGTAATAATCAAAATAACAAATATATGCCATAAGAAGTTTGCGGTAATGATCAAAATAACAAATATATGCCATAAGAGGTTTGCAGTTATCATCAAAATAACAAACATATGCCATAAGAAGTTTGCTGTAATGATCAAAATAACAAATATATGCCATAAGAAGTTTGCTGTAATCATCAAAATAACAAACATATGCCATAAAAAGTTTGCGTTAATCATCAAAATAAAAAATATATGCCATAAGAAGTTTGCGGTAAGCATCAAAATGTCAAATATATGGCATAAAAAGTTTGTTGTAATCATCAAAATAACAATTATATTCCATAAGAGGTTTCCAGTAATCATCAAAATAACAAATATATGCCATACAAAGTTTGCAGATATCATCAAAATAAGAAATAAATGCCAAAAGAAGATTGCTGTAATTATCAAAATAACAAATATATGCCATAAGAGGTTTGCAGTAACCATCAAAATAACAAATATATGCCATAAGAAGATCGCTGTAATTATCAAAATAACAAATGTATGAAGAAGTTTGCAGTAATCATCAAAATAAGAAATATATGCCATAAGAAGTTTGCAGTAATCATCAAAATAACAAATATATGCCATAAGAGGTTTGCAGTAATCATAAAAATAACAAACATAAGCCATAAGAAGTTTGCTGTAATCATCAAAATAATAAACATATGCCATAAAAAGTTTACAGTAAACATCAAAATAACAAATATATGCCATAAGAGGTTTGTTGTAATCATCAAAATAACAAATATAAGCCTTAAGAAGTTTACAGTAAACATCAAAATAACAAATATATGCCATAAGAGGTTTGCAGTAATCATCAAAATAACAAATATATGCCATAAGAAGTTCCCAGTAATCTTCAAAATAACAAATATATGCCATAAGAGGTTTGCAGTAATCATCAAAATAACAAATATATGCCATAAGAGGTTTGCAGTAATCATCAAAATAACAAATATATGCCATAAGAAGATTGCTGTAATTATCAAAATAACAAATATATCCCATAAGAAATTTGCAGTAATCATCAAAATAACAAGTATATGCCATAAAAAGTTTGCGGTAATCATCAAAATAAGAAATATATGCCATAAGACGTTTGCAGTAATCATCAAAATAAATATATGCCATAAGAAGGTTTCTGTAATTATCAAAATAACAAATATATCCCATAAGAAGTTTGCAGTAATCATCAAAATAACAAATGTATGCCATAAGAGGTTTGCAGTAATAATCAAAATAACAAACATATGCCATAGGAAGTTTGCGGTAATGATCAAAATAACAAATATATGCCATAAGAGGTTTGCAGTTATCATCAAAATAACAAACATATGCCATAAGAAGTTTGCTGTAATCATCAAAATAACAAATATATGCCATAAGAAGTTTGCTGTAATCATCAAAATAACAAACATATGCCATAAAAAGTTTGCGTTAATCATCAAAATAAAAAATATATGACATAAGAAGTTTGCGGTAATCATCAAAATGTCAAATATATGGCATAAAAAGTTTGTTGTAATCATCAAAATAACAATTATATGCCATAAGAGGTTTCCAGTAATCATCAAAATAACAAATATATGCCATAAGAGGTTTGTACTAATCATCAAAATAACAAATATATGCCATAAGAGGTTTGCAGTAATCATCAAAATAAAAAATATATGCCATAAGAAGATTGCTGTAATTATCAAAATAACAAATATATCCCATAAGAAATTTGCAGTAATCATCAAAATAAGAAATATATGCCATAAGAGGTTTGCAGTAATCATCAAAATAAATAATATATGCAATAAGAAGTTTGCAGTAATCATCAAAATAACAAACATATGCCATAAGAAGTTTGCTGTAATCATCAAAATAACAAATATATGCCATAAGAGGTTTGCAGTAATAATCAAAATAACAAACATATGCCATAGGAAGTTTGCGGTAATGATCAAAATAACAAATATATGCCATAAGAGGTTTGCAGTTATCATCAAAATAACAAATATATGCCATAAGAAGTTTGCAGTAATAATCAAAATAACAAATATATGCCATAAGAAGTTTGCGGTAATGATCAAAATAACAAATATATGCCATAAGAGGTTTGCAGTTATCATCAAAATAACAAACATATGCCATAAGAAGTTTGCTGTAATGATCAAAATAACAAATATATGCCATAAGAGGTTTGCAGTTATCATCAAAATAACAAATATATGCCATAAGAAGTTTGCTGTAATCATCAAAATAACAAACATATGCCAAAAAAGTTTGCGTTAATCATCAAAATAACAAATATATGCCATAAGAAGTTTGCGGTAAGCATCAAAATGTCAAATATATGGCATAAAATGTTTGCAGTAATCATCAAAATAACAAATATATGCCATAAGAGGTTTGCAGTAATCATCAAAATAACAAATATATGCCATAAGAAGATCGCTGTAATTATCAAAATAACAAATATATGAAGAAATTTGCAGTAATCATCAAAATAAGAAATATATGCCATCAGAAGTTTGCGGTAATCATCAAAATAACAAACATATGCCATAAGAAGATTGCTGTAATCATAAAAATAACAAATATAAGCCTTAAGAAGTTTACAGTAAACATCAAAATAACAAATATATGCCATAAGAGGTTTGCAGTAATCATCAAAATAACAAATATATGCCATAAGAAGTTCCCAGTAATCTTCAAAATAACAAATATATGCCATAAGAGGTTTGCAGTAATCATCAAAATAACAAATATATGCCATAAGAGGTTTGCAGTAATCATCAAAATAACAAATATATGCCATAAGAAGATTGCTGTAATTATCAAAATAACAAATATATCCCATAAGAAATTTGCAGTAATCATCAAAATAACAAGTATATGCCATAAGAGGTTTGCAGTAATCATCAAAATAACAAATATATGCCATAAGAAGTTTGCGGTAATGATCAAAATAACATACATATGCCATAAGAAGTTTGCAGTAATCATCAAAATAACAAATATATGCCATAAGAGGTTTGCAGTAATCATCAAAATAACAAATATATGCCATAAGAAGATCGCTGTAATTTTCAAAATAAAAAATATATGAAGAAGTTTGCAGTAATCATCAAAATAAGAAATATATGCGATAAGAAGTTTGCGGTAATAATCAAAATAACGAATATATGCCAGAAGAAGTTTGCTGTAATCATCAAAATAGCAAATATATGCCATAAGAAGTTTGCAGTAATCATCAAAATAAGAAATATATGCTATAAGAAGTTTGCAGTAATAATCAAAATAACAAATATATGCCAGAAGAAGTTTGCTGTAATCATCAAAATAACAAATATATTCCATAAGTTTGCAGTAATCATCAAAATAACAAATATATGCCATAAGAGGTTTGCAGTAATCATCAAAAGAACAAACATATGCCATAAGAAGTTTGCAGTAATCATCAAAATAACAAATATATGCCAGAAGAAGTTTGCTGTAATCATCAAAATAACAAATATATGCCATAAGAAGTTTGCGGTAATGATCAAAATAACAAATATATGCCATGAGAAGTTTGCGGTAATGATCAGAATAACAAATATATGCCATAAGAAGATAAATGTAATTATCAAAATAACAAATATATGCCATAAGAAGTTTGCAGTAATCATTAAAATAACATATGCCATAAGACGTTTACGGTAATCATCAAAATAACATATGCCACAAGAAGTTTGCAGTAATCATCAAAATAACAAATATATGCCATAAGAAGTTTGCGGTAATGATCAAAATAACATACATATGCCATAAGAAGTTTGCAGTAATCATCAAAATAACAAATATATGCCATAAGAAGTTTGCAGTAATCATCAAAATAACAAATATATGCCATAAGGGGTTTGCAGTAATCATCAAAATAACAAACATATGCCATAAGAAGATCGCTGTAATCATCAAAATAACAAATATATGCCATAAGAAGATTGCTGTAATTATCAAAATAACAAATATATGACATAAGAAGTTTGCAGTAATCATCAAAATAACAAATATATGCCATAAGAAGTTTGCTGTAATCATTAAAATAACAAATATATGCCATAAGAAGTTTGCGGTAATGATCAAAATAACAAACATATGCCATAAGAAGTTTGCTGTAATCATCAAAATAACAAATATATGCCATAAGAAGATTGCTGTAATTATCAAAATAACAAATATATTCCATAAGAAGTTTGCGGTAATCATCAAAATAACAAATATATGCCATAAGAAGTTTACAGTATTCATCAAAATAACAAATATATGCCATAAGAAGTTTGCGGTAATCATCAAAATAACAAATATATGCCATAAGAAGTTTGCCGTAATCATCAAAATAACAAATATATGCCATAAGAAGTTTGCGGTAATGATCAAAATAACAAATATATGCCATAAGAAGTTTGCAGTAATCATCAAAATAACACATGCCATAAGATGTTTGCAGTAATCATCAAAATAACATATAACATATGAAATTTTCGGTAATCATCAAAATAACATATGCCATAAGAAGTTTGCTGTAATCATCAAAATAACAAATATATACCATAAGAAGTTTGCTGTAATCATCAAAATAACAAATATATACCATAAGAAGTTTGCAGTAATGATCAAAATAACAAATATATGCCATAAGAAGTTTGCAGTAATGATCAAAATAACAAATATATGCCATAAGAATCTCTATTATCGCTTGGAGTAGATTCGTGAATCTGAATTGTGAATTTAGTGCTCTTTAATTTCTCAACTTGATGGCTCTCCACTTTTACTGACATTTCATTATCACTTCTCCGAATCGAATCATTGCTTAGTAGACATTTGCCGAATTTTGTTGCAACCCAGTTTTCATTGGAATTTCAAAGGAAGGCTTAATAACATTTTTAGCAACTGTACGTGCCATTCCAATTTTTGCAATTACTCACGCTTATTCATAAGATGCAATCAAGTCACTTTGTTTCAATAGTTTTATTTTATCAAATAAGATGAAAGAGTATTTCAATATTTATAGTTTTTCAAAATAAGCAATGGCTTTGTTCACTTCAGGTTTTCTTATTAAGTTCTCTAAAAACATAGAGAGTTTCGTTCGCTTCACTAGAAAATGGGCTGTTGCAAATAAGACATATAGGTAACATTTGATCAAACGGGCTTTCAACAAAGCCATAAGCTAAATACTCCTCTACATTTCTTTTCGGTATTCATGATTAATGAAAAAACTGCTAAAGATATAAGCACCAGGACAAGTCGTCCTCAGAAAAAGTAAACATTTTTCAATTTTTTTGATTTTAAAATAAATATAAATAAAATGATTAAATTCAATTTTTTAATTTTTAAAATTAATAAATAAAAAGATTACTTTCATAATTTTGTTCTTTTTTTTTTTTTTTAAATAAAAATTAGAATAATTTGTTAATTTAATCAGGTTAGACCCCCAAAATACAAATTTCAAAAAGTTGTTCTGGCGGCAAATTGTTCCGGTGCTAGGTTGTCTCCCCTTGAAAAATATAACACATAAACAATATTTTCAACTCAAAGTCATTGTCACTAACACTTGATCTAATTATTGATATTATCATTGTGATTGTAATCAACATAAAAATTGGGCATGATCCACTTCTCACGATAACTGTTCGAACATTGCAGTGAAATGCGCAAGTCAGTGAGTAAGAGCAGACGACGCTTGCACCCAGATACTGAACGAAATGTTTCAAAATCATTAATTCTATTGAAACATTTAGAGACGTGTGACTGTTTTACGAAAAAAAAAAAAGTATTTCTGCCGGATGCAGCATGATGATCTATGATTAAACAATTTATTTCGTCCTTAAAGGGCTAAAGATTTAATTTTGTAAACAGAATTCAGAAACGTTTATTAAAACAAACTCGTAATTCTTATTTTCGAATGTCTCTAACTTACAATGAAAGAAAAGAACTTGTTTGTGAAAACTTATTACCCCCCCCCGTCCAGAGAATCAATCGTCCCCGTTGAGAATGCCTGATATATAGATAGATATGAACAGACTGGGTTAGATAGATTTATAGATCGATAGATGATTGATTGAATAATAATAATAATAATAATAATAATAATAATAATAATAATAATAATAATAATGGCATCAACTCGAATCCAAGGATGCCAGTCTAATAGGGTAGCTAGATAATCCCCATTGCAGACGCCTGCTCAGGCACATTTGTGTTTGTTGAACACCCACAGAGCCCACCTGTGGTTTATACTGCATCTATGCTGAGCAGACCTTAGTTACAGTTTCTGGGGGAGAGTGCGTTATCTAGTGAAATCAACAGTCTGAACAAGGCTAGAGAACCACCGACAGCTTCCAAGGAAATCCGATTGCCCAATTTCACTCACAAGTCTTGGGTCAACTCGGGGTATGGTTTTCAGGCACTTTCCAAAGATGCCGCACGCTGCGTTCGCCTCCTCGGTGATCGATCGATAGAGAGATGTATACAAAGATCGATCGATAGATGTGAACAGGCTGAGATTGATCGATAGATGATTTGCCATGACTACTTGGATAATATTGTGGAGTGGTTTTCTTCGCCTTGGTCTTGAATTCAGAGTTGAATTCCTCTTAAACTGGTTTCCAGACCAGGCTAGAGTAACCTTTCTACTCAACTTTTTAACCTATAGCAGGGAGAGACGAGATCAAAGGTATTAATGCAAAAATGAACAGACTAGGCAGGAATTTGAACTCTACTCGTCGATCACACGTACATTAGAATTTAATGGCGAGGAAATATGTAATTCGACAAATACACACACACACACATATAAAGTACATGGTTCGGTCGACATAAAAGAGTTATTTATCAGTGTTGGCGGTCGAATCGGAGAGAACTGCGTTTTCTTCAATGTTGAAAGGCGATGTAGTACACGAGACCCTCTTAAAGAGTTGAATATCACGGGAAATGTGCCGGTTTCCAGTAGAATGGATGGATTTATGGCGGTCAAAAGGCATGAGCGATGATGGTTCCGCATCAAAGAAATCAAACAGGTAGGTAAATTGCTTATGTTAAAGAAAAGAAGTAAAGTCTCATCTCTTTTCATCTGTAAAAAAATCATTTCGTTTGAAGCGTGAGGAAGCAATACGGGTGTGAAAATTTTCTCTCAATGTTTGATCAGGGAAGAAAGAAAATGAAATGAATATACGTATATATACATAATTTTTAAGAAACAGTAGATATTTTTCTATATAGTGCTCAATATTAAAATAATATCAAAAATAGAGAATTAATATTTTTTTCACCAACTTCGAAGTTTCTAGGTAATCCATTCTTTTTTTGTAAAAAGATATTTTAAAATATATTTAAGACAAATGAGTTGTGTGTTTTAAAAGATATTTAAGAGAAATATCTTTTAAAAACACAGAACCCCTTGAAGAATGGATTACCAAGAAATAGGAGAAAACAAAAAAAAAAATTATATTTCAAGTTAAAGTAATCTTTATATATATATATATATATATATATATATATATATATATATATATATATATATATATATATATATATATATATATATATATATCGCAAGAATCTTCGGTAAAGCGAATCGAGTTATCTCAGTTACTGTGTGTTTATCTAAAAATTCACCTTCGTCCCTGCCGTGCTTATTGGTAGAATCTCCAACTGACGCCAATTCAGCCGGGTTTCGATCCTAGCTAAAGGCAACCGGACGTTTAGCCACACTGAAGAGCTGTGATACAGCGAAACAGTTTGTGGATGAATATATATATATATATATATATATATATATATATATATATATACACACACTCGACTCTCCCGTCGAATTCGACGTATAAGGGTCAAGCAGGTCAGTTCCTAGGAACCGCAAGAAGTACATGAGATTTGATTTGAAGGTTTTTAGAACGATCCACACTTTTTGAAAGGCCGAATACAGAGACCTGGTGCACTATGTGCCACAAGGTCCCTAAACGACCCTCCGCATGTTTTGAATTCAGGGTTGTCCTCCTTCTAGACCAGTTGCCATCCAAGGCTCTAGAACCCAGTCTGTCCTGCGATTTACCCATAGCTGGAGGGAGAAGAAGAGGATTCATACCTTTCCGAAGCACGTAAGTGAATGTAATGGATTCGACTGGAATCGTATTTTTAACATAAAAATACTATTCGAAAATTTCTAGAGAGTGCATTGATCGCAAGGTCATCCACAGTAAATTTGCCCCCTGGCACTTACACCATTCCATGTAATGTTATTGGTCCTGACGTGGCATCTCGGCTTCAGTTATTTTCCCAGCGTCGTAACATAGCTTCCATTTGCAGTTTCTATAAATACTTTCATGGTAATTGTTCTGATGTTCTTTCCGCTATGGTACTTAGACATGAATTTAAGCACAGTACTAGGTTGGCAGTAAGGTTTCCTCATTTTACAGCTGAAATGGCTAGATGTAACCGTAAGTTCTATGCTAACAGTTTCTTCTATCGCACTTCTCGTTTGTGAAACTCTCTTCCGGCTTCTTTCCTTCCAGTCAAGTTTGATCTTCAAAAATTTAAATGCCATGTCAATCGCTATCTTCGGTCTTAATCCATGTTCTTTTATTGTTCTCTCTCTTTAATAGTGTGATTTTTTTTCATATTCTCTAACACTCAATGAACCCTTGCATCCTAGTGGTTTTATTGTCTTGTCTGGGGTGAAATGATTAAAAAAAAAACACACACACACAAAAAAGGCACACACACACGCACACACAAAAAAAGCACACACACAAAAACACAACACACGCACAAAAACACACAAAACACACACACACACATAAAACACAAACCCCACCCCACAAAAAACCCCAAAACTTTTGAATAGATTCTATGTGCTCTTGCAGAAACGCGGACTGTAGGGCTCGAACTCCGATGAAGAGGTTTTGTACGCCCATCTCCTCAATTACTACAGAGTTTTGAACGATTTCTTGTTTTAAACCTCTTTTTTTTTTTTTAGATGTTTATAGATTACGTGAGCTTCTCGCAGATGAGATGAGTCACAGATTTCTGTGAGAGAGCGTGAATAATTGAAAGGTCTGAGAGCAGCATATGCTGTTTTAATTTATCCCTTTCTAGATAAACAGGCTTTCGCCGAAGAGAACATCAACAACAACTGTTTTGGAAGCCGGAAGCACAAATGAAGTCCAGTTTCAGGTAACTGTCGAAGCTAGGCTAACACTTTCACTACCCTGACGTTAATGTCTGATGCATCACAAAAGACAAATGCAGGAGGGGGGGGCAATTTTTATTCACAATTCCATGAACACATGAAATTCCATTTTTAAACCCCGGCGTAGCAGACCAGATTAATCTCTTACCAGAATATCCCTAGGCAGGACCGGCGCTTACAAGCCCCGACAGGTGATTTGTGACCCTTGCTATCTTATTAAATTTTGCTTTTCTTGTACCTACATTTACATATGTTAGAAATTAAACTAAACTATTAAATGTTGAAAAATTGTCGGATTTTGTCGTCAGTTTGGAGACGTTTTTTTTTTTCTTTCGTCCAAATCCGTGAATTTGTTTTGCTATTGTTAAATCTCGAAAAAGCACTATATAAAACTCACTTTCATTTTTTTTAATCTATAGTATGTTAAAAATTTAAACAAGAAAAACCAAGTCGATATTAAAAATTGCCGAAAAACAAGAAAAAACAAACAAGAAGATTGCTTTATTTAAGATGGAATGATATATTATGACATGTCTCTAATTTGTATTTAGGTGCATTGTATTTATTTTTAGTTTTTCTAGTTTTGCATTTGCAAAATCCGAGATCTGCACAAAATGTAACTGCGCATTTAGTCTCGGGTAGAAGAGCATCGCCCTTTAGTTCAGTCAATTCTTCTCATCTTATAGCTGAGCCAGACATACAGTTAATGTGGTGTGAGTCATATATATATATATATATATATATATATATATATATATATATATATATATATATATATATATATATATATATATGCGGGCGGCTGGGTGTTAAAAGTTGTTTATTCTATGTAGACATAACTCCACATACGGAACCCATCCGCATGTCAGAGCCTCTTTTTATATACTTCCTCTTCAAGAGACGAATTTTGGCGGGAAGAAAAGAGAAAAATGGCGGCGAAAAAAAAATGCTAATTTTTCTCGCAAAGAAAGAGAGAGAGAGAGAGATAGAGAGAGAGAGAGAGAAAAAATGGAAATTTTATGAGGACTTCGTATCTTTTTTTTTTTTTAACCTAAGAATTTCTAATTCTTTCTAAGAATTTCTCTAATGTTCCTAAACGGTTAACTTCCAGTTTTAAATAGACGGACCTGGAATATTATTTTTCTGAAGAAACTTCCTTTCTGGACATGTTTATATCAACTATCCCTCTTGTTAAATATTAAGTCAATTTCCTCCTACTCATTAATTTTCGTGGGGGTGTCTGAAATAAAATAAAGTCATATAAGTATAAAATAATATAAAGTAATATAAAATAAGTTGTCGTCGTCCCGTGTGAAATGTTTAAGTGGAAAGCCACATTTAACTTTACTTTCCCAAAACATCGAGATGCGAATAGTGTAACTCGGAAAGCGCCATCATTCAAATAAATATTTTAATACTAGTGCACCCGTGCCGTCAAAATTAATGGCAAGAAGGAATGTATTATAAGTAATATTTACTCTATTGTAAGTAATTTTCGTTTAATCCAAGTACAATTTTGTAATTTAAAATACTTTGTTGTTAACATTAATAATGGGATAGTGTACAATTTATAAACACTTCAGGAAAGATATCCATATTTTATCCTCATAAATGTTACATATTTACAACCAAAATTATGTTTACTGCAAAAGTTCTCAAAGAACAATATTTTTTGTGTAAACTTTGTAAGGTCAGAGTAATTCTTGACTGTCCTTAGATTCAATCTATAATTTCAGAGTCTGCTTATTTGTCGTCCTACTAAGAGCTACGTATCATCCGATATTTATTTTTTTTAAACTTACTTTTTTGTTCACCCACTTTTTTTTAATTATAATTTTTAAAGTTTAAAATGAATTTCTAAAAATTAACAAAATGTTCTTAAAGATATATGTAGCGTATTATATATACGAATCTTTTTCCTTAGTGACATCACTACGCGTAAACGGGACAAAGTTCGCACGGCACCGGGTGGGTCATCCTTATTTTGCATATTGCCCCTCAATTGTTACACAAAAAACGTGTGTGTGTGTGTGTGTGTGTCGTATTATGTATATATATATATATATATATATATATATATATATATATATATATATATAATAAAAAGGCTTAATAATAAATAACCTACATATACATATACATATACACATACACACACGTGTATGTGTATATGTATATGTAGGTTATTTATTTGTATATCATATGCGCGGTAATTATTAGAAAGCGCTTAGTATCAGAGATATTGAATCAGATATATGTATATGTGTGTGTGTGTATGTATATGTATGTGTGAATATGTGGATATATGTGTATGTGTACATGGATATATGTATGAGTGTATGTAGGTACACGGCAATGTGTATGTATATACGTGTATAAGTTATTGTGTATCTGTGGATTTGCATGCGTTTTGAACATAAAAATATAGGTCCTCGCTAGTTTAGATAATCGTCATATTTAATTGTTTATATTTGATTTGTAACCTGCAGTCGATATTATTTTTGTCAAATTTTCTCAATTACACAGCGTCCCTTTCAATTTTAATTTCACACGCCCCATCTTTCTTCCCCACCACTTCTTTCCTTACCTCTCCCTCCTTCTTTAAGATTTGATCGGCCATGGTGTGTGTATGTCACCTCGAAATGTATCCTTATTGTTTTAGACACCCGACAACAATCATTTTTCCCCCTTCCTCTCTGTTAAACCCCTCTCTTATGAACTAACATTCGTCCCACACTCTCATAATTACAATCTCTCTAAATTCTATTTTTATTTCCGGAGTAGGTTTTTTTCTGTTTTCTTTTTGAATTTGTAGGTCTGATGAATTGGATCGTATTTACGATTCCAATGGAATAAATTATGACCATGGAATATTAGTGTTTAAGCCTTTTTATTATATCCTTACTCTGTCCTGGACATTGAGTTCTACCTGGATTTTATCCTCTCGGAATTTTTTATTCAAAAATATACATGTGTATATATGCACCTGTGGATTTTGCATATATATGTATATTTACCACTAATATTATCTATATATATATATATATATATATATATATGATTATTTTCCTGAAGGTTTTATCTTCGGTAAAAAAGGTGATACGTTATAAAAGCCTTTCTTTTGCTGTAAAATCTGAAAATGCAATCTGTGTGTGTGTGTGTTTCTGTGTTTTTGTGTGTGTGTGCGTGTGCGCGCGAACGCTTGTCTCTTATATCACGTTTTGTAAACACACTTTATTCCGGTTGTCGTTACTAAGCACAACGCGTTTTAAAGACAGAATTCTAATCACTGCCTTTATCTCAGGTCCTTTTCATGATTTAGTGCTTCTTAGCTAAGATCGGAGTCTGCTTTGCTGACCCCTTTCGATGGAACAATGCATTCCAGTCTTTTTAACGACACAAGAGACGGGGTCTTCTCTTTTATTTATTCAGAGAGATCATATTCTGTTCACGTCAGTTTTCTCATCTACCTCGTTCGGATTCCCACACCAATGTCTCTTTTTAGCTTATTGTATTCAGAACAAATGTTTCGTTTTACACATTAAGAAAATCCTTCTGCTTCATTTTCACATCAAACTTTCTGTCCACTTCACATTGTACCGACGAATTGTTCTTTTAAGCTCATTCTCTTGATCTCAATCTTTTTACCCCGTTCTCTCGATATCAATCATTTTTACCTCATTCTTTGCACATCAAAATTTCTTTTAGCCTCATTCTGTTCACTTCAGTCTTGGATTCTTTAATCTAGAATTTGTAATTATTATCATAGAATTCAGTTTCGGCTTCATCGGTCGTAACTGTTCGGAGAAGCAAAAGAATGCGCCGTTCTTTTCATTCTGGACAGAATAACTTATAGCATTCTTTATTTCAAGCCAAATCATAGTGCAATCACAGTCATAATTGGTGGGTTATCTCAAATCTCGTCGTTCCACTAGGAGCGAAGATTTGAAGTTTGAGCTTGCAGTAATCCGCTGCAGTAGTTGACTTCAGCAAGGTTTGCCTTTTACATTTGGAATGCCTTATACTTACTTCCATTAAATAGGCTAAAGTTTTTGTTTTTTTTTCGTTCGGACTTATAGAATTTTAAGTTTTCATAGCAAAAATCATTTTTGTGAGAAATTCACTAAAAAAACAAACAAAAAAAAAAAAGAAAGAAAGAAATACTAATTTAGGAAACTTCTCACTGGGAAACTAAATTAACATTTTTCATTTCAAGTTAATTTAATATTCTTTTCTGTGAAATGTTTTTTCATAGAAGCAAATACATTAATGATCAACTTTATTTTTCGTAATCTGTATTTTGTTTCTAACAAATGAAAAAGCTTTGTTACTTTCTGTTTATATTTCTGACATGAGGTATTGTAAGTATTTATACTATCTACATTTTTCGGATTATTGTCCTCATCCGTCATATGCACGACGTTTCGGCCGCTGTACGCTCCGGCCTTCTTCAGTGGATAAAAAAAAGCATTGGTTGAAGTAATCCAGTGACTTTACCCAAAGAATTGTGAGCTCAAATATCTTGCCACAGCAGAGGTGGACAAAAACTTGGAGAATTGAGTTACTAAAGGGGATAAACTGAAACTGAGATATCCCCCCAAAAGCATGACACGTGGAATTAGAACAATTTATTCCGGCGGGCGAAATAAAGGGTTCGGTTCGAAATTCCAACCTATATCAGCTGAAGAAGGCCGGAGCGTAGAACGGCCGAAACATCGTGAATATGACGAGGACAATAGTCCGAACAATGTAAATAGTCCATTTCTAAGCAATAAAAGAAACATAAGACATTACTTTCACGTTTGTTTCGTGTCATTTCTGTTTCAGAATTCATAATTATGTATTACAAATTTTAAGCCGGGAAAATTTAATAGGTTTCCTATTTGAATTTTCTGACGAATCTTAATTCGTTAGTTAATGATTGATAAAAATATCCTTAGAAATTTCCCAATTGAGACATTAAATATTTGAACTTAACAACTTTAACAAAATATTGCAATAACAATCATAAATATGAATGCTTGTCATTATTTTAAGAAGTAAGGGGAAACAAATGAAAAGACGTGTAAGTGGTAATGTTTTTAATTTCATTGAAACAGACATTAAATACGTCTATGTATTATTCTTTCTTTAATTTTCTGACTGAAACTGGGTAGCGTCTTCGATATGTCTCGTCTTCTCACGCAATCAAAATGGAATAGTCTATTATTTATGACGTACTGGCAGGGCATAACGGTCGTGCGAAATAAGGAACTAACAAAGGGAGGGACAAGTACAGTTATTGTCTGATTATTGTAAGACCTTATCATAGAAAAATAAATTACCAATATAAAAAGGATTTTTTTTCTGACC
>OZ010615.1:27285669-27360669 GCA_963932145.1 Acanthosepion lycidas | reverse complement strand
GAGAGAGAGAGAGATAGAGAGACGGTGTGTGTTTCAAAATAAGTGAGAACGAAAGAAAAACATTTTAATAACGTTATTTTCTTCGTGAAATTAGGCGTACCATTGAGAATACCAATTGGACCGCCTATGGCCTGCAGTTTGCCCATGAATTCTCTACGCGCTTGTAACTTTCAAGAAATCAAATAACAAACAAGTAACACTTCATCGTCACCCGAATTTTTCAACGCGGATCCGTGCTGGGGGACGTCTTTTGGGAGTCGGATTGATTCCCCCAAACCTCAAATGGAACTCGTATACATGACCCATGGCTAAAAGATGCTGCTTAAAAAAAAAATCCTCCAGAATGCACCTGACACATCCTACCATTTTCTATGATTACAAACGTCGGATCTCTCCAAAGATGGAGTATTGCTGCCATGTCTGGAAACTTCCATTTCCACCCTTGACAGAGTTCAAAATCCTTTACGCAACCCTGTGGATGATGACTTACTGTCCACCTCACAGACTCTTTCCCACAAATGTCACATCACACGCAGATGTTCTGAAGGGTTACATTCTTTAGTGCCATCAGCTCAGACTTTTGCAGCGAAGGTCCGCCTTGTTACGCCCACAGGTTTGAATCTCCTCATTCCCCCCGTATTCTATTAGTAAGAAGCATGTTCCACCCAGAAAGTTTCTTTCCAAGAACCGCTACTTTGCGGAACAGACTCCCGCGTGGATATTTCCCGAAACACTACAAATATTAACCTCTTCAATCGTTATATACCCTCCATATCCGCATGAACTTCATTTAGTTCCTCCCCTTACATTCAAATCACACCTGATTCAGTAAGCCTCTACCCTGAGTGGCTCTTGTTCCGTGTATTGGATGATCGTGTATTAAAAAAATAAAATAATTGGTTTGATTTATTTTACGGTATATCAACATCATTGGGTTATTTAATGCCGACAAAATTTTTAGGATAGATCCGTATGAATAGAATATGTATTTTTAAGAAAGCAGTTTGTAGATCAGGTTTCACTGATGTATTTTTGTAAAGAGGGTTTTTGTCGAGAGTCAAATGTATTGCTGGGAATTCATTTTCAAAATTTTATGGTTGGTATTATTATACTTTCATAGTGTTCTGTCCCCAGTTTGGGGGTTAACTATTTGCCCATAGTTGGAAACATAACAGGTGCTACCAACACGCGTTAGGGTGGACCTGGGAACAACAGCAATTAAGAGGTGCTTCCACACACTTCAAAACCTCCCGATCAGAGACATTGCTGCCGGATGTAGTTTATCGTCAAGACCCAGGACGATAAAATAATGGAAGAAACTGGGTAGCAAGTTAGATCAAATTTTTTTTTTTCTTAAAGAAACTTTTTATTTTTCATCTTTGTTAACTGAGTCATTCCTTGTGGAGCTAACTGGAGCACTCATTAAATGTGACGAAGAACTTTCGGAAATACAGAACTGTGAGTCACTCAAGTCGATATTTAAAGCAATATCAACCAAGATGTAGCTTTGCAACGAGACAAACTAATTTCCAGATGTCAACCTGGTTGGCAATAAAACTTCTGGTACCATTCCCATGTTCATATTTAGTAGAATATGCTTTCAGCGTTCATTTACCTATCTGCCCACGAGTGGGAGGATGGATGTGACATAAGGTCAGTTTAATGTGGATTAACTATACGTGTTCAGTCTTTTTCACGGTTTATCAACCCTTTGTAGATTATTTAAAGACAAAACATTTTTGATTTACAACACGTTAGACACTGGTTCCCGTACCATCACTGAAGTTAAGCAACGTTGAACCTGGTCATATGGGTGGCCGCTTGGGAATACCAGGTGCTGTAAGCTTGGATGTGCAGGTGGTGTAATGGGAAATGCATCGAATTGTTAATTGGAGAGCAGAGTTTCAATTCTCGTTGGAATCGTTATATTCACTTAGGTGCAAATACCCTTGGGAAAGCTTTGAATCCAGCTATGTGTTAATTAGTAAGACTTGCATCACTAAAATCATTTTCTAAAAAGAAAAATCTTACAATCTAAAGATAAATTAAATAACCTGCAAAGGGTTGATAAGCTGTAGAAAAAAAAAAGAAACAATTTTGTTTGTAAGAGGTTGCTTACAGAACCCAGTGTTACCAAGCAGTTCCCTCATCTAAGTACTAAGTACTGGAGAACCGAGACAAATCTCTCTTTAGCACAAATAAAAAAAAAAAAGTTTGCCGGCCAGGGAAATCGTCTCATCATTACTCCTATGACACCCTTCTGGAAGTGCCTTTTCACGAAATTTGATTTTCCCTAGACACCATAGCTCTGACTCAGGGTTGGACATTGGGGGCCTGGGGATAGCAATACAGAAGTGAACAGTGTGGAAAGGGATTGTCAATGGAGTTCCGACCAATCATAGGGAGGTCGAAGGATGATGATGTAGTGACAATGTTGGACTAAGGCTCTCCATAGATTAGAGGAGAACAGGTAGTATGGATTGATTTCACGCTAACAAGTCGAGGAGCGATGGTATTTACCACACCTCACCACATTGGAAAGATTTGACACGAGGTCGTTTTAATTTGGGGTGCCATCAGATAATCCGAAAACTGCTCAGATCCCACAACTAGTCATGCTGGTGCCGATATTACATGGACTCTACCTCATTTAGTGCCATGAGGAAGGTGTTATTGCAGGGTTGAAATACCCGGGACCAGGCGCCGTTTCAATTGATTAATGAGGAGAACAGATAATACATATTGATCCTGGCTAGTAAACTATTTAATTCATTCAGTTTGTCAGTGAGCCCATTTTGCGCCGCTGTGGTCACCGCTCCCCCATATTTATGTTCTAATTGTGGTTTCTGGTGCTATTCAAGGCAAAATAGCTCAATGGATTGCCTGTTTCTTTGACACTATGGATATTGAGGTGATCACGTTCCTCCTCTCAGAAGTTCCTCTGCCCACTGTTAAAGGAGTTCGCGCAGCTCCAACACCTAGGCTTGCCGATTGCCGCTTGGCACAAGTAGGCTGGGGAGAGACGTTCACCGTTATCGGTCGGGTCGGGTCAGGTCGGGTCAGGTCGGGTCGGGTCGAGAAATCCTACCAACTACCCTAACACAGTATAATAGGCAGGTCGATGCCGTTGACCGACGTGTGGCGTTCCCAGTGCCCATTTGACTTTTTAGAGCCGTGTGTGAAAGTTGGGTGTCGGCCGTGGACCTGTACATTCCGAATCCTCGTTCACCTGCGTAAAACAGGATCGACCGCTTCGCTGCAAAGGTACTACCACTGACGATACACCCATAAACACACACACGTTTTACACTGGATGTCGGAGTAAACAGTAAGCAAAACAAAAATAAAATAACACTACTCGAAACCATTTAATAAAAGAAAACTGGCTAAAATGAATCGATTTGACGTCACAAAACGGAGAGACGTGGTGTCTGCACTTTCAATAGAAACAACACCGGATCGAAAAATTGAAATATAACTCCGCATTATTTCTTTCAGTAAGTCATTTAATATAATGTGATCAAACCCCAGGGGCTATCCTTCTAGGCAATACCTCTCCTTCGGGAGTGAGTTAGGTTCATTACCTGGCGCCTGAGCAATTTTTGTAACTAGTTTATGTGCACGGGGTCTCCCAATCCACTTTAAAGTCGCTTGTATCACATTTCGTTTTTGCGGACGGGCGGGAGGAGAAACACTCATTACACTACAAAAATTGTTGAAGGAGTGAAATCAAATGGCGAAACGAGTTAAATTTATGAATTGCTTCATCACCCACATTTGTTTCCTTAAATCATAGATTTAATATATGTCATGTTACGAATCTCGCAACCCATTGGAATCAAGGCGGATAAAACGTACTGCAGTTATAGTAGCAGTGGTATGCCTAAGGGCAAGAATGGTCTGATGGAGTTCATCCCTCCAGCGACAAGTTTTGCTAAAGCGACCGGTACTGTTTAACCGACGACGTCCAATTCTGCTTCATGAGAATGCTCGGTCACATATTGCCCAAATGATACTGCAGAAGCTCACCGACTTAGGATACGAAACGTTGCACATCCATCATATTCCTCCGATCTCTCGCCCTCTGGCTACCACTTTTTCAGGCACCTTGACTATTTTTTTTTAAGCTGAAATACATTCCGTTGTTAAGAAAATGCAAAAATTGTATTCAAAGACTTCTCGACGACCAAACCTTTCGAATTTTATCGTACAGACATAAATAACCTTGTAACTCGATGGCAGAAATAAATAGATGTTCAGGGTTCCTACTTTGACCGATGTAAACACTGTCTGAATACATTAAGGAATTCTAAAATCGGACAATATTTTCCAAACAACCTAATATATTTACATTATTTAGTTTTAGCATCGTTGTTATCACAAGGTTTAGGCAGTTTGCTGTCCTATGAATATCAATCTGGGTAACCTCCAGGGAACTCTAAACTGAAACCTTTATTTAATCTATGGCGTGGGTAGACTGTTATCGTTCCGCTGCTCATCTCTAGGGTCATCGTTTAGTTATTTTTTGCTCGCCTGTTTCCAATGAGCACAAACACACACTGCCCAACTCAGAGATTGAACTTGCAATCACTATGTCACCAAATTCACAAAATAGCGCTTCAATCTACTAGCTCATTGCCCAGTAAAAAAATTGTTGCAGTGAACTTGGAACCTTAAACCTAACCTGCCTGCTAATTAGAGTTGCAACGGCGGAAAAGTTTTGATAACAACAGCAAAGATGAGAACACCTGATTCCTCATGCTATCCTCTGCCTTTATAAGAGCCAGATCAGGCCCCAAATGGAGTACTTCTTCCATATTTGGGAGGGTTTGTCCAGTCCTCACTTTCCAGTCTTGACAGAGTTCAAAAGCGTCTCCGAGTCCTTGTGGGAGAAGAATTATTTCCCATCCTCCAACCTCTCTCTCTCACAGGCGGGATGTGGGCAGTCTCACACTGCTTTATCGTTACTTTCCCATCCTGGGTATGACGATAAACTACATCCCCGTCCTGGGTAAGACGATAAACTATTAGGTTGGTGCAAAAATAATGACGTAATCATGTCGTTTTTTGACATATTTTTTAACGTCAAAAAACGACATTATTACGTCATTATTTTTTGCACCAACCTAATACGTCCAGCAACAAGGCCTCTGATCAGGAAGTTTTGAGGAGCGTGGAATCACCTCTTAAATGCTGGTGTTCCCAGGTCCACTCTGACCCGGGATGGTAGCACTTGTTAGGTTCCCAGCTATGGGAAAATAGTTACCCCCGAAACTGGGGTAAAAACACTATGAAAGTGTAAAAATAGGTTTTAATAACAGAAATACTTTGTAAAAAAAATATTACCAGCAATAAATTTTTGAAGGAAAAAAAAATATTACCAGCAATAAATTTTTGAAGGAAAAAAATATTACCAGCAATACTTTTTTTGAGGTAAAAATATTACCAGCAATACATTTTTGAAGGAAAAATATTACCAAAAATAGATTTTTAACAAAACAAAATATTACCGGTATTAAATTTTTCGGCATTGAGGTTGATATGCCGCAAACCAAACTAAACTATCGCTACTTTCATGGTAACTGCTAGGACGAACTATATTCCTTAGTTCAGCCTGGTCTAACCATCATGGCTTCGACCCGCCATGCCACTTACATAGTAGCAAACCAACCACATTGCCTTCGTATGCTATCAGCGAGAAGTTTCACTCAAACAACTTCTTCCCGCAAACAACTGCTCTGTGAAACAGATTCCCAAGATTCTCCGATCACTACATTTTTAACGTGTTCAAGTCGAGAGTTAACCGTTATCTCCCCACCTCCTATACATATAAACTAGCCCTTAACGTAACTCTCTACCTCAAGTAGACCCCGGGCCTTGTACAGGGTAAGCCTTACAGTAAAACAAAATAATAGTCCGAATATAAATAGTGTAAATAATGATCTCCTTACAGAAATTCAGACAGAAAACCTTATACAGGATGGCCAGTAAAAAAGCGGAAAATTTATTATCACTGTTTTATCTTTCAGGAGTAAGTGACTTTGAATAAATTTCTTGAATAAATCATGAACTTGAATAATCATTCGACTCTCTCGTAATTATTTAACTCCGATTGGTTCTTTTATAATTGATTAATTGCTGCTCGATCATGTGACTAGTCATTTAAAGTCACAAATTTAAAGTTGCAGACAACTTTCGTTAATCGTTCTGCCCTCCTCATATGGCTAAACAACTCACGGATTTTGAGCGTCAAGTTATCGTACTTTTCAATGAACATCCAACGTGGGAATTGATGAAATGTGCAGAAATTCTTTATGAATTTTTCAGTCACATCAGTCGTCACCGGTTTACAACGGTTGTATCACATCTTCCTGAATTTACCACTTTTTAACTGTCTATATTTTTGTGTGTGATAGTGAATTAATGATTTATTTACTGACTATTGCCACTGATATTCTCTTGAAAATTTTTTTGTTGGGAATGAAATACGCTGCATTCTAATAATTTTATGTATTCTGAGACTATGGTAGAAACGAAAAGGCTAGTATTGACATAAGCTACAAATAGATAAGAGTTTTAAAGGGTTATTAATGCTTTTTGTTGTTCAATATCAAGAAAGAATCTGTGAATTTCAAGTGTAAAGTCATAGTATTTCCCACACCTGGAGAAAGGACTCTGGTTATGCCCGTGAGAAAGAAAAAACTTAAAAGGGAGCAGGAACTATTTTCAGTTAGGACATTTTTTTTTTTATTATACACATTTTTTTTCTGATTTCCAGCATGTACTGGCAACAAACCGCCTGCACATGTATACAGCAAATATGCAAAAATAGAAATGTGTTCAAAGGCAAGGATGTGTCTTCTCACCGGACTTATTCAACATATACAGTGAGCCGATTCTGAGAGTCCTACTTGGATTCATTATTGGCAACCACAATCTTAGTGTAAGATATACTAATGACAGTGTTAATAGCAGGCACAAGAAAGGAAAATACAAGAAGTCCTACAGAAGGTAGAAGAGGAAAGCGAGAAGAAAGGACTAAACATTAATTGCAAGAAGGAATATATGGTTGTCAACAACGGGAACAGAAAACAGGAGATACCAAAACCAAGTATGTACAACAATTTAAATATCTGGGAAGTGATTTGACATAAAACACCGAAATCGAAATGCGCTTTGGGATAGCGAAAGATGCCTTTCAAAAAGCTAAGAAACAGGAAATCTTTGTTAAAAACTAAGAAAATCGTAATGAACTTACGTAATATCAGTCCTTCTACATGGAAGTGAATACTGGACAATCTCCTCACAGATCAAGAAAAGACTTGAAGCAACAGAAATGTAGTTCTACAGAAGGATGTTGAGAATACCATAGACTGATCAGTGAGCAACGACGAAGTTTTAGAGAAAAGGGAAAGAAAAAGGAAACTTATACTTAATATTAGAAAGAGTTGACATTTTTAAGGAATATAATGAGGAAAGAGGGCTTGGATATTTGACACTCACATGACGTATTGAAAGCCAGAGGGACAAAGTAGCGCATGGCCTACCTAGCGAGCTGGTGTCAAGGGATGGTACAACAGGGTTGGAGAGATATTGCTAAATGAGCAAAATTACTAGAAACTATAAAGGACAAGAAATTGTGGAGAACCATGATCGTCAACATCCTGAAGGGTTATAGTACAAAGATGAAGTGAACAACATTTGAATAGCCAATCGTTTTACGTAAAAGGAACAACAGAATATTTTAAAATCATTTCACTCCCACCCCAAAAAGGCGATAATGCCACTAAGACGCAAGTGATTATGAGGAGTGAAAGAGAATGAGAAAACTTGAGGAGGAGGAATCAGAGACCCAATCCTAAACAGAAAACAAGGGATAAACCTCTACTCTCTTTCAAAAATCCAAGGAGAAATGTGAATCGGCGAACCAATCTACTATTAAAATAAATAAAAATACCGTTTGTTCAGATACGCCTAAGCGGTGCTTTTGATACTGTACAACAGTTATTTTTTATACGTGGCTTCCTTCTGTCTTTTCTACAAATATTTTCATGGCAACTGATCTGAAGACCTTTTTTCCATGGTGCCCAACTACATGAATTTAGGCGTGCTGTTAGATTGGCATCTAGGTCCCACCCTTTTAATGTTGAAACAGTTAAATGGAACTGTCACTTCAACTCCAACAGTTTCTTTCCCAACAGTGGAACTCTCTTCCTCTTACTTGCTTCCATGATAACTAGAATCTTCATAGATTTAAATGCAACGTCAATCGCCATCTTCTGTTGTCCTGAAGCCCGTTAATCTTTTACCCTTTCTTCAATCCTCCCTGTACCCAATCTTTTATATATCTCTCTCTAATCTACTGCATACTAGTGGAACTCCCACCTTGGTTGGGGTGAAATGTTTTTAAATAAAATAAATAAATAAATGTATTAAAAAAAATCATCCTAACTTTAAATTAGTTCTTTCTTTAGGACGTTATCATATGACATAATGTAACCTGAAATTGTTCGACTGTGAGAATGAAAATTTTTCTCTTATCTTTTAGAAATTCGTCTGTGTCCACCCACCTCAATCCACTAGAACGAAACAGCCCACATCGTAAACCAATCGTTTTACTATCAGCCTCTCTCTCTATCTCTCTCTCTCTCTCTCTCTCTCTCTCTATATATATATATATATATATATATATATATATATATATGTAAGCAAATATATGGATATAGATCCGACAGTATGAAGAAAAAGACTTCGATCCGAGGTGACCAAAATTTTTCTTCATTATATATATATATATATATATATATATATGTATATACACACAAACAGGTGTGTGTGTGTGTGTGTGTGTGTATATACACATATTAGGTTGGTGCAGAAATAATGACGTAATAATGTCGTTTTTTGACGTTAAAAAACGACATTATTACGTCATTATTTTTGCACCAACCTAATATATATATATATATATATATATATATATATATATATATATATATATATATATATATTCGATATGTTACGAAGGTAACTACTTGATGGTATCGGTCTGGAGGAGGCGATCCTAGCATGCAACACCTTTGGAAAGTGCCTGAAGACCATACCACCAGTTGACAAAAGCCTTGTGGGTGAAACTGGGTATACGGAACCGTTGGGGGGTCGTCGGTGGTTGTGCTAGCACGAAGCCACAAGTCCACGTGAGCGAGGGTTTGAGCGTGCTGACCTTGTTCAGACCGTTGATCACACTAGATAACGCTCTCTCTCCCAGAAACTGTAACAAAGGTCTGCTCAGCATAGTTGCATTATAAACCACAGGTAGACTGTGGGTGTTGAGCAAACACAAATGTACCTAAACAGGCGTCTGCAACGGGGATTAGTTAGCCGCTCAAGACGGCGATCATCCTCAACCACTACTATATATATATATATATATATATATATATATATATATATATATATATATATATATATATATATATATATATATATATATAAATAAAACTAATTCATCAATTGCAATCTCTTCGTCACCGAGGCCAAGTGGAACAGTTGGTATGATGTTTGGTTAACAACCTAACTGTCATGGTTTCAATTTTTGGTAGTGGATGCGCACTGTTGATGAGTCCCAAATATAGAACGAAACGGCCGTCCAGTGCTTTCATGCATTCTGTTGAGATTTCTATCAGACTCAATGAATTACTTAAATATAATTATCAAATCCGCTTAATAATTTCTATCATATATATATATATATATTAGGTTGGTGCAAAAATAATGACGTTTTTTGACGTCAAAAAGCGTCATTATATTTGCACCAACCTTGTGTGGGTAGACATCAGATTGCTTCGAGCTGGGATCGAATCTCCACACACACACACACACACACACACGAGAGCAAATTTAAAAAATATCCGCATTTTCGCCATAACGTAGGTTGGTGACACTGCCTTCTGCTCAAGCGTGCTTATAGTTGGTACTATTGCGTTCATATGATCAATGTTTGAGCTTGATCGCGCCAGTTGTTTTGCTGTGGTTACAGTGTGAACATGGCTACACCGCTAGCACAATCATTACGTATACCCATTTTCACTCACAAGACTTGGTTCAACCAATGGCATAGTTTTCAGTCACTTCACAAAAGGTACCGTACGCTGGGGTCGCCTTCTCTTTCGTCGATAGTTTCAAGAAGTCACCTTCTTGAAAAATCGATAATGGCGAGATTCGAACCCGGATGTCATAGTCGAAAAGCGAACGTTTTTGTCTATTACTAACAGAAAGCAACGCTTAATTTGCATGATAATTTTTTTTTAAATTGGTTCACTGGCGACTAAATCGTTTCCCCGCTAGGGATTTCCTGGGAATTGGGTGGTTAGATATACAGCAGAATTAAAAATAAATAAATAAAGTAAAAGAAAAAAAAAAGAAGACACCTGTCGGAGGATGAATGAACCCTGTTGTAGGGTTTTAAGTTATCTTGCACAGCGGGAAAGTAGGGTCTCCACAGCTATGTATGAGTTGTGGTTGCATGTTATTGTTGGAAAGAGAGCTTTTTTGACTGAAGTCAAGAGCCAGAATAAAGTGTTCCCCTGATTGAATCAATGGTTATATGTTCGTGACCAAGGGAAAACCCTCAGTTTAGAGGATATGAGTTACGCTAGGTCTACTTGGCTGGTACGCTACGCATTAATGAATACCACTCCAGTTTTAAAACCAGGTATGTGGAAGGAACTGGTCAGGTGTTCAAATGACCACACTTAATCATGAGAGTGATAATGACGAAACAAATTTAAAAAAAAAAGAGTATTTTCTATAATTTTAATCAGGCATGCAGTCTTGCAAGTTTGCTGCCGATGCGCACTAAAATCAGAATGTTATGCAACCATTTGTGTATTAGCAGCCAAAATAACACATGTTTCACTTGAACATATTTAGTTACTATTAAAACTTCTACTTGAACCATAACACCTGTCTTCCATGATGTGTCACTCACGAGGATTTCATCTTTACTCACTGAATGAAACACATGGCGTTCAGTTGAACAGAAGTGCCAGAAATTGTTAACACAGTAACATCTTTGTCAATGCACTTAACACAATGCATCACCATTAATCACATAGATCAAATATTATGCTCTGAATCATTGTGATCCACTTAGAGACACACACTTTATATAATTGAGGTAGAGCATTTATATAACGTGAGAAAGAAAGAGAGAAACAAAGCAAAAAGAAAGAGATCAACAAAGCAAAGAGAAAGAGAGAAACAAAGCAAAGAGAAAGAGAGAAACAAAGCAAAAAGAAAGAGAGAAACAAAGCAAAGAGAAAGAGAGAAACAAAGCAAAAAGAAAGAGAGAAACAAAGCAAAAAGAAAGAGAGAAACAAAGCAAAGAGAAAGAGAGAAACAAATCAAAGAGAAAGAGAGAAACAAAGCAAAGAGAAAGAGAGAAACAAAGCAAAAAGAAAGAGAGAAACAAAGCAAAAAAAAGAGAGAAACAACGCAAAGAGAAAGAGAGAAACAAAGCAAAGAGAAAGAGAGAAACAAAGCAAAAAGAAAGAGAGAAACAAAGCAAAAAGAAAGAGAGCGAGCGAGCGAGCGAAATATTACGGCAAAAGTAAACACCGTGGGAGCCCAAATAGACGGCGAGGGTCGGGCAAACAGATAATTATATTTATATAGAGCTCAAATGGGAACGGCCGGGAAAAATACAAGATATATAATCATGTCTATATTGTATCTATAACGACTGAACATTGTTATCTTTATGCCCATTGACATGGGCGGCCAGACATTGCCAGAGAAATCGCCCAATCGAAGACAATGTCGTTTGATAAAATTCTTGCCAACAATGCGATCCAAGTCGACAATATGTCTGGCCCCTCGTTGTATTCTTCCGATAGTACAAACAGTGGGATGTTGAAAACAAGAAGTCTTTGGCCACGCCCCCTTACCCTCTGTTTTTTTTTATTCTCGAAATGTTCAGCCTAATCCTATCTCTCAAGAAAACAAACACACACACACACACACACACACACACACACACACACACACATATACATATATATATATATATATATATATATATATATATATATATATATATATATAACTAATTTGATGAAATTCAGCCGACAAGGTCTGTCGGTTTCATTTTTTTTATTTTACTAGAGTTTTTTGCAACACGATGATGCATGTTGAAATTCCCACAGTATTTACTATTGAAGTTATCGCTAACATTTTTGTCAAGATTTACAAATCCTACGTTTTCTTTAATTTCGCAAACCAATCGATGAAATTTGAATAAGCTGATTTGTTTGGAATATACCTATATAGAAACAAAAACCCTACTTCGTGGTTTAATAATTCCTTTAATTTTATAGGACTTTAAGGTAAACAGTTTTAAGAAAATGTATCTTCTTTTTAACAGCGAAGAATAAATTCTTAGGTATTCATACTCTTGAGCATGCAACATACAACTGGCCATCCGTAAATATCTCTTTCTGGAGCCAAATTCCAAATTTTTGAAGCGTTTGACCATGTGATTTTTTTTATAGTTCTCGCAAATGCAAGGCGAACAGGAAACTGATTTATTGTATATAAAAAGAAAAGATGAGCAAAAAACAATATTGTATTTAAAAAGTATTTCTTATTTTAATCATTGTTTTTGAAATAGTGGGAATATTTCGTATGCTACCGAAATTTTTCAAGCATAGCTTAGAGGTAGCATAGGGCATCCAGTGAGGATCGAACTCACTATTCAGTCATAAATGTTTTAGCGAGACAAGCTTGCTAACCATTACACCACGTCAAGGTGCCCTTGCTTTGTATGTTATGTAAGAAAATTTAATTTTTAAAAAATGAATGCAAATTTATTGTACTACTCGACGCACCCTAGTAAAACCAACTGTACTTTGTACCCACTCTTACCTATTTGCACTTCTTCCGAAAATTTAGTTTAGATCGGTCAATGTTAGCTATTTTACAGGGTGTGACGGACGGACTAGCGAAAATGACAGAATAAGTTCTGTTTTGGCATCTCGTCTACAGTCACTTTCTCTCTGACTTGCCGTGGCCTCCCTCTGTCTCTTCTACAAGCATTTTCACGGCAACTGTTCCGACGAGCTACTTTCGCTGGTTTCCGGACTGCATGAATTTAAGCCAGCTACCAGGCTAGCATCTCGGTCCCACCTTTTCACTGTCAAAACGGTTAATTGTAACCGTCTCTTCTACTCAACCAGCTTCTTGTCCCGCACTTCTTTGCAGAACTCTTGAGCTTGATTGACCTTTAGAAGCTTCTCGAAAAAATCGACGTCTGTCTGCATTTGTAATTTTAGGTGGATGACTTGGACGTTTTCTGGTGCCATACGAATCAGGGTCTTTTAGATAATTGCTCACAACTTTTCGGGACCTCGACAGTTCTCTTGCATTGAAACACATAGATTTTCCTTCCAGTTTATAGGCAGAAATTTGCCGTTTTTCATTTTCATTAAGGGGAGGGGAGTTCCTAGGCATTTTGCAGTAACTGTATTCAATTATGAAATGTTTAAATAGGACTCACTAAGCTTAAAATCATGCCTTTTTATAATCTGCGCATGCACTTATTCTTCCTTTGGTATTCTGAAGTAAACCAGATATGCAAATTTTCAAAACAGTTTTATAATTATTTCCACCCTCGAAAACGAAGTTTTGTTAATAATTTTTTTAAATGGAAAACTGTTATAAAATCGAATATCTATACTAATACCCATCGGATCTACGTACCACACACAAATTTCAAGAGGAATTTGTGCAGTAATAAGAAAATTATTAATTTCATGGGGTGTCTTAAACTTAATCCAACCAAATATATATATATATATATATATATATTGCCTAATTGCACTTCTTCCCAAAATTTAGTTTGGATCGGTCAATGAATAGCTACTTTACAGGGTGTGACGGACGGACAGACTTACGGAAATTACAGAATTTTATATATAGATTTTTCTATTTTTCGTCTAATTGGGATCAAAATTATGAACAAACTACGTGAAGTTAATGTTTGTTCCTTTTATCCAAGTTCTTTCGACCGTCTCAGTCATTTTCAAGTGCCGTGTGGTAAGCAAGATTTCGTTGGCTACAGCCTGGCAATTTTTCATATGTCACGGTTAAGGGGAGCGGAACCACACCAAGAAGAATGCAACAATATTATGCATTTTTAATACGTATACTGAATATTGAAACGTCACATGGGTACTGTGCATGGCACCCAACCCGTTCAGAAATATCTAGACTGTCAGCTGTATACAACCACTAAGATCAATAGTGGAAAAAGGATTTGAGCGAATAAAGCCTGACGGTCATGGCAAAGGTCATCACTCTTTGAACATTAGGCGCTACAGAATCACAAACAAATATCTGTACCAAGTAACAGAAAGAACATCACTAACACACACACACACACACACACACACACATATATATATATATATATATTATCGAACTCCTGGTAAGGTTTGTAGATAGACCCCACCTCCAATAACCATATATATATATATATATATATATATATATATATATATATATATATATATATATATTCTGAAACTACATTGCTCAGGGTACTTTGGTAAGTATATTTCAGTTTAATCAAAGGGAGGTACCTTCACAACCCCCCACTGAATTTTCTAAATTAAATTTTAACAAGGGAATGCCTCCAATCAAAAATATAGGAGGAGAAAGCCAGAAGATGGAGGTCACATAGGCAAGATCATTGAATAATACTGAATTTCGTTTTTCTCCACAAATTACAACAATGATTTAAAATCAATCATCATTTTCTTACAAAACATGTGGCACACAGCAAGGCGCGGGTATTTCGGCTAGTGTGTCGACGAGGAGGAGGAGCTCAAGACAGCTATCAGTATGATTAGAACTATCATGAAAAAATTCTAAGAACCTGACTGGTAACCAGACAAAATTCAAGCCTCTTACCAGAAAAGGGGACAAAATCCCAGTGTAATAAATAAAAGTTTCAAATATGAAAAGCAACAAATTTAACGTTGAAAATTTAAGGAATCTTAATTCAAATTTTAATGTCAATAATTCGGGAGACGAACAAACCTAATCCGGGGTTATTTCGCGAATAAAATATCAAAGCCTTAATCCGGCATAATGTATATTCGTATACGATCTCCAGGGTTTGTCAATGTTTTAGTGCAAACTAAAAAAAAAAAAAAAGAAGAAAAGAAACACCTTCTAAAGGCTTTATTTATAAAGTCAGGTCTTATGGAATACCAGGACTCGCTACGTATGACATATATATTAGGTTGGTGCAAAAATAATTTCGTTTTCTTACATAGTAACATATGTTAGAAAACGAAATTATTTTTGCACCAACCTAATAGAATAATTAACTCGGGAATGACCAATATTTTTTATCAGTCAGGAATGAATGATATTGGTGGAGGACGTTTTAGCATGACCTTCGGGTTTATTTAATTTGCTTGAGATCAAATTACGAAATTTACCATGACGAAAATGGAATGCGAATTGTCAGGCATACATTGCTTTGAGATTCATTTTACTGTAAAATTCAACGCAGAATAATCCAAGATTTTAAAGAGAAGCCGCAAATGTTTTTTGTTATAATGTGGATTTTTAAAATATATATTATACTTTCTTTTTAATATTTTTTGCTACACGTGTTTCGGGTCTTGTGACCTTCATCAGCCGAAGAATGGTTATTTACACATATTATTTAAAGGAATGATATTTTTTGCCTTATGTTTTCTTATCTTTAACCATTGTCTTTTGTGTGGAGAAAATGTTCGTCTGCTTAAGGGCAAATAAAACAATTAAGATTGGTCAGAGAAAGGGGAGGGAAGGAGGTCTTCAGTATCTTTTTATGACCTCCATATTTTTTTAAATCCTATCTTCATTTTTTGTATTGTGCGTGTGCTTTTACTAGTCCGACATATTACTTCATCAGATATATATTTTGAACAATAAAAAATATTAATAAATTAAAATCTTCAGACACACTGGGTTGTAGATTAATATGCTTTCGTTATTATTATTATTATTATTATTATTATTATTATTTCATTTAGATTCCTCGACTACTTTCGGACAAAATGCCCATCATCAGGAGAAGAAATATTTCTGTTTTCTGGTAGCAGTAAACTACAGAAATGAATGTTTTGATGGAGATATATAGGAGAATGTCTTGATGGATATATATATATATATATATATATATATATATATATATATATATATATATATTATGGTGTGTATGTGCGTGTGGTCCGTCTAGTGTGTTTTTGCTAGTGTGTGTATATATATTCGTTCTCCATACATACGTATGGTGCGTGTTGTCCGACTAGTGTGTCCGGTCACTATGTGAGTATGGTGAGTTTTTATTTTTGTTTAATGCTGGTTTAAATTAGTCTATGATTTTTTTTCTTGTATTTGTAGGTAAGAATAATTGTCTGTTTGATATATTGGCATAATTTTAATTTCGTCTTCGTTGGATTTGTAGATGTGTTGTGACTCAAAGAGTTTCCTCTTGTCTGCTAATTTAATGTTGCTTTTGTGAAGGGAAACTCTTTAGTGCTTGAGTGATACCTATATAGGACTTGTTGCGTTTTGTACACTATATATAATTATAGAAAGATATACGAAACATTTCTTCCCTACTTATATAACCCAGATTAGAAAGAATGTCTAACCCAGAAGTCCTTGCAAAAGCAAACATGTAAAAAAATGTAGAAGTCCTGCTAGCAGCAGCGAGACTACTCTGGGCGACTCACTACTACCGAAAATGCGGGAAGCGAAGACGAGACGGTCAAAAACTCCGCTATAAAGACTTCATTAAGAGGGACCCGAATGCGATGCAGGCTGACGTAAACGACTGGAAACAGCTGGTTCCAGGGGCGCCCTTCATGGCACTGAACGTTTCATACTGGAGTAGCAACAGTCGAAGCATGGCGACTGGCCAGTTACCACCGAGCATCGGCCCGGAGACATGGGCGTCACGCGTTTCAAATCGCCAGACCGAGATTCATCTCCTCCTTGTGTGAAACAAACGAAATTATTTGACTTTCACGGCTTGGTCAAGGGATCCAAGTTCCATGTTAGCAGCTTAACAAATACGACCGTCAACATAAAAAAAAGTTGAATAAATTTATTTAAATGTTTTATATTAAATGTTCTGACAAGAACAACATGGGACTGCCAACTATCCCACAAAACTCGGGATTATAGCGCGTTTAAAAATCTGTAAGGATCATTGGGTTTTGCTTTATTCGCGTGGAGAGACAATATATATAAAAGAGGAAGAGAAAGAAAGAGAAAGAGAAAGAAAAAGAAAAAGAAAGAAAAAGAAAGAAAAAGAAGAGAAAAAGAGAAAGGAAGAGAAAAAGAGACAGGAAGAGACAGAAAGAGGAAGAGACAGAGAAAGAAAGAGACAGAAAGAGGAAGAGACAGAGAAAGAAAGAGACAGAGAAAGAAAGAGAAGGAGGAAGAGACAGAGAAAGAGGAAGGGACAGAGAGAGGAAGGGACAGAGAGAGGAAGGGACAGAGAGAAGAGGAAATGAAGAGGCAGAGAGTAGAGAAAAGACAAAAGAGGAAGAGAGAAGACAAAAGAGGAAGAGAGAAGAGAGAAAGGGCGTGAGAACCTTCATGGCCGAAAAAAACTGCCAAAAGAACAGGTTTTTCCCTTGACACTATTATTTTAACTGCCTTGACTCCTCAGCGTTTATACATATTCTTTGTTCTTGAAAATAGACAACAAAAATTGCCAATGATTCGAACTTTATAAAATGGTAAATAATAAGGATTTCCTTACAGTTCACATATTTTAATAATTTAGTAAATGTTTATAAATTTATGAATAAATTGTTTCCATATTTATTTCTTTATAAACTTGTAAATGATAAAATATTTTATTAGTTCTAATTATATTAATTTTTAGAATGTTGGAAATATAAAATCATTCTTGTAAATAAACAATAAATAAATTGTGGTTAATATTTTTTGGCGAATTCTCAAGAAAAAAAAACGCCAAAAAGAAAAAAGAAACGTATGAATCTACTTTCATCATGTATTTAGGTGTTATTCAAATTCTAATTATTGCATTTTAAAACAATTCTTGCCGACGAGTGAAGGTAGTTAAAATAATAGCGTTGTCAAGGGAAACACCGTCTTTTTAACAGACTTTTTTCCTGGGCTTTCTTCCTTACTTTTTGTTTGAAGTAGTGTGGGACGTCAGCATTTTGATTGTGGCATTATTTTCCCTTCGAATTAAATGTGCTAACTATTTTAGTTCTTGCTGCTGTTGAAAGTCTTCAACTAATGTGCTTTCTCAAGTGGTGTCACTTTAAAACTAATTCAATTTAAACTGTAATTAAAATATTACACTGAAAGTATTGTGCTATAAAATGGCATAAGCACCTGTAAGCCACTCACCCACAAGAACGACATAAACATATATATATATATATATATATATATATATATATATATATATATATACATATATATATATATATATATATATGTGAAAATATTGTAGAAAATAGGAAGGAAACTGGTTTGGTAAATAATCCAAAGTTCCTTAGTATTTTTGTAATTATTTTTAAAAAATAGTGCTCGATACGAAAGTAGAGCATAAATATAATTATTTATTTAAAGGCGAGTTGGAATCATATTTTTAAATATTTATTTTAGGCGAGTTGGAATCATATTTTTAAATAAATAATTATATATATATATATATATATATATATATATATATATATATATATATATATATATATATATATATATATTGCATACGTAATCACACGCAGGCAACGCGTGACGGACAGAAAAACAAGTCTTTTTTTTTTTTTTTTTTTTATAACAGATTAGTTTTTATGCTTTTACCGACGCTGTCAAATAACTTAAGAATTTAAATCAAATAATTTGCAAACGACCCGACCTGTACCCCCTGAAAGCAAGTACATATGTCTATTATGTACTCTAAATGAACGAATGAGAAATAGTTTACAAAGTTTCAAAAGAAATGCGTTCCAAATGTTATCACTTAACTACACGCAAATAAGGTTGTCAAAGTATAAGTTAAATAAATATGTGCCCTTTAGAAAATGAATCAGAAGAGTCACCTGATTGGAAATATGTTCTATTATTGTTTTGATTCACCGAACCCCTATAAAAAATATGTGCGTCTTTCAACTGCCACATTCTTCTGTTTAGAAAGAAATTAGCACCAAATAACTTCTACGTAACGTTCTGAGTCAATCGGTTGTATGATGAATACACTAAGAGTAAGGAAAAAAAGAAAAGAGAAGGAAGGAAAAAAAGAAAAGAGAAGGAAGGAAAAAAGAAATAAAGTGGGAGAAGAAGAGAGAGAATAAAAGTGGGGAAGAAGAGAGAAAGAGAATAAAAGAGGGGGGAAGAAGAGAGAGAGAATAAAAGGGGGAAGAAAAGAGAGAGAATAAAAGGGGGAAGAAGAGAGAGAGAGAATAAAAGGGGGGAAGGAGAGAGAGAGTATAAAAGGGGGAAATAAGAGAGAGAGTATAAAAGGGGGAATAAGAGAGAGAGTATAAAAGGGGGAATAAGAGAGAGTATAAAAGGGGGAAGGAGAGAGAGTATAAAAGGGGGGAAGAAGAGAGAGAATAAAAGGGGGAAGAAGAGAGAGAATAAAAGGGGGAAGAAGTGAGAGAAAAAAAGAAAGAGATAAGAGGAGAGAGGAAACAAGAGTATAAATTATAATAATCTTGCTTCGGGGCCAGGAGCTGAAAAGGTTCGAACTGGTCGAAAAGTGATGCGGAGAGATAACAATGATGCACTTCGGTGCAAGAAACGAAATTAAGTAGTCAGAGAGATTGTTTGGGCGAAAAGGAGAAAGAAGGAACAAATCGGAAAGAGCATCAAGGAAATAGAGAGTGGTAAAAAATGAACAAGGAAAGACAAAAATCAATGGATTTAAGGAGAAAAGCACGAGAGAGAGAGAAAAGCACGAGAGAGAGAGGGAGAGAAAAGCACGAGAGAAAGGGAGAGAAAAGCACGAGAGAGAGAGAGAACTAGTGCATTATTTTTTAGTGAAGCTACTCCTTGCACGCCGGTCCTTGTTATATTCACTATAATGCTAACATATGGATCCACTAAGAATAAAGGAATAAATAAGTCCAATAATTAATATATATATATATATATATATATATATATATATATATATATATATATATACACTGACTCGTTTGTTAGACATTAAATTACATAACCTAGCACTCTGCATAGTTTACCTTGAATTTCCTAACCTGAAGAATATTTATGAGCATTCCAAACGTTAAAGATTTTGAAAACCTAACGACGTTTTTAAATTTGGTTACAAATACAATTTGCAAAATAAATAAAATTTTTACAGTTGCCTTGATAAAGCCCATCAGAGGACGAAAAGCGTTGGTAAAGAAAAGTTTAACTGATATATCAAATAAAAAATACATACTTTTAAAGGTATATTATGTGTTAAAATGCCTAATATCAGGTTTGTAAATATAAAATATAGAAAAATTACCATAAAATAGCATCAAAACTGCATTCGGATTCACAATTTTTCCCATTGGACATTCCCTAGAGACAACCGTCACCACCCATTGAATATCCGAGTTAAAAATCAAATATGGATCTTAATCCGACTGGATAAGATAATGAACAAATAGGAAACGTTTATCAATCTAAAATGATTCACTTTTATTGAAGCTTCGTCAGGGATTGAGAGAAAACAGACAAAAAGACAGAACTTTGTTTTTTCAATTTTGTTTGGCCAATGAGAACTGAAGCAAACAAAATTGAAAATACCAAAGTTCTGTCTATTTGTCTGTTTTCTCTCAATCTCTGACGAAGCTTTAATAAGAATCAAACGTATTAGATTGATAAACGTTTCGTATTTATTCTTCATCTCATTATATATATATATATATATATATATATATATATATATATATATATATGAATAATTATACATATTATTCCTCGCCGGTAGCACGACTCTAAGTTTCATGCACAACGCAATCTTCAGGTACCGAGTAGAGATTGACAGTTACAAAATCTAAATATACACTTAATAGCTGTTACATTACACCGAGCACTATTTTATTAACACCGGCTCTCAATGTGAGATACCCTATCTCCATATATGTCGTAATTCTTTCATTTTTTATTTTTATTAAAAATAGACATTTTTTTTTTGTATAAACTTTAGCAAATGTGGCTGTTGTAGATATAAAACATAGATTAAATTTGTTACCATATATATAACCAAGATGATATTCACCTGTAATTATCTCAAAGTTAAGCAGAATGTTATTTTCGCATATGGAAACTGCTCCCCAGTGGGGTGGGATGGCAAACCCACTGGGTAATTAGATGTATCCGTCGACATGGTTAATAAAATAAGAATTTAAATCCCCTTTGTTGATGTCTTTTCCTCTCCGGACTCCAAAAACATTTCGACACCCGGCTAGAAGACGACGAGCGAGTGAGAAGATACACTATAGAATCGACCCTGTCAACCAAGAAACCCCCAGAACGAGGATGCTATGTAACACCTCTACGGGTTATTTAATGCCGAAATCTAAATATTTTGTTCGCAATTTTATTTGCTTTTGGACATGTTGGTTTTAGTGATACAAGTTATACTAATTAAAAAGTAAGGCAAGCAGTCTGAGAATGGGACAAATAAAAAGGAAGGTCTTATTTGTGACTTCCCCAAGAAGGGCACGTGTAGCAGCATATTAGTTTTAATATTCACGTATTTAGGAAGTACGAGAATGGCTACCGTGCCTAGTGGTCACGTAAAAACACCACTGCATCTCGCATCCACCTCTGCTGTGATGTAAACCACCTCTATCACATGATCCACAAAGGCCTCTTAAGACATCAGTGAAATTTAAAGTAGATGAAACGTTTTCGAATGTTCTTTCGCACACAACCACCTGTTAGAATTACGGTGTACGGAGAATGCCAATATTTCGTCTTATTCTTTAATGCCATTAAACATTTTTATTATTAGTGAAATGGAAATCCTTATCAATTTGTAATCTTTTCATTTGTACCCTCTTACTTCTTTAATAACCTGCATTCATATTTACCATTCTTATAGCAATATTTTGTTAAGGTTATTAAGTTCAAATATTTAAACAGGCAATAGGGTAATTTCCTTGGGTATTTTATAGTCGTAGAATTCGCTCGGAGTTTATTCATTAACTTAAAAATCAGGCTTCATCAGAAAACTCAAATAACAACATAGTCAAATTGTTACGGGTGTTAAGAATAAACTATAATTTTGAACAGTGAAAATTTCATTGAATTATGTTGGAGAACATCGCAGTTTTGATCAGAAATCAAGAAAATGTGAACTTTATGCAAAATGGCCACAATATACGGAAAAAAGATATTTTGAATTAACCCCAAGAACCAGTGCGTACTAATCCCCCCCAATCCCACTAAACCCGATTCGTGATTCCGAGCAGTGATTTATGATCCTCGTTATATGTTCAATATTTGCTTTTTTTTTTCTTTTTCTGCGTACAATTATATAAGTGACAAATTAAACTACGCACAAGTGACGATTAAATGATGAAAAATTTTCGGATTTTGACGCCATTCTGGAGTCTTTATTTTATCTTTTTTTTTTATCGTCCAAATCCGTAAATTTGTTTTGCTCATGCTAAGTTTGGAAAAAATTATGATATGAAATTCACTATTATCTTTAATGTTGAATGTGTTGAAATTGTTCATCTTTTCGACAAGAAAAATCTCAAGTTGATGTTAAAAAATGCTGCAAAACATTGAAATATTTTAGATGAAATGATCTATTATGATATGTCGCTAATTTGGATTTAGAGACATTTGATTTATTTTCAATTTTTCTAGTTGAATTGTTCACATATATTGCATATGATTCATTATTGTACATAATTAAGTTACAATAAAATTTGTATTTTATATGAATACTACCTTACGAATATCGAGATGTAGTAGAGAGGTGCGGATATTAGATTTGGGATGGACACCAGCCCCGCTAACAATAGGAGGATAGTGATTTTCTAAGCCCGGATTAGATGTGGCACAAGACCGAAAGTATGGGGCACCCAGTGAGGATCGAACTCACTACTCAGTCGTAATTAATCTAGCAAGACAAGCTTTCTAACCATTACATCATGTCGAGGTGTCCCAACAACAGGAGGATATAAAGATATTTCTACTCTCTTGTGATGATATTCTTGCCGGCCATTTTTCTGATTTCTTCCAATTTTCAATTTTTTTTCATGTGTAAATCGCTAAATCACTAAGGGGTTTTATTTATTTGTAATTTTCTTCTCGCTTACATATATATATATATATATATATATATATATATATATATATATATATATATAATGTATGTCCTCTCTATCCTGTTTTACATCTTTGATCTTGTCCCCACCCCAAACCACTTCAACTATACCGGCCACCCACGAATACACATAAACACCAATTTGGCGGTGTCTAGGCAGGAGTGAATTGCAAGTTGAAATGTCTGCCTGTTAGCGGAAGTAACTCCTTGCTCTCCTAACTCTTCTCATTTATATTTTGAACCGAGAGGAATTGGGTGCCGGGTTGGGGGGGGGGGGGCTTAGGTGACAGAAAAACGAGAGGATCAGAAATTAAGTTGTGGGGGTGGGAATTATTAGTCGACGGTTGGTCAACGACACCCGAAGAACAGGTTGAGCCCAACTTACCAAGTCAAGTACAAAAGCGTGCATTTTCCTGTTGTACAACCTTCTGGCGTGTATATGCGCGCCCACACACCAACTCTAGAGAAATATACATACCCATACATTTCTTGTACATATATACCGGTCTCTGTCGAGGTTAAGACTGGGTTTAACAATTTCATATTGTTATTAATACCTAGGTAGTTATGAAATCTTTTTACGTAGGTTTTTAACGCACTCGCTCGATACCCCGTTAAACATTGTGTTGCGAAATAAGGAGATGGTCATCAAAAGGTATTCCTTTATGATTACAATTTCCAGATGAAAAGTGACAATCGAGGGAATTTTTTGATATGAAATGAAACTTTAGCGCAATGGTTCCTAAACTTTTTTTTCCTTCTTGGCTGCATTTTCGGAATGAAAATCTGCTCGTGACTCCCCAAATTTTATGTGATAAAAAAAGTACATTTAAAATCCATTTATACATGAAAAATGATTAACAGACGTTATTGAAGACAACTATCTATCAATTTACTTCTTGCTCTGGAAACCCATGCACCATAGAACTGCTGATACCATGATTCACTAATTTCTAATATATCAATGGTAGACCTTATATCAGGGGTTCCCCTTCTTTTTCTCCGAGCCGCATTTTCGGAAAGAAAATTTGCTCGCACCTCAAAGTTTGTGATAAAAAGTACATTAAAAAAAAAGAAAGAAAGAAAAGAAAGTCAAAGGGAAATAACTTTATTCAAAGTCAGAACATTATCATTGATAACTCTCTCCTCCAATTTTCAGACCCTAGTTACTATATTCTTAATACTTGATATAATGCAAAAATATCACAATGATAAAATCGGTCAATAATTATTTATAACTATTTATACTGGGACTCATGCACGCAATTATAAGTAATCCATAATAATATTTTAAATTTTGAAATCATATTTTAGCATATGATTTTTTTGAAACTGTTTCTAAATCTTTCATTGTCTTTCAAACATTGCGCCTCACCTGCTATCCTCTTCCACTGCACATATGAGGTGCGCCGTGCCACTTGGGAACAACTGCCTTAGAGTATAAAGAATGTCAAAATATCAAAATCAAAAGTTCTATAATAATCAGAGGATATAAAATAAAATGTGCATGCAATTTTTAGGTAGTATGAGGCGTCCAGAGATCATAGATCTGTTCCTTGGGGGTTATATAATTCTGTTGGTGATGGTAGAGCGCTGTTTGTTTTCCCAATGAAACTCGAGCAAGTCAGTGTTTTTTTTTTATTAAGCAGATACCTATCATCTAATATAAGAAACTATTCTATTGCAATGAACCACACACCAACCACAGACAACTTCTATATGCCGTGTCATTTCAGGACGTAAGCGATCATGGCTCTCCACAATTTCCTGTCCTTCGTAGCTCATGTCAAGTGTCTTTGTTTCCATTTCTCTAAAACTTAGTCACTACTCATTTGTCTCAGAATACTTCTGCAGATAATCCTGGGAATGACGATAAACTACACCCGGCAACAAGACTTCTGATCAGGAGATTGGAGGTTTTGGGAAGCGTAGAGCCACCTCTTAAACGCTGTTCTTCCCAGCTCCACCCTGACCCAGGGTGGTAGCACTAGTTAGGGTACCAGCTATCGGCAAATAGCGAACACCCTAAACAAAAACAAAAACACTATGAAAATATAAGATACATATATATAGTAAACTGGCCAACAGTATATTTTATAGCAAAAATACCAACAATACATTTTATCTGTAGTTGAAGTTATAAAATTATGTTCAAAATATTTAGATTTCGGCATCAAACAACCCATAGAGACGTTGATATGCCACTAAACAAAATCAGCCAACCAATCCCCATCCATGTTAGAACGGATTGGTAGAACCTGTTAGTGTCCCAGCTATGGGCAAACAGTGAATCCCCCAAAAAAACAAAACACTAAGAAAGTATAAAAAATACATTTTTACAAAATCACCCACAATACATTTTAGCTAATTGAATGCATGCAATTGCGTTCAAAATATTGACATTTCGGCATTAAATAACCCATAGAGGTGTTGATGTGCCGCTAACCAAACAACCATCATGAAAGAACTCTTTCATGACATTAATCTATATAATATACGATAATTTCTTAAGGAAATGAAACTTTATTCCAAAATATAACTTCAACAAGACTACAACTTAAAGCACACACATCACCGCCGCTATTAATTATGTCCACACAAACATTATATATATATATATATATATATATATATATATATATATATATATATATATATATATATATACAAATATACAAAAGCTATGGAATCATCTATCCTGTACTCAATTGTCAAAGTAGAACAAAATATTTTTATTATTTCAAAGCTCCTAAGAAAATTAAATTTCGGTATTAAATGACCCACAGAGGTGTTGATACGCTGTTTAACGAACAAAAACAAACTTCTGTAGAAGCACATTTCTATTGCCTCAAGTATCTTCATCTCCGAGGGTCCAGCATTTACTACTATAGAGGGGGCGGATACTGCATAACAGATAATTACTCTTTTTCTTTGATTTTAACGAGGTATTCCCGTTTCTTAATACTTTGCTTAGACTTTGAAAGGAATCTTTCTCTATGCCAATGTGCCTTTGGATTTCGCTGTCGCATTTTCCTTCCTCCATTAAAACAATCGATGGACTTTTAAATTTTTATAATTGCTTGCTTTGGGGCATCTCAAATTTGTAATGCGCATGTTAGACTGTTATTTGTGCTGACAGCCATACGTTCTGTCTTACAATTGTTGTTTCATTCTTTTTTCACACTTTCCTTTACGACCTTATGTAGAAGTTCCTGTAGATTGCTTTCTGAGCCTCTTATCAGCACGGTGTCATCTCCGTATCTCATAATGCTAAAATTGTGTGGCTAACCAGGAATCCAGGTCAATCAGTTATGCGGCATGCGTGATACACGCTTAGGCGATCACGTATCTTTCGATACATGACTGATGAGGCAGATTTTTTCCCGCATTAGGTTGCTTTCTGCGGTATACCAGTTGTCATCCAAGGCTATAGAACACAGTCCGTCCTGCTATTTAGCTATAGCTGGAGGGAAAAGAGGGGGATTCATACCTTTCCCAAGGGTATTAGCACGTAAGTGAATGTAATGGATCAAATTCGAACTCGGCTCTCCGGTTTCTCAATCCGAGCCGCTATCCATTACTCGACCGTGCCGCATCCGGAATAGCGGTAGGAATTGTAATTCACTCAGAATCACATCAATGTAAACATATAAAGTGTAAAAAAAAAAAAAGGATATCGTTTTGTAGTCTAACAATATAGTTAATTCTCGCTCAAATGATCTCAAATTTCAACAAAATTTGTATAAATTAACAAAGTTGACTGCGCCTAGTGATTATGAATAGGCATCTATTTTAAGAGATGGTGAAATCTTGGTGTCGTTATTTGTTTATTTTCCTATCACTACAAGCTAAGATTATAGCTTGCAGGAAAGAATCCTCTAGGGAGTCGATTCTCCAAAGCAGCTGTCCTTGGAAGAAGCTCTCAGGATGCATCTTCCTTCTTACTACTGAAATACGAAGGGAATCGGAATAGTTCATGTACATGGCATAGAGATTTTTAGGAAGGCCTCAACTGGTGGAGCTGAAGAATGTAACTCGTCAGAACATTTTCCATAGAGATAGCGATAGAAAAGGCAGAGGCTTGCGATGTTGTGTCTGTGGGAAAGGGGTTGTAGGGTAGAAAATAATTCATCACCCACGGCGCTGCGTAAACGCTTTCGAACTCTACCGAGGCTGGAAAGCAATGATAGAATAACTCCAGACTAAGTATAGCAGCAAGACTTCTTTTCTTCTTCGCCACGTTAAGGAGTGAGGAGCTTCCTTAGAAGCTTTTACATATAAATCTATAATTTAAATGTGGCTTTTTCTGTCCCCTTCACCAATTAACAGAAGAAGAAAAAAAAGAAACTAATTAAAATCAGAGTAAATATTTACGCGAGATATTTATCTATTTTGATATATTATATATTTTTGTTATATAATAAAAATATAATTAAGTAAACAAATATACCGATTCTGATAACGGTCCCGGGAAATGTTTTGATAAAAAGTAAGTGTGCTCTACCTAACAAGTAAGATGACCGGGATAGGAATTGAAGGAAGTACATTGAGAGTTCATAGCGCTGCAAGGGGGCGTTACGACACACGCTGGAAATCATTGATCTACAGCCATATACCGAGTTACCTCTCGATACACCTCGCTACTCTACTTGGCGCCATCCGATACAAAAGCAGTGTCAATGAGATACACGCGAAATTTAGCATAAAATATATTTACACCATTCACCACGTTTCGACCGTTGTACGCTCCGGCCTTTATCAGGTGATATTTCTTGGAATTTCGAACCGAACTCTTTTAGTCCACGGGGGTAGAGTACTCTAATTCCAGGTGCCATGCATGTCTCACTTTCAGTTAATTCCTCTTGATAGCTCTCCAAGTGTTGTACTCTCTGCTGTGCTTAGTAAATTTATCAGCCTTGCTTTTTACCTGCGCTCATGTTACAACTTTTTTGTTATTGTTTTTTTTTCTACCTGTAACACATATTATGTAATATGTACATATTATGTAATATTATGAATATAATATGGTTCTCATATTATATTCATATCTATACTTGGCCGACTTAGATTTTTGTAGCTTACATATGCGCTGATTTCATAGGAGATATAATCTTTGGTTGATGATCCAAAAGTGACTTGACCCAAAGAGTCATAAAAAAAGCGCACGCGAAATTTAGCATGAATTACTTTGGAAAAAATAACCTGAGAGTAGAGAGAGAAGGCGTGTGTGAGTGAGGGAGTGTGTGAGTGAGGGAGAGAATTTCGTGCCTTTTCGAAGGTCCCAAACTTCGCTCCAGTGGCAGACCTATATTTTGGTGGACCTGAACTTTGAACAGATATGGGGGTCCCCTTCGCAATCAGCAACAACAGCTTCGATGACACAACTGCCAAAATGTAGGCTATAAATAGATTCTGGTGAGTTCAACGAGCCCATTCGGGCGCTGCAAGCCCACAAGAAAATTTTTAAATTTGACCAATTATAGTGGCCATATGAAATGAGTCTTAGAGCTTATTCCAAGATAAGGTATTGGCAACCTTTTACGAACAGTGAGTCGCATAAGGTACAGTTCATCATAAGGCGAGCCGCACTACTATTAGGTTGGTGCAAAAATAATGACGTAATAATGTCGTTTTTTGACGTATTTTTTAACGTCAAAAAACGACATTATTACGCCATTATTTTTGCACCAACCTAATAAAAAAGAAAAAAAATCATGGTAATTTTTTATTAAAAAATAATTCAGCTACTCTCCCAAAAGACCATCTGCCTTAGAAATGGAGAAAATTTGACTTTTTCTATGGAGAAAAGATTCCTTCTATAATAATAATAATAAAAAAACAAACAAACTGAAGTCTTGGTATAATATTATCACTGATGACAGTAATTAACACACACTGTTGTGTGTGCTTTGTTTCTAAGTTATTCATTTGGTTTGGCTTGTTTTACGGTTTATCAACCTCAATGGATTATTTAATGCCGACAAGGTTTTTATTGCTGGTAATATTTTTCCAAAAATGTATTGCTGATAATTTTTCAAAAAAGTATTGCTGGTATTAAAACTTTACACTTTCATAGTGTTTTGGGAGGGGTTAACTATTTATCCATAGCTGGGTTCTTGACAGATGCTACCACCCCGAGTCAGGGTGAACCTGGAAGCACCAGCAATTAAAATGTGGTTCCACGCTCCTCAAAACCTCCTGATCAAAGGCCTTGCTGTCGGATGTAGTTTATCGTCTTACCCAGGACGGGTTGTTCATTTGACGATAAAAAAAAAAAAAAAATTTTAAAAGTATATTTATTCTCCAGAGAAAATAATTAACATTAAAGTTTTCTGTTTCTGAAGTAAAAGGTATTTACATTTATGATCTTCCGTAGTGAAAATCGCCAACATTTAAAATGTTGACGACGTTATCTTCAACGAAAAATTACAACATTCAAGGAACATTGTACTTAATCATTGATTATGTATGTGATAGAGATAGATAGATAGATAGATAGAGAGATAGATAGTGAGATAGAGATAGATAGTGATATATATATATATATATATATATATATATAGAGAGAGAGAGAGAGAGAGATAGAGAGAGAGAAAGATAGAGATAGAGAGAGATAGAGATAGAGATAGAGAGAGAAAATTTTAATAACATTATTTTCTTTATGAAATCAGGCATGCCAATCGGAACGCATTTTGCCCATAGCAGTTCTAAGACCAACTGTGGCGAACGGGAAAAATCACCTTACCCTCTACCACACAAAAAAAGTTCGTGTTCTGTCCAGAGTTTACCGGAAAAACGAAAAGAAAAAGAATAAAATTAAAAAAATAAATCCTAGATAATTACTATCTCACTATAAGGGCAATTATTTTTTATCTTCCACGACTATCGCGACCAATTGAAAAAATTACCTCCTCAATAAAAGCCATTACTTTTCTTGACGAGGTTCGTGAGCAGGACTGAGATTGCTGTGTTAGAATTTCAGAGTTAAATTTTTGAACCTGTTTTATTTTGCATTTTGGAGTAGTGAGTAACTGGCTTTGAATTTTTTTTTCACCACCCTTCTTGTTTTGGACTTTTTAACAGATTCATCCATCTCAACCCTTCCTTCGCAGCTCTGGATTAAGTAACAGAGTAGACTTGGAACTCTAGCCTTGGATGGCAGCCAGTCTAAGAAAAAGATTTCTCTTAATTCAAAATCGCAGAGAAAGCAACGGGAAGTCACCACCCTCCCCAGCTCCTCCAAGAAATCATGTTAATTCACAAAGAAATGGGATCTGTGGAGAGTCATGATTGCCTATCTCGTAAATAGCTCGTCTATGTGCTGTATCCCTTCAGGTCGCCGGTGGATTATGGTTTTCCACAATTTCCTCTACTCTGTAACTATTAAGAAATAGTATCTTATCTTTCCTAAACCTTGTTCCGCCATCCACTTACTCAAGCTCGTGCGGTAGGTTATATGTTGTTGACCTTTGTCCCTCTTGCCTTCAATATGGTGATTTTCTAAGCGTAGCTTAGATGTGACACAAGGTGGAAACTGTGGAGCACCAAGTGATAATTTGTGATTTATGTACTACTTGTCTTCCTTGACTTTTAGAGCAAGTGAGACAAGATTTTCACCGTTCTTATTGTTTTGTAAGTTTAACAGATTCACCAAAACTTAGCTTATTCAACCCATTGTCTTATGAATATATCACTAAAAGGAGCTTTATTTTAATAACGAAAACTTAAGTGAGAAAAAACCCAGGCGCCTAACATTGATTAGGGACCCCGATGCTTAGTTTTCATAGTAGATTCATCAATGACTTTAATTTTGAAGGTCAAGTTAAAAAAAAGAAAGAAAAGAAAGTACATCGTATATACGGAGTAGGTAATGGCTGCTCCTGTTACTTCTATGCAGTAACCACTTATTTAAGACATTGCATACTGAGAAAAAGCAAGATGGAAACTTCTTGGACATATTTTGCGAATGGATCCCGAATGCCCAGCTAAAAAAGCCATGGAGTTTTTACTTTGAAAAGACTGCCTTCAAAAAGTTCAGAGGTCATCGAAGAACCACCATAGTCTCAACGCTGAACCGAGACATTCAAAGAACAAAGCAGAAAGATACAACTTTTCCTTTGGAGAAGTTTACAATGAAGCAAGATCTGCAACGAATCCGCAAACTCGCAGGACAGAGAAGGCTGGCATAATATTGTCGAATCAGTATACAATGTCACAGAAGATGAGTGAACATATTAATTCATGACCTCAAATCGAAACAGTTTTGATTATGATGATATACCGTAAAAATTTGTCAACATTTTCCTTATACAGAATTTTTATTTTAGTCAATAGATTTGTTTTCTCTTTATAATCGTATTTGTTATTTTCTTAGCTTCGGGTTGGACAGGAGTATTTATAGCGACTCTATCCTTCAACACTTAACGCTAAGAATTCCTGGACGACTGATGTGGGTGTTTGTAAATAGTGAACGAAAGTCTTGCTGTCTTGAGAGAGCCTCGAAAGCAATTGTGGAAATGCGTATAAGGAAGAGGAAAGTAGCGTTATTATTAATGAAATCTGATAATGGTAAAATCATTACCGACAGAAGAACGACACGCATTTCCTTTGGTGAGCAGATTGCCAGGAAGTAGGCATGGTATGCGATGGTTGCTGGCTTCATTAGAAAGGCTAAATGTTTACGCACTTTTACTAATAATGTTGAAAAACATTTATCTCCCCACCATCTCTCTTTCATATATATATATATATATATATATATATATATATATATATATATATATATGTGTGTGTGTGTGTGTGTGTGTAAGATGTGTGCAGGTGGTGCAGTGGTTAGCAACTCGGAACGAGGAGCTGAATTCCAGTTCCTGCGTATTTTGTTATATTCACATGCCCTTGTGAAAGGTATGAAGCAATCTCTTCAGGCTGGGATCCTTACCCATGGTTGGCAACCAGTCTAGTAGAAGGATAACTCTGAATTCAAAACTGGTTAGAAATGAGGCGAGAAAATCCATCCCGTGAAAATCTGGTTGCCACGTCGAATTGTTTGGAGCTATGAGCGTATGCTACAGAGCGGAGTCTGCAGAGCTTGCTATCTGTCAAGTTATATCAAAAAGAGAAAGAAGTGTGCGAGAGAGGGAGAATGTGAAGAGAGAGTGCATGTGTTGGAGAGAGGGGAAGTGAGAGAGATCATATTGTTATTTATAGATTGATACTGATAATTTTAAGGGCAATTAATGGAAGAAACAGACTAGACCAGGACTGACGTATGTAGACAGAGACGTATGTAAATATACAGCGTGGACATAGAAATGAACCCTGCATGGTGACTGTCAGTTTCACGATTCATTGCAATTTTTAGACCCAGGTAATTTATTTTAGTGCGGAAAAATTTGAAACCAAAACCTAAAACGGAGATGGGGGGGGGTTATTCATTAATTTTTCGCTGCACCCTGGCTAGTCACAATCAATGATATATTTTATCCGCCCCCCGCCCTAAAAAAAAAGTTATATTTCTCCAAAGTATTGCAGACATTATCCCTAACTCGTCCCACATGTGGTTTCCGTGGTGACACGGATACAAAAATTAATAAATATATACAATTAAAGAGAGTGGATAGATAGAATGTACATAGGAATCAACACTGCATGGTGACTCAATTTCAGGCTTCAATGAGATCAACCCAAATGCCACTACTTTAGCGGCCTGTATACCTTATAAGGGAACATTCGGTATCCATTTGCCAAGTGGTGATGCCGGTGGAAATTTATAAAATCTTTCTTTTAAAACAATTTTCCAGGATAACAGGTTTCGAGTCCAGTAACTGTTATTACCCCTTCAAATATTGATGAAGAGGAGACTTGAGGCAGCAGAAAAATGGTTCTACAGAATGATACTGAGGATGCCATGGACTGAATATGTGAGCAACGATGAAGTTTTAGAGAAAATGGAACAAAAAGGAAACTTATACTTAACATCAGGAAGAGAGATTTTAAATTTTTAGGGAACGTAATGAGGAAAGAGTACTTGGAAAATTTGATACACACAAGACAGATTGAATGCAAGAGGGTCAGCTTGTGGAATAACGTTTCAGGGAGATAACAGAAAGACAGCATTTAAGAACTACACAAGACAGGAAATTGTGGAGAGCCACGATCGTCAGTGTCCTTAAGGAACACGGCAGATATATAAGATATTTTAGTGATAGCTTTTTTTTCTAATGTCGTTTTTCAATGTGTACACTATAGTTGTTCGTTAATGTCTTATTCCATTCGGTATTGATGAAATCATTACAATAATATTTACTGTTTCCAAAGCTATTAACTCAGACACTTATATCAAGTCTGGATTTTCCTTTTATAAATTTTTGACACTCTTTTGAAGTAAAAGTTTCATCCATCTCAGCCCTCCCTTCGCAACAATGGATTAAATAACAGATTAAACTTGGATCTCTAGCCTTGGATGGCAGCCAGTCTAAGAGAAGGATTTCTCCCAATTCAAAATCAGAAAGAAAGCAACGAGAAATCACGCCAATTCACAAATAAAGAAATGGGATCTGTGGAGATCCATGATTACTTATCTCTTGAATGGATCTTATTCTATGTGCTGTGCCCCTTCCGGATGCTGGCGGATTATGGCTTTTCATAATTTCCCCTACTTTATAACTTTTAATAAATTTTATCTTTTTACTATGATATCTGTTCTAAACCTTGTTCCGCCATCCATTTACTCAAGATATTCTAGTGATAGCTTTTTTTCTAATGTCGTTGTTCAATGTGTACACTATGGTTGTTCGTCCAATGTCTTATTCTTCCATTCGGTATTGATGGAATTATTCCGATAATATTTACTGTTTCCAAAGCTATTAACTCAGACATTCTTATCAAGTCCGGATCTTTTCTGCTAATTCACCCTAAATAATGTAAAGTTACTTATCGCAAATATTGATTCACCCCAAGAAATTATTATAAAGTTTTGTTTTTTTTTTTGCTTTATTAAATTTTTGGCACTCTTTTGAAATAAATTTGAAGTCAAAATTTGTTCTGCTTGCCTCGCAACATCTCCAACCCGCAGAATGAAAAATTGCAACAAAAAAAAAAAAAAAAAAAAAATCACGGAATTATGCACATTTCGTACGTGCAGGTGTTATTCGACGTAATTACAAGGAATTTTTGACAATTTAAAAAAATATTGTTTTTGGGTTGTTTATCGGGGTGAACGCGAACGTAAACCCCACACTTAGAAATAGCGCACCTGGAGTGCAATAAAAGGGATTAACTCTGGGTGAATTTTAGTAAATATATATATATATTTTTATTTGGGGGTGAATTAACTGAAATGATCCTCAAGTCCTGTTTTGATTTTGGTTTCTTAGAGACAAAGTATATTTTTAAAGTCATTTCATCCTAAGCAAGGCAAGAAAATCACGAAGATGCAGAAGGTTACTGAATATGAGAAAAGGAAAACATCCAGGGAAGAGAGAGAACAATAAAAGAATAAGATCAACTTTTCAGGAGAAAAAGGACATCTATGGCAATACAAACTGGCCAGAAGGCGGCTAAGACATAAGTGGACTCGGGGTTGCCCACGAGAAGCATATACAAGGACCCATGTGCAACAGTGCATTGCAAATGGACCGACATCACGTGACTGTTTACAAGCGCAGTTTTCCCAAGCAAGCGTCAAAGAACCCGGGTTCCCCATCACCAGTCGAGATGAAGCAACCAGAAAACCACCAACTTGGTATCCTCACAATAAAAAAACTCACAACAGCTGATCAGTCAGATGACCAAAAAGATAGTTAAATTATTAAGGCCATAGAAGAACCGGTAAACAATATCCTAAACAGGAAACAAGGGATAAACCTCTACTTTTGCTCAATAAACATATTTAGTTCGATGAAACACTGAAGGATGAAACGCGTCACACGAATTCTTCCCCCCACCCGCTATTTTGTAACAGATTTAAAATTGTTCCTGATGTATAGACATTCATATATCGTTTTCCCAGACAATATATCAATGTTATAACTATCAAGGTCCCAAGCCAATAATGCCTGCTCTTCTTTTCTTTTCTTTTTTTTTTTTCACGAGTCCTCTAACATTAAATATCCCGATGCTAAAAATATTTATATACGATTGGAAGCATTTACAAAGTTTTAGGTAAGTTGCCAACTGGAGAAGTCATTACTTTCTCCGTCAAAAACTCAACTACTTAACCAATTTGTTCAATGCAATCATCTTCAGTGAATTTCTCTTTCGTTCATTTTTTGCCCAACTATTTGTCGTCTGAATGTTCGGAATGTTTTTTTTTTCTTAAATTTTCTGCTATTTATCCTGGCGTCTTTTATTTCGTTTCGTCGACATTCCACCGAAAGATTTCTTCTTTTACATACGGTCCTTACGAAGAAACAGAGAGGGAAGAAATATTTGCGCAACAGAAATGAATAAAGAAATAAGACAAGTTTTTAAGGAAACAAAATGTTGAGGGCTGAGTAAGAATCAACCAAGTGATGACTTTTACAAGAGCAGCTGATGACTCGATATCGTTTTAACAGTGCAGATGAAGGAAAGAGACACTTAAGTGCTTATTAATAGGTTGGAATTTTTCCTACTTCCTATAAGGGGATAGACAGGCTGAGATAGACGAATACACATATATACGGGATGAAAGGAGAGAGAAAACCACAAAGAAGAGAAAGAGAAAAACACAAAGAAGAGAGAGAGAAAAAAAACACAAAGAAGAGAGAGAGAAAAAACACAAAGAAGAGAGAGAGAGAAAAAAAACACAAAGAAGAGAGAGGGAAAAAAAACACAAAGAAGAGAGAGAGAGAAAAAAACCATAAAGAAGAGAGAGAAAAAAAATGCAAAGAAGAGAGAGAGAAAAAAACACAAAGAAGAGAGAGAGAGAAAAAAAACACAAAGAAGAGAGAGAGAGAGAGAGAGAAAGAAAACACAAAGAAGAGATAGAGAGAAAGAAAAAACACAAAGAAGAGAGAGAAAGAAAAAACACAAAGAAGAGAGAGCGAGAGAAAAAACAGACAGAAAAAGAAAAAAAACAAAAGAGAAAAAAATCAAGGGAGAGAGTGAAAAAAAAAAACAAATTAGAGAGAGAAAAAAACAAAGGAGAGAGAGAGAGAGAGAAAAAACAAAGGAGAGAGAGAAAAAAACAAAGGAGAGAGAGAGAGAGAAACAAAGGGGAGAGAGAGAGACGAAAAGAAAGAAGAGAGAGAGACGAAAAGAATGGAGAGAAAGAGACGAAAAGAATGGAGAGAGAAAAAAAGAGTCGAAAAGAAAGGGGAGAGAAAAAAAGAGTCGAAAAGAAAGGAGAGAGAAAAAAAGAGACGAAAAGAAAGGAAAGAGACGAAAAGAGACGAAAAAGAAAGGAGAGAGATGAAAAAGAAAAGAGAGAGAGAAGAGACGAAAAGAGAGATAGAAAGAAGAGATCCTGAGATAAAATAAATAAATATCTGTTTATCCATCAACATTTTTAATTAAAAAAATTTGGATTCCTCCAATAAAGACACGAAACTATCAAAACTAGCACGTGGGCGATCATGGCTCTCCACTATTCTCTGTCATTCGGCATTCTTCCTCCCAATCCATTGTATGCCATCTTTTTTACAAATATTCGTTAGGTTTCTCGTGGTTTCTCTTCGTCTCCTGTTATTTACAATATGTCTTGTGAGTGTCAGATTCTCCAAACCCTCTTGTAGAAATTTCAATTACCTCTTTCAGATTCCAAGTATAACCGTCATATTTTTTAAATTTCAATTTTCCTTAACCCTTCCTACCTGCTCACATATTCCATCCATTTTAAGCATCCTTCTGTAGGACTACACCTCTATTGTCTCAAGTGTTCTCTTCATCTGTGAAGAAACTGTCCACCATTCACTGCCATAGAAGAGCTCTGATATTATGTAATAGTTCAACAGGCTTTTCTTTGTTTCTAATGAAATGGTCTTGTTTCTTTATACATTGCTTAGCTTTTGGAAGGCATCTTTTCGTTGTTCCATTTTTTCCGCTCAGAAATATCAAATTTGTACTTAAAAATACTATCTCTGGTATATTTGCCTGTCGAGTGTTACTAGTTGTGCATTTATGACTTCCTTTGGATATCTCAGTTTCAGTTAATTACCTTTGATAGCTCAACTCGACAAGTTTTTGTTCCCTCTGTCGTGGCCAGGTATTGAACTTATGGCACGTGGAATTAGAACAATCTACTCCTGTGGACTAAATAAAGGGTTCGATCCGAAATTCCAAATAATATCACCTGAAGAAGGACGGAGCGTACAACGACCGAAACGTCGTGAATATGGCAATAAAGACGAGGACAACAGCTTGAACAATGGAAATAGTGTAAACAGTCACAACACATCAACACAGAAATATAGACAGGTGTATTTATTGGGTTAACCGTTGGTGAATAAAGCCGCAGGAAGATAGAAAATGTCTTCGTCGGTCATGGCTTTCCACAACTTCCTATCCTTTGTAGTTCTGAGCAATGTGTGTCTCCTTGATATACCTTCCAGTCTATTTACACAAGCTCGTTAGATAAGTTACTCGCCATTGACGTCTCTCTCTCTCGCCTTCAATAAGCCTAGTGAGTGCTTAATTTTCCAAGCCCTCTTTCCTCATTAGGAATAAGAAAAACATTAAACCGTCCCTTTCTGATTTTCAATGTGACTGGTTTCCGTTTTTCTCTGAAACTTCCTCAAAAGTGAGACGCAATTGAGTAAACGGACGTATCGTGTCACTATCAAAGAAGTTCAACAAAGCATATGGGTATGACGATAAACTACATCCGGCAGCAAGGCCTCTGACCGGGAGCCTGGAACCACTTCTTAATTACTATTGTTCACAAGTCCATCCTAACCCGAAGTTGTAGCATAAATTAGGGTCCCAGCTATGAGTACAAACAAAAACACTATGAAAGTATAAAATATATTTTAACAGTAAAAATACCATCAATACATTTTTGTATAAAAAAGACCAACAATACATTTTACGTGATTGAAAGGATGCTATTGCGTAGTTGAAGCCATAAAATTGTGTTCCAAATATTTCGATTTCGGCATTAAATAACCCATAGAGATTTTGATATGGCGTTAAACAAAATGACCAACATTACATTTTATCTGTAGTTAAAGGTATACAATTACGTTCAAAGCATTTAGCTGAAGCCATAAAATTGTGTTCAAATTATTTAGATTTTGGCATTAAATGACCCATATAGATTGATATGTCACTAAAAAACAAAATCAACGACAAAGCATCACAACACCCAAATTTTTACTCCCTGAGACTTCGGGCTGACGCTGTTGGTTGAAAGGCTGGAGATTTTGAAAGCGTCAATGAATTTAGAAAAGAAGGCGATAACTGGTGACAGTCCCGAAAATATAATCTACAGACTTAAAAAAAAAACAAAAAAAAAACTGTGACGCTAGGATTAATTTCCTTAATATTAAAGGGTGAGATCATTTCCGGACAGATCTTGTAAATAAAAGGTAAGCAACTATGGTTATATCAGAAAGCGTAGGCGTTTGACATAGTGAGAAGAAAGTTGACAAGTGAGAACGAGAGAGAGAGCGAGAGAGAGAGAGAGAGAGAAGCCTAATAGGTTTCTGGAAGCGTACAGCCAACTATTGTTGTTCAACAGCTTTTCATTCATTTGTTTTGGAAGTAAACGAGGCGGAGAGATAACTGGCTTCACCTGAGAAAGGACTGCTATGCTTCAACTGTCATTGAAAGTGTTAGTCGAAGCGTGTCTCAGATTTCAGTATTTTGAGAAAAATAGTTGTTTCGTGTCAGAAGCTGGGCTTTGTACGATGCGAAAGAGAAAACGTGGTGCATTGGAATTTAAATGAATGACAAAAGAAATGTCAAAATGCTACTGAAAACAGTACATTGATAAATCTGAGTTTTTTCTGGTGGGAGTTGGTGAAGAGAAGAATTATAAAAACATGAAAGAGAAAGAAAGACACTGACAATCGGGTAGAGAGAGAGGGAGAAAGACACTGACAGTCGGGTACAAAGAGAGAGAGAGAAACTGACAGTCGGGTACAGAGAGAAAGAGAGAGAAACTGACAGTCGGAGAGAGAGAGAGACAAAAAAACTGACAGTCGGAGAGAGAGAGAGACAAAGAAACTGACAGTCGGATAGAGAAAGAGACTAAGAAACTGACAGTCGGGTAGGGAGAGAGAGAGAGAAAGAGAGAGAAAGAAACTGACAGTCGGGTAGAGGGAGAAAGAGAGAGAAAGAAACTGACAGTCGGGTAGAGAGAGAGAGAGAGAGAGAGAGAAAAACTGACAGTCGGGTAGAGGGGGAGAGAGAGAGAGAAAGAAACTGACAGTCGGGTGGAGAGAGAGAGAGAGAGAGAAAGAAACTGACATTCGGAGAGAAAGAGAGATAAAGAAACTGACAGTAGGAGAGAGAGAAAGAAACTAACAGTAGGAAAGAGAGAAAAAAACTGACAGTAGGAAAGAGAGAGAGAGAGAGAAAGAAAGAAACAAAAATTCGCAGTCGGGTAGAGAGAGAGCGAGAAAACGAACAGTTATTCGGATAGATAGAGAGAAAACTGGTATACCGGTAGAAAAAGAGAGACACAAACTGGTATTCCGGTAGAAAAAGAGAGACAAAAACTGGCAGTCGGGTAGAGAGAGAGAAAGAAACTGACAGTCGGGTAGAGAGAGAGAGAGAAACTGAGAGTCGGGTAGAGAGAGAGAGAGAAACTGATAGTCGAGTAGAGAGAAAGAGAGAGAGAGACAAACAAACTGACAGTCGGAGAGAGAGAGAATAACTGGGATACGGGTAGAGAGAAACAAATCTGGTATTCGGCTAAGGAGAGACAAAAACTGGTATACGGGTAGAGAGAGACAAAAACTGGCAGTCGGGTAGAGTGAGAGAGAAAGAAACTGACAGTCGGAGAGAAAGAGAGATAAAGAAACTGACAGTAGGAGAGAGAGAAAGAAACTGACAGTAGGAAAGAGAGAAAAAAACTGACAGTAGGAAAGAGAGAGAAAGAGAGAGAAAGAAACTGACAGTCGGGTAGAGAGAGAAAGAAACTGACAGTCGGGTAGAGAGCGATAGAGAGAAAAACTGGTATACGGGTAGAGAGAGATAAAAAAAACTGGTATTCGGCTAGAGAGAGAGAGAAACTGGTACTTGGGTAGAGAAAAAACTGGTATTCGGGTAGTGAGAGACAATAACGGGTATACGGGCAGAGAGAGAGAGATTAACTGGTATACCGGTAGAGAGAGAGATAGACAAAAACTGGTATTCAGATAGAGAGAAAAAATGGTATACGGGTAGAAAGAGACTAAAACTGGTTGAGAGAGACAAACACTGCTATACGGGTAGAGAGAGAGAGAGAGAGAGAGAGAGAAAAAAAACTGGTATTTGAGTAGAGAGAGAGAGGGGGGAAAAACTGGTATTCGGCTAGAGAGAGACAAAAACTGGCATTCGGGTAGAGAGAGAAAAAACTAGTATTCCGGTATAGAGAGAGAGATGCACAAATACTGGTATACGTGTAGAGAGGAAAAAACTGGTATTCGGGTAGAGAGAGCGAAAAAACTGGTATTCAGGTAGAGAGAGAAAAAAATGGTATTCGGGTAGAGAGAGAGAAAGAAAAAACTGGTATTCGGGTAGAGAGAGAGAAAAAAACTGGTATTCGGGCAGAGAGAGAGAGAGATAAACTGGTATTCGGGTAGAGAGAGAGAAAGGGAAAAACTGGTATTCGGCTAGAGAGAGACAAAATCTGGTATTCGGCTAGAGACAGAAAAAAAACTGGTATTCGGGTAGAGAGAGAGAGAAAAACTGGTATTCGGGTAGAGAGAGAGAGAAAAACTGGTATTCGGGTAGAGAGAGAGAGAGAGAAAATAATTGGTATATCGGTAGGGAGAGAGAGATAAAAACTGGTATTCAGGTAGAGACAAAAACTGGTATATTCGGCTAGAGAGAGACAAAAACTGGTATTCGGGTAGAGAGAGAAAAAACTAGTATTCGGGTATAGAGAGAGAGATGCACAAATACTGGTATACGTGTAGAGAGGAAAAAACTGATAGAGAGAGACACAAATACTAATATACGTGTAGAGAAAAAAAAACTGGTATTCGGGTAGAGAGAGCGAAAAAACTGGTATTCTGGTAGAGAGAGAGAAAAAACTGGTATTCGAGTAGAGAGAGAGAGAGAAAGAAAAAAAACTGGTATTCGGGTAGAGAGAGAAAAAAAACTGGTATTCGGGTAGAGAGAGAGAAAGAAAAAACTGGTATCCAGGTAGAGAGAGAGAGAGAGAAAGAAAAACTGGTATTCGGGTAGAGAGAGAGAAAGAGAGCAAAAAACTGGTATTCGGGTAGAAAGAGAGAGAAAGAAAGAAAAACTGGTATTCGGGTAGAGAGAGAGAGAAAGAGAGAAAAAAAACTGGTATTCGGGTAGAGAAAGAGAAAAAACTGGTATTCGGGTAGAGAAAGAGCTAGGGACAGAGAGATAATGAGATTAAAATATACGGACAGACGCACAAAAACTGACTGGGATGCGCAGAGTGGCGGAAAGAGACACACAAAACAGACTGAATTGTGCTAAGAGTCAGAAGGACGGATGCACAGGCAAATTTCAATAGACTGGCTTATATTAAATAGAAGTAGGTTAGATAAAAACGCGACACAGGCACAAATAGACTGAGATCCGAATATAGATAGATTGCGATAAACTGAGAAATATCTATAAATCTATGCAGACACAAAAGTCTTCTTCCTTATTTATTTTAACGTGTATATATCATATTGCTTGAAAAGTGGTATTTTAAATATGTTAATTTCGCACAAGCGACTGCAAATGTATAAAGTTCAACAGTATACGACGAGGCCTCTGAGATTGGATCAATAATTCTGTACCCTGAGACGTAAATTGAAGTGAAATCTTTTTATATTAAATTGTCACGGTATTACATTCGATCTATGAGATTATTCACAAAAAATATTTGTGTAAAATAAATGTACATCTCTTAATTTATTAACGATTATCAAATTAGTGGTACTTGACTCTAAGCGGGGGAATTTTAGCTAGGGGTTGTATTGAAAAGGAATGACCGTCATGAATGTGAACAGAAAAAAAAAAGTGAAGAGACAAAATATTCGTAACAATAGAGAAAATGTGTTACCACGGGAGGAAAACGGATTCAGACTTGTCTCGCATGTATATTTAAGAGATAGATCTCGGAGTCGGATAGACTTTCGCGAGAATCTCTGAACATATGCAAATATGATATATCACTAAACACACACACATATATATATATATATATATATATATATATATATATTAGGTTGGTGCAAAAATAATTTCGTTTTCTCACATGTTAGAAAACGAAATTATTTTTGCACCAACCTAATATATATATATATATATATATATATATATATATATATATATATATTAGGTTGGTGCAAAAATAATTTCGTTTTCTCACATGTTAGAAAACGAAATTATTTTTGCACCAACCTAATATATATATATATATATATATATATATATATATATATATATATATATATATATATATATATATATATATATATATATATATATATATATATAAGCGAGAAGTGTTACTGTTGTTGCGTTCAGGAGACACGTGTTGCTCATTGATCGAGAATACGCACGTGACAATGTGTCGCCCCCGCATTCTGTACTGAAACGGATGGTGTTTCTGTCGCTTCCTCTTTGGTTATGATCCAAGTCGAGATTCCCAACCTCCCAAGAATGTTTTGGCCCTTTTTTTCATCTTGATTGGGTCGGTTTCTTTTTTCCCCATGGTCGTATTTATTTTATCTTTCTCCCTCCCTTAGCGAGAGAGCCTCTTGATTTTGTCTGATGACAAAATACAGCGGCCTCTCTTATTTCTCTGAGTGTTGAATGGTCTAACATCATTTATTTTTAGTTTGTGTGTTTTGTTATATTTTAGCTTATTTTCGGGTTCACCCCCCTCTCTCTTCAATGCTTATCATCAATAATTTTTTAAATATAATTATATACTCAAAAATGTTTATATCATGGGGTATATTGTAGGTACCCTGTGAGTATGAGGTATTGTAGTATATGTAGGATTGGAATACGACGGCCGAGTTTTGTGAAGGATGTACAAATTGTAACGAATGAATGGGTCGTGAGTCTGATTAGTTAGATATAAGATAGTGTCGACCAGCCTCAAGCCATTCCCCCTTTTAGGCCTTATGCCACAACTGATATATTTGTATCAATAAATCTTGAACAGTAGACACGTGTTGTGGGATTGTTTGACTTCCGCTACTCTGTTGGATGACGGAAACGAATTCAGGAAATTTATTACAAGCCAGTAGAAACTGAATACAATATTACTAGATGGCAATTCAACATTGAGGAGGGACTGAGATAATCTGGAATTGCCAGACATTAATATTACATCTCTATCAGAGAGCTGTTCGAATTCCAGCCGATTCATTGCGTACATTTTCGAACAACTACCGTTGAGAAAGCTATTAATCCGTCACTTCTGCCCCAGCTAAGAGTTAAATAGCAGCGCTGAGTGAGCTCTCTTGTCTTGATGCGGTAACCAATTTCGGAGAAATAGAACTGAATTTAAAAGAGTGATGAGCTTATCCTACCCTAGATATACCACTGCTGCCACCTCCTTGTTGTCTCGACAGCATAAATTTAAGTGTGCTACTAAATTGGCAGTTAGGTCTCATCGTTTCATTCAATAGCTGATATCACCGTAAGTTCCATTCAATAGTTTTTCTCACATTTCTCGCCTGTGACATTCTTCAAGTTTATTGCTTCCCTGTCACCCACGATCTTCCAAAATTTAAACTGGCCATCTTATGTCTTCCTGAATTCTGTTCTTGTATCGGCGTTTCTTCTCACGAACTCTCAGTAACCACAAACATCTAAGGGGTATTAACACCTTGCGTAGTTGATCGATTCGTTTTCTTCGGCCTGTCAACTCTTCGCCGGTTATTTAAAGCTATAATTTTTTTTTTTAGATAATTTTTTTTTGAGATAATGATTTAGTGATACAATTCTTAATAATTAACCCATAGCTGAGGGAGAAGAAGTAGTTCATACTCTAACCCAAGAGTATTTGCGCGTGAATTTAACGAACCTAACGGAAATTGGAACAGCTCTCTGATTAACAATTCCAAACACACCACCCGCACATCCAAGATTAGAGAACCTGGTATTCCCAAGTGGTCACCAAACGAGGCACTGAGAAGGTTCGATGTAGCTTAACTTCGATGGTTGTACAGGAACCGGTGGTTCAACGCGAGGAGCTTTTCAATAGAAAATGTTTAACTGCGGAACGTTGTCGGTACTGATATCTAACCGCCTTCTGGGCTCCAATCCAGATTTTCTGTCTGAATTTACTTCCACGACCTTTTCCGTGTTTTTTTTCCTTAAATGGATCCCTTAGAGGGCTGTTCGAATTCCAGACGATTCGTTGCGTATATTTTCGGACAATTACCTTTGAGAAAGTTATTAATCAGTCACTTCTCCCCCAGCGCTGAGTGAATGTTTTGGATGTGGCCGCAAAGCAGCGGAGGTTTAAAATCAGGTTTTTTCTTTCCCTTAGATGGACTGCTTTTCCGGGCTGACGAGCTCCATCTATCCGAAGCAGCTGTTTGTGTGGCTATAATGGTCCGCCTTTACCCATTCGCTGGCTTAGAGCTGGACTTAGAGGCTAGTTCAGAGGCATGTCATGAGAGTATTTTATAGACCATAAGAGCCTGTCCCCACTACCACCGCCGGCTATGACAACGTTAGGAAAAAATGTATTTATATAAGCATTACATATAATAGGTGTTTTAGAGGTGAATATGTAATTGAATAAAATGTAATTGTACTTTATTTTTTGAGAACTAAACAAAAAAAAAAAAAAAGAAAAAAGGGGGAAATTATTTATGACAACTTAATAGTAATGCAGTTAGAGCCTTAACTCTGGAAGGCTGTCCATCTAGCAACCCCACGACGCATAAATTAAACTAATACCGAATACAGCGTTACTTCGTGTGGTTGCGGCTTTCCCTATCTTCCACGAGAAAAAAAAAATTTTGAATAAAAACTGACGGCTCTGAATGCAAAAACCATTTGAACTGTAGTTTGTTATCTACGTCGACTTAAAATTAGGTTAAAAGTACTTTTAAGAAGTTGGGCCAGGGAAATAAACAGATAATATAGTTAATTAGGGTGACGGTATCTCTCTCTCTCTCTCTTTTTTTTTTTTTTGGCTAGAACGTAGACTGTAATTAGTCGTCAGCTATGGTCCGACGCGGCACTTAACGCCGTAATTGCTTGAGTAAAGAGTAATTAAAATGATGAATTAATACAATAATTTTAAATAAGTTGCGAATATTGGGAAAACTCAAACCGGAAATGTTGCTATGCTGTGCAACGGCCTGTAAACGTTGTTCGGTAAATATTTACTCCACATCGAGATTTTTTTTACAAACACTCAAATATACTAAAAAAATTTATATAAGTTTCGATCCCGGCTTGAAGCAATCGGACGTCTAGCTATACTGAGGAGCTGCAATACAGTGAAACAGTCTGTGGATGACTATATATGCTCCCGGAAATCCGGTCGAGCTCTCTAGGGGGAAAGGGTTTAAACCCCCCCCCCCAAAAAAAAACAGCGGCTCCTACTGCCATTAAGCATTACTCTTCAAGTATGAATTGAGTTTTCCGTATTTCATATCGAGAAAACGTTAAAATTCCCTTCCTTTCTGCCGTGCGACGATGGCCTAGGGGTAAGATATGTGACTGATGCGAATCAGTCTGGTTTCGATCCCGGCTTCAAGCAATCGGACTGAGGATACAGCGAAACAGTCTGTATGCGGATGACCATATACATACATATGTTTAAAGTATATATGTTTAACGTATGCTATATATATATGTTTAACGTATGCTATATATATATATATATGTTTAACGTATGCTATATTTATGGGTAAAATTGTTCAATAACAAGGAAAAAACGCATGTAAATATCAAAAAACCCAGTGTTTCATGCATGATCGCAATCTTCAAGATTGGGTTCACGCATGAGAGACTGTAGCCTCAGCCGGTATTGTCCGCTTACACACACACATATATATGCGTTGAGAATCCTTTGAAATTTTAAAGATATTTTCAGATTTTGGAATACAGGCTATTTAATTTGTATATAGCATCTATATTATGAAATGGACTAAGTCCGACAAATATATTTTATTGTTTATGCATTATTTTTATAGATACAAATATTTAAGGAAATTCTGTTTATAATAAACAGTATTAACAGCATTTACATTTACTTATGCCCAAGAAATCTCACAGAAAATATGTATCCTCCGACAGGAATTGCACCTGTATCCTACACGGAATCATCATATAACCTGACATGCTATACCATTTAGCTACAAAGAATGAATTACTGCTTTTAAACTACAAATTTTCAATGATTTCTCTCGAACGCTTATAACTGCTCGAAGCGTATCTTAAAGAAATGTCCTCATATATTATGAAATGGACTAAGTCCGACAATTATTTTAATATATTAATTGTTTATACATTATTTGGATCTATAAAAATAACGTATAAAAAATAAATATATTAAAATATAGCACACGATATTTCTTTACATTTCATGACACACCTTATACCTATACTCTGAATGTAGTTTTATACAAGCGGCATATGTTCACTCCTACACTGACAAATCCAATCTTTCATTACACGATCGAGATAATCATTTTTTGCTGTGCAGTGTTTTCGTATTTTTCATTAATTTCTGTTTATCACTTTCAGAATAAAACAATTTCACCTTCTGTTTCCTTAGGTCAGAGATGGTGGTTGTTCCAGCGCCAAACTCCTCAGTCAGATGCTTCATACTCTCACCCCTGGATAGTTTTTTTTCCAACAGTTTGAAGTTTTGTGATATTGATAAATATAAATACTTTTTTTCTTTTCACTACACATATGGATATCTGCAGGACATTTTGAATAATATCTTTACTGAGCACGAAGCACCTGGTAAATAATCCACAAACAGAGGTGTTGCTGTAATGATTGCTAACAATAAAACAAAAATAGCGTCAACGTAGGCAACATAGCTGGGCTGGGAGACGCACATCACCTAGGAACCTTCCCAGTGCTTTCTGAAATTTTAAATTTTTAGCAAGTCATATCAGCACCTTAAAAACTTTCGGATAAACGATAATCAAGCAGTGTGTGTGTGTGTGTGTGTGTGTGTGTGTGTGTGTGTGTGTGTGTGTGTGTGTGTGTGTGTGTGTGTGTGTGTGTATAACATGGAGGCACGTGGTCGAATGGTTAGAACTATTCCATTTCCAAATATGAGACCCGGGTTCGAATCGATCGAAGGTGATTTTCCAATGTTATTATTTTTTTTACACTGTAACTCAGGTCTGCTCAGCATATTTGCATGTATAAATCCCAGGTGGGCTCTGTGGGTGTTAAAGAAGTACAAATGTGTCTGAGCAGGCATCTGCAACAAGGAATTGGATAGATATGCTTGGGAGAATAACTTTCCCGCTTTCAACTTAGATATGGGGGAAGGAACTGGTTGGTTACTCAGTTGTGCAGCGATCCTACGGCCACACCCAGTCATGGGACTGGTGAGGATGATTAAGATGATGAACTAGCGATTCAAGTATTGAAAAGCATTCAAATTATTCCTTTCGTTTTTATGCCAACACTCTCAAATCGTTTCGATCGCTGGCGTTCAATAATTTCCAGCGTCTTAAAAACAGAATTAATGCTTTTAAAAAGTAGCTGCGCTAAATAGCAAGCATGGAAAACTATCGAAAAAGACCCAGCTGAAAGAAAGCTCCCGGTTAACGTAACAGACACGCGCGCATACAGAGATAACCTAAAAATCGAACCTCATCTCCTGTGATATCAACTACTGATATCGAGAAGCGGGAATTGCTCACAGGATTATCCAGGAAACAGCCATCTGAGCAGGACGAGAGAAAAGGCAGCACAGTAAACTTCTTTTCCTCCAGTCACCATTTCTGCATCTACACTCGCTGCGTAAAACCTATTTTGCAAAAAGCTTACCAGTCCCTGGCCTTCCTAAAACAGACGAAAAAGCCTTCCAGGTGTAAAACACTGAGCGTAAACTCACAGTAGGAAATCAACGTACGTCAGACTTAGCGACTTGTTGAGTAAACCTAAGGCTGACATTACACAGCCAATATATATTTTTCACCATTAAAGACCGGTAATTACTGAAACAAGTTATTAAAAGGAAATTGTTGTATTAATTACAGTCAAAAGAAAAAAACAAAAAACAAAAGAAAGAAATGAAATCCTTATTTCAATGACTCAGAAAACTTCCATTTGAGTTAATGCCGAATTCACCCTACCCCCGACAACTGACGGAATTCCTTTGTTGAGATTTCAAATTCCAATCCTGGAAGCCAAGAGTCTCCCGTTTGAGGATAAATGTTCTCGACACAAATTTGAACAAGATGAAGTTAATCAAGGAAACATTGAATCAGTTCGCTGTTCACTAATATTAAGAGATGCATGTTGAGAGACTCCTCATACTCAAAACCGTCCAGCACAAGGCCAGATTGCAATCGTGCACAGTAGAGGAAAGAAGAGGTGGATTCATCCGTTTAGAATACTATTATTGGGACACCCACGTAGAACGGACGGTGTGCGATCATCACTTGAACAAAAGAGATAATAGATACAATTTTGAGAACAAGTGACAACAAACTGGACGTTGAAAACTTCCGGTCGCAGGATCATATTAAGCGTCACAAAAAGAGAGAGAAAGAGAAAGAGAGAGGGAGAGAAAGAGAGAGGGAGAGAAAGAGAGAGAGAGAAAAGAGAAAAAGAGAGAGAGAGATAGAGAGAGAAAGAAGAGCCGACATGTTTGTCAGAGATGCCAGGAGTGGCAGAGGTTGTCCCAACGGTCACCTATCAGCCTCGACCGTGCAAGAGAATTCCTTAAATAAACGAAATATTTTGAACACAGTGTTGTTGTGAGAGTGCAGCGGGTCTTTCCCGATTTCTGTACACCGACGCGAACGAGAATAGAGATTGAATGTGGCGTCTAATTGTCCGGTCGAGGAAGTACTGGGAGGGCCCCGTTGAAGGCATAGAACTTTTTCAAGTGCGAAAGTGAACGCAGTAGAATCGGCCGGAATTTGAACTTGGAACGCCAATTTGATGTTACCTTATCACCCCCACCTTATGGAACTCAGTCGGTGAAGAATGTTACGCAAGGCATGCTACAGCGTATTTGGCAGAAGCTGGACTACTGACTTGACGAGTGTTGTATCGTAAGTGGTGCTATATTGAAGCATTTTTAAATCGGTTATAAAATCTACATCACTTTCAATATCTTGCTCGAAATTTGATAAATAAATCTTGCATTTCTCAACATGAAGCTTAGTTAATTTCGTTTGCCTAGGACATGACGTTATTCAGATATTCACATTTTAAATGGTATCAATCTTTTTGGGACACACACACACACATATATATATATATATATATATATATATATATATATATATATATATATATATATATATATATACACATACACTCAAGTCTTCGTTTTGTTTGTTATTGTCTTCCGTCATTCAATATTTGTTTGCGGTTCAATATACCACCCGTGTCTCGATAGCCTGTGCAAGACCATCAGGCAAGGCACGGTAGAAGGTGGATGTAGGAGAGGACGCAAACGCAAAAATTCGTTGGACACTGTCGAAAAATAGACAGGTGTGACTGTCCCAGATAGACCGTTGTGGAAAAGAGTGTGGCTTCTGTGTTCGGATCCACCCTACGATTACAAAAGTCAAGAGGAAGATGATAATATCATCCGTAACAGGTTAATAGACTTCATTATTACTATCTAATTTTGCAGTTTAAGTACATCTTATTGTTGATTTATTATTATAATTTTACCAGTATTACCCGAGAGAATTTCTCAAATTTCCTGTTTGAATTGTCTTTTTTCTTTTTCCGTTGAAATCAAAACAGCGAATCTATGTTATTTCGTCTGTTTAAATTTGGGTTTCCGGTTCCTTCTTTCATTTCCGGTTGGCCCCCTTGCCTCTTTGGGACATTATCATTTTGTTGCTTCTTACTCTGTAACCCTCTATCACCAGTGGCTCTCGGGCATTGTGCTGGGTAAACATCATTGTATTTATGAGGTATTGGCAGGGCGTTTCTTTCCTCCTTCTTTCCTTCCTTCATTCATTTTCTTACTGAAACCAAGTAGCGTCTCTGATATGTCTTTTCTGTGCGAATAAAACGGAACAGTCCATTATTTATGAGGTATTGGTAGGGCGTAACGATCGTGCTAAGTACCTATCTTTGGTTCCTCTTTGTGCACTCGCCAGACAAGTATAATTTTTCGAGTAGTTTTAGGCCCCAAACCCCTGCGGCTTCTCCGTTCCCATATTCCGTAGTTTGTAACGAATGGTGTAGCTTAATTTATTATCTCTTGTATCTACATTCTTGTCTGTAAAATTCTATCTACTCAACTGTCAGTGTCGTATGTACTGATAGCAAGCAGTCCTGCCGAACGCACTCACATGTAAACATACCCACCCATTCATCAGGCATTCTTCTTTGGCCGTTAATAAAGTCACAGGAAAAAAAAATCATAGAAAAAAAACATCAATTTTGTGGAGGAAAAGTTACAATGGTGGCCGATAACAAAGTCATATTTCTATCGGGTACTTCACGAGTGTATGGGTCCGCTCTGTTTACAACAGAAATCCATAGTAGATCGATCCAATCTATAAAAAAAAAGTTGTTTCTAACAATGCTACGGTCATATACTCGATATAATTCATTGTCCGGGAGTGCTAATGTCCCATATGATCTGATTTTATGTCGGTACCTCCACAAAATCACTTAAAAATTAGCATAGCGTGATGAAAACTATGTTCGAAACCTTATGAAAAAGTTTTATCGTCGAAATCTTATTAAGAGGAAAGATCAAAGTATTTTTTAACGTTTAATTAAATTTTTTAATCCTTTTTCGGACATACGAAATGTTGATTGAAAAATCTTGTTTTCTTGCGTCAGCATAGCAAAATTTCGCCTCTCTTTTGAATGGCAATAATTTGTAAATTCTTGCAAATGTCGAATTTTAATGAAACTCTCAAGACTTATTCACAAATTAAATTATCTCAGGATTTTTTTTTTTTTTTTTAGAAAATCTTGGTAAAAGATTTTATGTGTTTCACTCCACTTTCATGAAAATTCGACAAATCCAACGAGATACGGTTTAGTGAAAAGCAAAACTCATTGGAGAATTTAAATCTGCTCTGAATCGTAAAATAAAAAAAGAAAATGGAGTAAACTGAGGCATTACTTAATAAGAAGAGCTTATGTATATATATATATATATATATATATATATATATATGACAATATTCTTTTAAGAAAAAATACATTTTCGATAAAAAATGATTTTTTCAAAACTTTTTTCATTTTTTTTTTACAATTTTAATTACAATAATTTATAAAGTTTTATTTTTTTTAAATTCAGTTTCAATGGTGTAACTGTTAGGGAATATTGTTATTAAGTAAAACTATATTTACTAAACATATATCTTAAAGTTTATTACAATCTGACAACGTGGAGTATTTTTTAAAGGTATTTTGTATTGATTTTGTATGTGTAAAAATATGCTGAATTTTGTAGATACGGTTGCCCATACACGACATTATATCAAAAAATAAGATCGATAACTATAGTAAATTTTGAGCCAAAGTCTAAAATTCAGTAACACATAAGATTACGTTATATTCTTCAATTTTTTTTAATGTTAAGGCCCCTGTAGACAATGTTAGACAAAAATCTATTATCGAGCTGCCACATATCTGTTAAAAAAGCTGCCAACATAATCATTTACCGTTGTCAACATAAACAGATAAAAAAATACACTTCTGCGATATTTTAAACTTAAAGTAAATAATACTTGTTTCAAATCAGATTAATTATATTTTAGACCAGCTAATATTCCTCAAAGTTTCAGTTTTGAAAGATTTAATACAGATATTTACATTACAATAGTTTATTAAAAATGGCGCGAAATTTAAAAAATTTAGAAATTTAAAAAAAAACTCCAAAATCAATTTAAATTCGTTTTGAAATACAGCGTAGTATTTTGTTTGTTGAAAATATTAAATTTAATCTATCCACTTGAAATTAAAACTAAAATAAATCTATTCCAGTCAATTTAAATTAGTTTTGAAATGCAGCAAAGTAATTTGGTTTTTAGAAATATTAAATTCACTATTAATATTTACACTATTTACATCGTTTGGAGAGCAGTCCTCATCTTTATTGCCATATTCACGACGTTTTCGGCCGATATAGCCCAGTGGATAAAAGCGTTGGTGGAGTAATACAAAAACAAAATGACTTAACCCAAAGATTTGAGAGTTCAATACCTGGCCACAGCAGAAGGAACAAAAACTTGGAGAGTTCAGTTACTAGAATGGATTTAACTGAAACTGAAACTGAAATATCCAAAGAAACCATTTACCTGACTGGACTAAAAGAGTCCGGTTCGAAATTTCAAATTCCTGAAGAAGGTCGGAACATACAATGGCCGACAAGTTGTGAAACAGGTAATAATAATGAGGACAACAATTAGAACGGGGTAAATAGTTGCAGAAGTATAGATCACCTTGAAATTTAAAATTATAGATCACCTTCAAATTTAAACTATAAAAAGTTTCAAGAAAGATGATTTTTTTTTTCATTTTTAAAAATCCATTTTAAACCTTAGGTATTACGTTTCTTTGGTGTTACATTAAAATTTGAATTAAAAGTTCCTTGAATTTTCAATTTATTTATGAGACAGTAATTTTGTCCATTTTCGGGATGAGACGCTGGGTTTTTGTCACTACCCTTGTCTAGTTTCGTTTTTTTTTTTCTTTTGACCTTTTTTTTCCCCCCTTTTACTTGGATTCGTTACTCTGACCTTGATGTTACAATGTCAGACTCCGTTGTTCTTAGAATTACTGCCATTTCTTTTCAATTACGTCTCTTTCTTCGTGCTGTAATTGGTTAAGAAATAACAAAACAAGAGGTTGCAGATAAATAGTGTATTGAACAGTAAATACAACAGAAGTGTGTTACACGACTTGGGAGTGTGTATCGCTTTACCAGCGTTTACTCTATATCACAGTTAATATTTAACAGCAAAACAGCCTCGTCCGAGTTCATCTCTGCCAAAAGCAGAGAGTTCGACAGGAGCTGCGAACAGCTTCAGTAGAACAGTCTATATCACCGTTATATTTAACGACAACGTGGGTCGTATGTGGCACAAGGCCGGTTTATTGCGGGTTCTCCAAGCCCGTAGGATCGGCCAAAAATATTCCCTTTGAACCCGTATAAACGGCTTCAGGGCCTGTCTACCACCCCGGACGAAACCTTGCCCTTTGGCAAAGCTTCGTCCCGGTTCCTCTCCGCCGAGGCGGAGAGTTTGACAGCAATGAACGGTTTAGATCAGTTTCCTCGAGGCTTACTTTTCTTACTACTTTAGAGTAAGTGGAAGAGTCTATGATAGACTCATTAGAGTGAAGACATTACAAAACTTCGGTAACTTCCAGGACAAGAGAATACCGAATTGGATGGATCAGCTGGCCATTTAAATATCTGGGAACTGTTTTAGCAGATGATGGAAAATGCGGCACAGAAATCCGAAGCTACACTGGAATAACGAAAGAACCCTCGCAAAAGTTAAACAAAGTATTAACAGGACAAATTCGTTAGAAACAAAGACTAGTGCAGAACTACAATTAAATATCAATCCTCCTATATAGGCGTGAATGCTGAACAATTTCCAAGGTTTTATGATAAGATGTCCAGTTTTCTCTTATAGAGAGACGGTTGCTAAAAAAAAAAAAATGACTGAGCTGGGCATGTAGTAAATAGACTGAAATGGACAGGTGCTACAAAAAACTGAAATAGGCAGGTGCTAAAAAAAAAAAGAAAGACTGAAATGGACAGGTGCTAAAAAAATTATTGTCAATGCATTCCTATAGTAAAATCATTAGCAATGCATTTACATTATACATATAATAGCTCTATTCTATCAGTAATGCTTTCATTCATTCCTGACCACTGACAATCCCTTTCTTCCTCATTTTTAATGCATTTCTATAGTAAAATTATTAGCAATGCATTGACATTATACATATAATAGCCTTATTCTATCAGTAATGCTTACATTCATCCCTGACCACTGACAATCCCTTTCTTCCTCATTTTCAATGCATTCCTATAGTAAAATCATTAGCAATCCATTTCCATTATACATATAATAGCCCTATTCTATCAGTAATGCTTGCTTTAATTCCTGACCACTGACAATACCTTTCTTCCTCATTTTCAATGCATTCTTATAGTAAAATCATTAGTAATGCAGAATTATACAGAAAGTAGCAGATTTTTAAATTTTATTTAGTTGCTGCTTCTGTGTTATCACTCGGAGAGTGTAATACGGGTTTCAGGGTCAGACGAAATGCAGATGGCTATCGCAGTCTTTCGTTAAAAGGCTATATGCCGAATGAAGGTCACAGGCAAAAGAATAGAGGCTATTTCTGTTTAAGAATAGTGAAACGACAGACAAATTTGCCGATAAACAAACAAACAAACAAATCTAAGAAGAAAACATTCTTTCCTATCTTCACGATAACTAGCAGCTTGAACTCTGAACTTTGACGATGTAGGACAGCTGAGTGGCGAGATGCGAGAATGTTCTGGGTCTTAGCGCAGAATAAAGGTTCGAATCAACCCACAGTAGGGTTTCGTCCCCTTTGTTACTCGCAGGCAATACCCCACCTTCACTTGAATCCTTACACTGCCGGAAGGTATCTTTTTACTTTTTTGCATCACCTCAGATAAAAAAAATACAGCTTAAGGTCAGTTATTTAATGCTAATATTACCGGCATCAGCGCCCGAGGCGAAATACAACACCAGGAGGGGTTTTGGCGGTTAATACGGCCGACACACCTACCACCACCGAATAGAGAAAAAAATCTCCTGAATCACACTGGCTGTAATCCAAGTCATCAAGGAAATATAACACGTAATTTTAATGATACTGCTCTCCCAATATATATATATATATATATATATATATATATATATATATATATATATATAGAGAGAGAGAGAGAGAGAGATAGATAGATAGATGTCAACTTACGAGAGGTGCCTATGTGGCTAATGTAAGAATTTAATTTTTGTTGATTGTTAGTGCTTAACAAACACTGAATACTTACATTAACCACACACTCCCGTAGGTGGATGCGTCATTTGTCAAAATCTAGTGCAGTGTATGTGTGTATATAAGAAATATAGCTTTAAGTTGTGCGATATTTATCGGATAAAGTGCCCAATATCAAAGATAGAGCATATGTAAATATAAATATAAAAGTGATCATTGAAGCCAACGCTCAGATTCCGTCTAGCATGAAAACAGCCTGTTGCCTCTAGCTAGGATCGAAACCCGGCTGAATATATATATATATATATATATATATATATATATATATATATATATATATATATATATATATATATATATATATATATATATATATATAAAAGCAGTTCTAGACTTAGTGTAGTTGCTTTTAATTTTTTTCATTATGCTGTTCCTTGATCTAAGCTTACAGCTTTAAAACTATATCCAAATGTTGGAGAATTGTTGTCTTTATTTTCGCCCGAAATTAACGCAACTATACGAAGTTTAGAACGGCTCATGATCAAACATAATAGACATTCGTTGTCTGTCATATTTAACAATATATGTTTGAATATGTGTGTGTGTGTATATATATATATATATATAAGATGAGGTATTGTAATTATTTACATCGTCCGGACTCTTGTCCTCATCTCTATTGCCATATTCACGACATTTCGACTATTGTACGTTCCGGCCTTCTTCAGGTAATATCAGTTGGAATTTCGAACCGAAACTTTTATTTAGTCCACGAGGGTAGAATTTTCTAATTCCACGTGCCATACCTTTTTGGATATCTCAGTTTAAGTTAATTTTCCTTTTATGGATTACTTGAACCATTTGTCTTTGGAAAGATACTTAGAAATTTTCTGAAACTATTCTAATTCATTTTTGTTCATATAAATATAAAATCTTTTTTAAAAGATTTGGCTGCGTGGTTGAACCTAATTGGTCTAATGTAATTAATTTATCATCATATAGTCCTTCTGAGCTAGAGCTTACTATTTTGGCACATGGCCTAGACTTCAAAATTCCGCCTGTTTCTCTTAATAGAGAACAGATTTTTTCGGAATTTGAAGTTCTTTATGCTCAGCTTAGTAAGCTTCAACCCCTTTCTGTAAGTAAATCCAGTGACTTCCGAGCAAAATTGAATGACTTAGCTCATTCATATGCAAGCTCTTCAATTTCCTCCTCTGAATTTAAATGGAGTAGGGAGCATCACAGGATCATTAAGTCCCTAAAAAATAATAATTCTCTGGTCATTACTAGACCAGATAAGGGTTCTGGTGTTGTGCTTATGGACCGCCAGGATTATGTGACTAAAATGTTACATATACTTAATGACCCTTCTAAGTTTCAGCGTCTTGGTCACGTCGATACCCATGATAATACGTTAACTTCTGAAATTCGTTTTCAGAAGCGTCTCCTTAAATGGGTAAAAAGCGGTGTTCTCTCTTCTGATATATCTGAGGAATTGAGACCGTCAGGCTCGATTCGACCCCGTCTTTATGGATTACCTAAAATTCATAAGGATGGGGTTCCGTTGAGACCCATATTATCTATGATTGGGTCCTCTCAACATAAAGTCGCTAAGTGGCTAACTATAATGCTGGAACCAGTGTTGCAGCATTATAGCTCCTTTTGTATTAAAGATTCCTTCTCGTTTTCTGAATATATTAGGAATCTTGAGACCACTGATGGATTTATGTGTTCCTTCGATATTTGTAGCCTTTTCACTTGCGTTCCATTGTCGGAGACTATAGATATTTGCAGTGATTTGCTATATCGTAGTCATTTGACACCTCCGACAATACCTGAAGATGTTTTTATTGAACTCATGAAATTTGCTACCATGTCTGTCGATTTCAGTTTTGATAATATTATGTATCGACAGATTGATGGGGTTGCTATGGGTTCCCCTTTGGGTCCTGTTTTAGCTAACATTTTTGTGGGTTTCTATGAACAGAGTTTGTTTACAGATTCCTCTAAACCCACTGTTTACTTCCGTTACGTTGACGACACCTTTTGTGTGTTTCGTAATGAATTCGAGGTAGACAAATTTTTCTCCCTATTAAATAGTGTTCATCCTGCCCTTAAATATACAGTGGAGAAGGAAGAGGATAATACTTTACCCTTCCTTGATGTTCTAGTTCGTAGAACACCTTCCTTATATACTACTACAGTTTATAGGAAGTCCACTTTTACGGGTCTTTACACTCGTTGGGATTCCTTTTGCCCCAAACAGCAAAAGATTAATTTAATTAAGTCTTTGACCCATAGGGCATTGAGGATTTGCTCAGATGACACTTTGAAAGATGAGATTAAGTTTTTAACTCACATCTTCACTAGTAACGGTTATCCTTATGATATCGTTCAAATGGTTATTCGTCAAAAGCTGGTGGACTTTAATAAAGTAAAACCAGTGCTTGTTAAAAAATGTCCCGTGTATTTACGAGTTCCATATTTTGGGGGTGATAGCGAAATGTTGGCTAAGCAAATTTCATTGAGTTCTAATCAATGCTATTTTGCAGCGAATGTACGTGTTGTGTTTAAAACAAGATCTGTTCTTCCATCCATGAGTAAGGATGTTTTACCTCCTCATCATATTAATTCTGTAATTTACAAATTTAAATGTAGTTGCGGTGCCGACTACATAGGTAGAACTACACAACGATTGGATGTTAGAATCAAGCAACACGTGCCTGCGAAAATTTATAATAAAAATTTTTCGATTGGTGATACCGTTCGAAACACATACGGGTCATCCATAGCGGATCATCTCATAAATAGTCCTGGTTGTGCGGTGGACTTTAGTGTGAATTGGTTTTCTGTGGTGTCCACTTCGCACTCGTTGTTCCATCTGAAGGTGTTGGAGACGTTGTTTATCAAGTCTGGGCGACCTTCTCTTTGTAAACAGAGAGATTGTTTGCTTGGGCTTGCTCTACTGGGTCTCTAGCATCTTTAGGTGTAACAACTTCCCTCCCGTTCATTCACGTCACCCATATATATATAATTTTTTTTTTTTTTTTTTTTTTTCCGTTTCTCCTTTTCATAATTTTCCTTTTTACAGCTCTGAAGAGAGGGGGCGAAACCGGTCGGCTGGTATTTTATTTTAATAACATCATGGCCCAATGTAAAAATATTTATGTTTTTAACGCCATAATATATATATATATATATATATATATATATAATGCAGTGTTACATTAGAACATGCACATACCCACTACAAGACTATACATCTTGTTTCAACGTTAAAGCATTTAACGTTTCATCAGGTGGGAAATCGTGAGTTGAAACAAGATGTACAGTTTTGTAGTAGTTATGTGCGTGTTCTAATGTAACACTGCATCGTAAATAAATATATACGGCTCTACTTTTGTATTAAGCTCCGTTTTAAATTCATGTTTTGAACGCCGAAATTTTGGTCTTCGTTCTTTTACATTTGGATATATATTTTGCAACAGCGAAGTTATCTAAATACGAAAATCAAATTTTATATCATTTTTCAACGCTTTTTAAATTTTAAGTTATCACATGATTAGTATTTTTTTTTTTTTTTTGTTCTGAATAAAACAACTTTGGAATTTGTTTGGAACATGACCTGCGTTCCTTTTGCATTTTCAGTTATATCTGCAAATGAATTCCCCTTATTTCACTGAGCCTAATAAGCCGCTTGACTTTGGAACTAAGTCAGTCTGAAGATAAGTCGGTGCTACTATAATATGCAGTCTACCACGGTATCAAACACTATAGCATGCAGTCTATCTCATTTACTACTATAGTATGCGGTCTACCAGGTCTATCTAAAACTATAGCATACAGTCTACCTTATCTTCAATATATTTCTATAAAAATCTTCCAGCAACATTTTAATCTGAAGAAGGTTATCCAGCAGATGTTAACTGTTTCAGACGTAGGGGTATTCTGATGTGGGAGCTCTATTTCCTTCCTTTTATGTGATCAGAACACACGAGAGGTGAGGTGATGTCATCGTGGTAGACCGCAGGTGAGCGGCACGAGAAGTGAGGTGAGGTCATCGTCTAATTCATAGCGCGGTAGACCGCATACTATTATAGTGAATCATGTAGACAGTATATTGTGTTTGAAACCGTGATAGACCGCATTTTATAGTAGCACCGATAAGTTTTTTCAACTTTTTTTCTGGTTGTGTTTGTGGTTGATAAGTGCTACAACTAATTAGCATATGTCCATGAGTAGACATCATGTATAGGTTCGGTACGTAAGGTAGTGGCAATAGCCTTGGTTTCTATTGGATCTTGTATCGTTATCTCAGTGATGCACTTTCTGTCCTCTCTTAGAACACTTCCCAAATATTTAAATCTATGTATATCTGTCCTTCAGTATGGCAGCAAATGCTGGACAATCTCCTCAAAGATGAAGAGAGTTGAAGCAAGAGAAATATGTTTCTTCAAAAGTATACTGAGGATACCATGGACCGAACATGTGAGGAACGACGAGGTTTTAGAGAAAATAGAAACAAAAAGAAAAATTATACTTAACATCAGAAAGAGGCAGTTGATATTTCTGGGGCAGGCAATGAGGAAGTAGTGCTTGGAAAATCTGATACTCACAGGGCAGAGTGAAGTCAAGAGGAACAGAGGAAAGCAACGCATAACATGCATGATGAGGATAGAGGGCTTGGAAAATCTGATACTCACAGGGCAGAGTGAAGTCAAGAGAAACAGAGGAAAGCAACGCATAACATACTTGATGAACATGAGTAAATTTATGACAGAACAGAATTTTGTGAGAAATAACAAAAAGAAAGCTTAAAAGCTACAAGGGACAGGAAGATGCTGAAAAACCATAATCACCTATATCCTGAAGGGACACGGCGCATAAAAGATTTATCTGTCTTCGCGCAGAACGCAATTTGGTTGTTTCTGTTTGCGAACAAAATATTGAGAGAGATGGCCGGTCCCGGGGAACAGCGGCCCACAACGGTACCCCACTCATTACACTAGCGAGGGGAGGATTGGTAGTAATACCAGCGTATCTGACGCCTGCAGAGGCTGGGCAACTCTTGGCCCTGACCCAGGTGTACGCGCTTGAGTGCCCCACATTATGCTCATTATGTGTCACACCGCATCATTGTGGGGAGACAGCTAAATACCTCGTCTTGGACTTTAGAATCAATACTGCACATAACTTCATTTCTTCCTTGGAATACCGTAACAATATGGCGTCACCGATAGGATGTTTGTTGCATGTAGAAGACCCAGACTTTGTTGAAAAGTGGATAAGGCATTTCGCAGCCATTGCTTGAACGAAGAAACAACAGGACGTCACCAACAAACAAGACAGAACTAGATCGTCAATAAAGACACGGATCTCTAGAGACGGGTAGAGGAGCAAGTCGAAATGAAAGTACAAACAGATGAAGAAATTCGAAATCGATGAAGAGCATAAAGCCTCTTCGCTTCAGGGAGATGTGCCAGTCGTTGGTTAGTGCTACTACTAATTAGTAAAGGCGGTACGGTGGAGTAACAGCTAGCGGCTTGGATTGAGGAATCTGAGAGCCGAGTTTGAATTCCAGTCGAATCCATTACATTCACTTACGTGCTAATACCCTTGGGAAAGGTATAAAACCTCTTCTTCTCCCCTAGCTATGGGTAAATAGCAAGACAGACCAGGTTCTAGAGCCTTGAATGTCAACTGGTCTATCGCAGAAAGAAATGGCAACCTACTGCGGGAAAAATCATCAGTCATGTATCGAAAGATACATGATCACCTAAGCGTGTATTACGCATGGCACAAAAACTGACTGACTAATTAGTATACGTCTTGAAGTTATATACAGGCTCGCCGCTTCAAATTATGGAAATAGTATTGGTTCTACAGTTCAAGACTGACTGCACACAATTGCAATCCCTACTTGGAATATATATGTGTTATATATATATATATATATCTAACACAATCTTGGTTATATATATATATATATATATATATATATATATATATATATATATATATATATATATAACATACTCGAGTATGATCATTTGAAAACAATCTGTATTTTGGCTCGTCGCCCATTGTCTGGGCGTTGTCTGTTTGCTATGAATTACCATTCCTCACCCCTGTCAGTTTTTATTTTATTTTTACCTCCTTTCTTTCTCTGACCGTGTTATTTTGTTTGGGCTATTTTTTTTTAAATCTATTTATCTTTACCGTTATATCTTTGGAATGCTTCTTAATTTAAAAAAAAAAAGAAGCTTCTCAGAGTACAAAATTCAAAATTTGACCAAAACACATGCTTTGTCGTGAAACAAATAAAAAAGAAAAAATACTAATTCAGTTTTTTTTTTTTTTTTTTTTTTACACTATTTACATTGTCCAGACTGTTGTCCTCATTTTTATTGTCATATTCACGACGTTTCGGCCGTTTTACGCTCGGCCTTCTTCAGGTGATATACGTTGAAATCGAACCCTTTATTTCGTCCACCAGGGTTGATTGTTCTTGTTCCACGTGCCACGCCTTTTCAAGATATCTCAATTTCAACCGATTCCCTTTTGTAACTTAACTCTCCAAGTGGGGGCAGTACGCTCGCGGGCCCGACAGAAGACGCCTCCGCCCCGACACGCGAACATGAAGGGTGGTGGAGTTTAGAGTGCGCCTTCCGCCTACGGACACCGCGCGTCAGAAGTGGGCAACTTGGTTAACTTGGCTAACAGTAACTCTCTGCCTTCGGGCGGAGAGGAACCCGGACGAGGCTCCGCCGAAGGGAAGAGTCTCGTTTGGGGTGGTTGACTGCCCTTGCACCCGTTTATGCGGGTTCAAAGAGGGAATATTTTTGGCCGAGCCTACGGGCTCGGAGATCCCACGTTAAACCCGGCCTTGTGCTACATGTAACCCTCGTGGGGGGTAGCTAAATATCACTTAACTCTCCAAGTTTTTGTTTTTGTGGAAAGGTATTGAACTCAACTCTTTGGGTTAATTCATTGGATTACTTCAACCAACGCTTTCATCCACTGAGCCATGTATCCTTGGGGACAAACATTTTATACAAGTCCTGATAACACGAGTTTGGAACGTGAGGACACTACATAGCAGTGAATGCTGAACAGTCTCCCCACAGTGGAAGGGGAAACTAGAGGCAACTGAAACGTGGTTTTATACATACATACATACATATATATATATATATATATATATATATATATATATATAGATAGATAGATAGATAGATAGATAGATAGATAGATAGATAGGTAGATATGTATGTATGTATTTTGTGTTCATGGAAGTTTTCTTTTCGGACAGTTTTTACACACTTCGTCCAGAAAAGAAAACCTTTACATAAGAGAAAAGAAATCTAAAAAAACAGAAAAAAAGACTTAATGGTCTTGTCAGTCATCTTCAATTAAACTTGTATAAAAGAAGGACTGCTGCCGAAATACACATATACATCAACATAAACCCACGCAAGATGCATGATCTGATAGAATCTCTCCAGTTCCATCCACCCGGTCAACCGATAGTTTCAGGAATCGGAACTCTGACAGCACATATCAGGTTGCATTGACTAAATCTTCAAATCTCTACTAGACACAATTCCAAGTTAAAGACACTGCCCATTTCTTAAACAATCTGAAACATCTAGATAAATTACTAAACGATTCACTCCGAGTGATCATGGATGTAAAATCCTTATAATCTGACATACCACACGAAGAGGGAATACTAGACTGTAAGAACTTTCAAGAATACAACACACATGACATCACCAACATTATGCAATTCATACTAACGCACGACAATTTCGAGTTCAACAGACACCATTTTCTTCAACTCATAGGCAAATCGATGGGAACGAAAATGGCTTCCTAGCTATGCGAACATATTCAAGGATGCCCTGGAACGAGATAGGTTGAGTGGATACCATCTAGCACACATACACTGCCACAGATTCATAGATGATATCTTCTTTATATGGACACACGGAACGAACAGTCTCCGCGTCCTTAAAAAACACCTCAATAGTTTCCACCACACAAAATTCACAATGGAATATGCTACCACTTCTATTCCGTTTCTGGATATACTGGTACGTCTAAATAATAACAACATGTCCACTACACTATACACCAAACTTACAGATGGTTATTTCTACCTAAATTTCAATAGCTGCCACCCCCACCAAAAAAAAAAAAAAATTAATCTATAGCTAATGTTTATGCAATAAACAGAAAATGGGGATTACAAAAAACATTTACTTTCTCAATAGGAATTATCCACTAAAACTATCAAAAAATTCATCACTAAGGCTTCGAAACAAAATAGAAATGTTATTCTAACCTAAGAAACAAAAGAATAATTTAAGAATTAAGAATTCCCATGGTTTTTATTTTAATTACAAAATTCACAAGCTTTCCCATACCTTAAAAGATTTCCAGTATTTAAAACTCTACAAAACAAATTGAAAAATGTTCAGCGAGAACCCACTTCACGCTAAGCGTCAGTCCCTTCGATCTACACACACACACACAAATGATCTGATATACATGATTCACTACCTCACGAATGGAATATCATCTGCAATAAAACCTGATGCCAAGTTTGTAGACATATCACTGATAGCAAATTCACATCCCCTGACACTCACGTAGAATTCAAACCACCGGCTCTTAATCGTGACAGTTCAAATCTTATGCATCTCATTTTCTGCCGCAGATGCAAAAAAAAGGAAATTATGTTGGAGAAACTGGAACGGAAATTAAGTCTTCGGTTCAATAAGCATAAAAAGAAACCATCATGAACAACAAGAATTTCCCTGTCGTTGCACACTTCAACCAACTATTTCCTAGCGACGATGACATAAGATGCGTGCTTTTAGCGTTTTCATTCAACAGCTGAGACGCGGATCGGAGTTGAAATTTATTTTTAAAATAAATTCGCACATTGACAGACCTCTAACCAACAACAACAACCCTCGGAAGAGTAAGTCCAACTTCTTTGTTTATTCCGCGTATCATTGAAAAAGAACACAGGCGTGTTCGAAAATTCCGACATTAAATCTATCTCTCCGTGCTTCAATTCAGTTGAAAGGTTAATATATAATAAATATCAATTTTATTGCCAATATAGGTATCATTTTGTTGGCTTTTAATTCTTCAAATGTTTTTATATGATTCTTTATTTGGCTGTAAATCCCTCTTTTATACAAGTTACATTAAAAACAACTGACAAGGTACTGCGACTAAGCTTTTTAAAATTTTTCTTGTGTTCCTATAAATGTTTTCTTTTCTGGAAAAAGTTCATAAAAAGTGCCCGAAAAGAAAGCACGAACACAAGAAAAATTGTGTATATATATATATATATATATATATATATATATCAAACGGGTTTGGTTAAGTAATTTCGACACATCTCGATTAGTTTTCGTGTTGTGATCCTTTCAAGTTCACGGATTAATAATTTATTAGACGTAGAAAATTGAGTAAGAAAAATACTTGGGAAAATAAAAAACTATTCGAAAGAAAAATTTGGTATTTTTCTTACTCAATTTTCTAAGTAAAAAAAAATAATAATAATCTGCGAATTTAAAAGGATCTCAACGAAAACTAATCGACATATGTCAAAATTATTTAACGAAACCTGTTTGAATGAATATATGCTGCCTAAATATACACAATATGTGTGTGTGTGTGTGTTCGCGCGCACGCGCGTGTGAGCAATGTAGACAGATAAACACTGAATGGCAAAAGTCTGCTTGAACGCAATATTCAGGATAATCTTAACATTGCGTTCAAGCATGAAAGGCTGTTGCGACTCAGTGTTGTTCTGTGTCAACACTGCTTACATTTACATACGCTATATCCCGGATAAATATAGCATACCTTAAAAGTATATTTCATCACACTATATATATTACTTGAGACGTTATTTTCAGCGGATTCCCGTATTTGGGTAAACGACCTATTTTCACGAGTACACAGGCCGGTAGACGGAATAAACACGGGTCTACACTGAAAAAAATAATGTTTCAAGTAATAAAAATGTCAGATTAAAAAAGAAATCCATTAATTCTTTACAAAAAATAATATATATATATATCTCCAACAGTTTCGAATTGCACTAGCAGTATACCACTAAACAATTATTTTGTCGTAACAATCGGAAATTTATATATATATATATATATATATATATATATATATATATATATATATATATAAAGATATACGAGACCTTTCTTCCCTACATATACAACTCACAATGAATGAAGCGACAATAATCATTGTGAAAGACGAGACAAAGAAAAAGATCAGAGATTTTGAATAATTGAAGCCTATTTTAAGCTTCCCGGGGAAGAAAAACGAAACGAAAAAGGGAAAAGGTGGTATTTGCTTTTGGCAAGTGTCTGTGATAAAAAAAATGATAATTTCAGGTTTTGGTTGGCTGGGCAAACTGAAAAAGCATATATATATATATATATATATATATATATATATATATATGGCGTGATGAATAAAATGTCTTCTAAATTGAGTTGGTAGATTATTTCCATGAAAGCCCAACGCCTAACCCGGTGATTATGTCCATCCAATGCAGCTCTATAGGGTGAGATGGATAAATTGTTGTCTAAATTACGCAAAAATAAAAATAACACTGACATCTCACTTTAACAGGTATATTTACCAAAATTACACAAAAATATATTTAAATACTAAAGAGTAAATTTATTCAATAAAAATCGCCATTGGCTTCAGTTACGTCCTCCAGACGATTTCGGAATATCCTCTAATTCTTCTGGACGGTCTTGTTTGGCGAATCCTTGCCTTCAGTTTATCTGTAGTGTTACAAGGAGTTTTGATGGTCTCTCGCTCAACTGCGCCCCACACATAATAATCAAAGGACTTGCAGTCTGGAGAGTTAGGTGGTCAAATGTAAGGGGTGATGTGGTTGAGGAAATTGTCTGACAGCCATGATTTGGTTCTCTTGCTTGTGTGGCATGGCGCAGTCTTGTTGCCAGACATAGGGTCTTCCAGCAGCCACCCTCTTGACCCAGGAGTAGCAGTGCCTCCCCAAGGCATTTATCAACAAAACTTTTTTGAGTGTACATTTGCTGTCGAGATACATTCAGTTTAGAGAAACAGAGAGAGAGAGAGAGAGAGACATACAGAGAGAAAGAGACGTAGAGAAAGAGAGGTGTTCAGAGAAAGAGTGAGAGAAACGTACAAAGACGCACAGAGAGAGAGAGAAACGTACAAAGAGAAAGAGACAAACGTACAAAGAGAAAGAGACAAACGTACAGAGAGAGACAAACGTACACAGAGAGAGAGAGACAAACGTACAAAGAGAGAGAGAGAGAGAGAGAGACAAACGTACAAAGACGTACAGAGATAGAGAGAGACAAACGTATAAGGACGTACACAAAGAGACAGACAGAAAGAAAGAAAGCGTACAGGCATACTGAGTGACGTATAGACAGTCAGAGAAAATCAGAGAATGACAGACAGAGACAGATACGAGCAGTGATAGACAGCTAAATTCTTCTGAACCAAACGCTGGCCGAAAAATCCAGAATTTATTTACTATTTTATTTAATTTAATGAAGCATCAGACAAGCCTAGACAAGCAAATAGTTTTTGAAGGACGTGTTTGAATTTGCAACCATTACATTAATTTGAAATTTAATTTATCAGTAAACAATCTTACATTGCTGACACTGGCTCCTATTTCGAAGACTCACATATACAAAAATATCAAACTCACATAATTAAACTGTAACTTTTGTGCAGAAGTTTTAACGACATCATCAATCATTCACGCTAACATTTAAAACTAACAAAATCCTTTTGTGTCACTGTCATTGTCTGTTTCGAACGAGTTATCCAACAACTATTCGCAAAAATACAGGAACGATAAAGATTTTTTTTTCTGTTAGTAATGCTTGCATTAATCCATGACAATGTCTTTCTTCCAGAATTTCATTCATTTCCTATCGCTTTCGTAAAGTCATTTACAATACGCATATAATAACCCTATTCTATCAGTAATTTTTGCGTTCATTCCTGATCACTGACAATACCTTTCCTCCTCATTTTCTATGCATTCCTATAGTAAAATCATTAACAATGCATTTACATTATACATATAATAGCCCTATTCTATCAGTAATGCTCGCATTCATTCCTGACCACTGACAATCCCTTTCTTCTTCATTTTCAATGCATTCCTATAGTAAAATCATTAGCAATGCATTTACATTATACATATAATAGCCCTATTCTATCAGTAATGCTTGCATTCATTCCTGACCACTGACAATCCCTTTCTTCCTGATTTTCTATGCATTCCTATAGTAAAATCATTAGCAATGCATTTACATTATACATATAATAGCCCTATTCTATCAGTAATGCTTGCATTAATTCCTGACCACTGGCAATCCCTTTCTTCCTGATTTTCAATGCATTCCCATAGTAAAATCATTAGCAATGCATATACATTATACATATAATAGCCCTATTCTATCAGTAATGCTTGCATTCATTCCTGACCACTGACAAGCCCTTACTCATTTTCAATGTATTCCTATAATAAAATCATTCTATTCTATCAGTACTATATATATATATATATATATATATATATAAAATCGCTTAACGTTAAATCTTATGAAAGGATGTCTCTAGTAGTAACCAGAGTTTTACTATAGCATTGGTTTGTAATAAGACGACGAATTCTTATTTTGTCTGTTGGTAGTGAGTGGTTGATTGACTTTTTAACGAGCTCTTTGTAAGACATTTTAAAAAGTCAAAATCAACCTCCCATATAAAGACTGTAAAATTTATTTAAAAAAATAATCGCGTTGTGCAATTCGCTAATTAAATTCAATTAAAATTGATCTACGTAAACAAAAACAAAATATGCTCAAACGATGTGATTACAAAAATTAAATTTGTAATCATTTTCTTTTTTATATATTACTATAAATTAAGCACTCCAGATTACGAATTATAATGCGCTAGATGGGGGCTCTTATTATTGGTGTTAGGATGATTTTTTATTGATTGTGTGTGTGTGTGTGTGTGTGTGTGTGTGTGTGTGTGTGTGTGTGTGTGTGTGTGTACACGTCAAATGTGGTTATATATAATTTGAATAAAGTACAAACAAAGCAACTCCTAAGGAAGTTTGCTACAGAGGCACACCGGAGAAAATGAACTCAATGCTATATTGACTGACAGAGCCTTAATATTTTAAAAGAAATTCCTCGTGAACTGTGGTCGAAGAAGTACCTCAGTCGACACGCAGTCTTCTGACTGTTTGCAACTTCTGTCGGACTCTCTGCTTCAAGAGATTGACCCCATTTTCTTGTAGAAAGGTCAAAGTCCGTCATGCAGTGTGGATTGCAGCATTGTCCTGTTGGAATAACCATCCATCCCCACACAAACGATGGCCCTCCGTCACCAACGTTGCTTTTTGTGGCATACTAACATAACCAATCGCTGTCTGACGACTCTGCACCACTTGGAGCTCCATCGTCCCTCTGTAAGAAAAGGCACCCCATACCACTATGACGTGTGGAGAAAATTTCAGGAGGCATGTTATTGTTATGCCAATATCGTTGGAAGCCATTAGGAACATCTAGATTGAATTTTTTCTCCTCAGAAACAGGACTTTCTTCCACTTCTCAATGTTCCATGTTTGGTATTCACGACCAAACCATAAACGGTTCACTTTCAAGGAATTTGTTTTCCCTTTTTATTTACCATGCCTTTTTGTTGTAAGTGTCGTCTGATGGTTACTGGACTACAATCAGCATCTCTGGCTGCCTTAATTTGACTAGAAGAAAGTCGACTGGCTTTCACAACAACACGTCTTATTCTACTACTCAATGCTGGAGAAAATTTTTAGACCTACCAGTAGACTTTGCGTTTCCATAATTCACACTGTCCTTTAGAAAGTTGCAATTCAGTTTTACTGCGATTTACCTTAGCTACGATCGCCCGCTGTGACAAACCTTGATTATGGAAATCTAGAATTCGAGCTCGCTCAACTTCAGAAAGTTTGCTTGCTTTAGGCATGGTGACACTTTTACGCAGTGATTACTAATCTCTAAATGAACTAAAAACATTGGAATTACCCTAGATCTAACAATTTATACTCCTTGGTCTTATAATTTTGATCAAGTGTAAAACGCCTCATTTTATAAAAATGTCAATTTCTCAATGAAATATTTTTCATGAAAAACAGTCTATTTAAAGTTTTCAAGTGGTCTTAAATTTTTCATCAGGATAGATCGATAGATAGATAAATCCTGGTATCTGATGTGGTGTTGGATCTGTTTCTTGCTAACTAGATCTCTGATCACCTCGGAGGTAGTGGTAATGATCTTAGTATTGGTAATAACTAGTTTGTTCTCAGAACTTGTTGGTAGTGTTGATCCCAATTCATCAATTGTTGAAACCTTCTGACGAGTGGACTGAACAATTACAAAAAGAGTTCGTTTACGAATCTCCGGAGTAGAGGTGCTGAATCAATCAGCTAATTGACAAATTTTATATTTGTATTAAACATATATATATATATATATATATATATATATATATATATATATATATATATATATATATACATACACACACACATATATATATTATATGCGCAGTACTTAATGGAAAGCGCTCAATATCAGTGATAGACCAAACATATTCAGTTGTATGGATATGAGTTTATAGCCCTCGGTTCACGCTTTTATGGTCATCAGACAAATATCAGTCAGTTTGTCTGATGATCGCAAAAGCGTGAAACACAGTCACAAACTCATATCCATACAACTGAATATATATATATATATATATATATATATATATATATATATATATATATAAAATTCACACTGTTAAATGAAACACAAACTGAAAAGGAGGGAGATTTTATTAAGAAAGTTTTCACAATAAAGTTGATAATTACGAAACCCTGTTGCTAAAATGTTCAAGCTGCAATTCTACCTTCTGAGAATATTAATAATGCCATATCGACGGCACCTAGAATACGCTGGCATCATGCCCGGCAGAGCGGTAAGACCTTCAACCAAAAATAGGAGCTACCGTCAGGGTGGATAGTTTCAGACTCGAGTATAAACCTGATTAACATGGATCTTTTTGCCTCAAGTACAAACTGCTTTTATGCCTACCGTTTTTACCGCAAAGTAAACATGACTTCTGTCTACCTTTTTTCATTACATTTTTAACTCGACTAATGTCTACGTTTTTGCTCAAGTGCAAACTCGACCTATATCTACCGTTTTAATTCAAGCAGAAACACGACCTAATGTCTACGTTTTGTGATCTAGATAAACAGTTATCTTTTTGGATCTTGAATAAACCGGACCTACGTTGATCTTTTTTTTTTTTTTACTGAAGTGCCAACCGGGACTATGTCTATGCTTTTGAATTAAATGTAAATCGAACCGGCATCGACCTAAAGTGTAAAACGAACTTGCATCTAGCTTTTGAATGAAGTGTAAACCAGACATATATTTAGCTTTTTGAATTAAGTGTAAATCGGATCTGCATTTACAATTTAGAATTATTTGTAAATCGGACCTGCATCTACCTTTTTGAATTACGTGTAAATAGGACCTGCATCTACCTTTTTGAATTACGTGTAAATCGGACCTGCAGATAACTTTTTGAACCGGACCTGCAGCTACTTTTTTGAATTACGTGTAAATCGGGCCTGCATCTACCTTTTTCAGTTACGTGTAAATCGGACCTGCAGCTACGTTTTTGAATTGTAAGCCAGACCGGCATTTACCTTTTTGTATTATGTGTCAACTGGATAAGCATCTACCTTTTTTATAACTAAGTGTAAAACGGACCAGTTTACCTTTCCGTTAAGTCGTTGCGATCTTTGTCCGATAACACTTAAGTTAGATATTAAATAACTCAATAAGTTTTATGTTAAATTAATGAACCAAATCTAACCTGCTAAAAACTGCAAACATGGCACGTTATATTTTTACTTTTCCAATCAATAGCTTTGCAATCCTTATTGTCATTTTCGAATATAATTACAAGGGTTGCGTCTTTTTTGGCGGGGACAATTATTCCAGTATTATTTGTTTTGTTTTTTTTAATCAAGGCAATGAATCCATTAGGACGCAAGGAGTTACTGAATGTTACAAAATATGAGAAAACTACTATTAAGGAGAGAAGACAATAAAAGAACAGGAATTAAAAATGACCCATAAGGAGTCGATACGCCACTAAAAAAACAAAACAAACTTGAACGTACTCCAAAACAGAAATTACTTAAAACTCCACCAATAGTTTCTACTCTATTTATTGTTAGATGGTGGGAGATCTTCTCAGTGTGCATTAAAATTCTCAATACCACGAAATAAATGTTCTCCTTTTCCTTGGCAAAATATTTAATAAGTCAATTTTAGAGCCTTTTTTCTTTCTTTCTAAGGAACGCTAAGAGAAGGGCAGAGAAATAGAAGCAATAAAAGTAGGTACAAAAATAGTTCAGAAGCACTTGTTGACACGAAGCAGTATACTTGCTGGTATTGTACAACGGTATGGCAGTGGGCTGGAGATCACAACGTAAAAGGTTCGATAGGAAGAAGAAAACATAACTTTAAATCAACACTGCTTTATAAAAAAAAAACATCAACCACTGCTATAACCATTTCCAGGAATAGATAGGTATATATATATATATATATATATATATATATATATATATATATATATATATATCTTTTTTAAACTTATTCACTGTTCTCTTGATGGTTCTTGAATGAACTTTGAAAATGGAAGCCAGAGTACGAATAGTGATACCATTACTGAAGGCCTGGATGATTTTTTTCCTCTTACCATTGCTAAGTTGAGAAGACAGTCGGGCCGACACGAAACGATTTTAACCTGTTCTCTTTCAAGCTGAATAACTCAAATGGTTTTTCAGTGATTCTTACGACAAATGGTATCAAGATGGTGAAATGTCTTATCTGAAAACTTGGAAAAAAGAAACTCAATCAGTTTAGTGATTTTTTTTTTTTTTTTTAGATATTAAACATTTTGTAGGATGGACAATTTTGCTGTTACACATGGTACATATACTGGACTCTCTCGTCGTTTTCGCGGCTCAGTTCTTAGACCCAAACAGCCAGGCTACCGCACATATCATTTGATTACAATGGTGAAGCATTGTGCAGAACCACACTTTTTGGAAGAGCCAAATACAGAGAACTGTTGCACAGTATGTAACAATGTCTCAAACGCCCTTCCACAGGTTTTGAATTCAGAATTGTCCTTCTTCTAGACCGGTTGCCACCCAATGCTATAGGACCCAGTCTGTACTGCTATTCATCCATACCATTTAAGGGAATGTATTGAATTCGAACTCAGCTCTCCCATTCCTCAATTCTAGTCGCAATCCATTACTCCACCTTACATATATATATATATATATATGTGTGTGTGTGTGTGTGTGGGCAGCAATCCCTTTTTTATGCAAGTTTTATGTACGATAACTGACAAAACACTGCGAATGAACTTTTTAATGTATCTATCTTACATGCGTACGAGAGATTTCTTTTTGGAATATAGAGTCTGTAAGAATTGTTCAAATGATCTTTGAATCCGAGCCGAGTTTGTTTAATGAGGTCTGTCTGCTTAATTTTATATTGTATTTTCTAAATTTTCGGATAAAGTGTTGTGTATTGTGCTCGAAATTGTGGATAAACTGTCCGAAGTTCTAAGACATTATTTAATTAGAAATGCTTTTAATTGTTTTTTTGAATAAAATATATTATGAACACTAAGAACGTTTTTTCGATAAATAATGAATTTTTACCATAAATGTTTTCATTTAAAAAAAAAAAATTATTATTGGAATAATTTATAAAATATGAAATCTTTTAAAATTTTGCATTAATTTTTAGCGATCAATTGATATTGCTATTTAATAAAAACTACATTTATTAATCATAAATGGAAAATCTTACTACAATTCAGCGACCCCTGTATTTTAAAAAGAATTTTGAATTTTTTGTGTGTGTATAAACGTGCCGATTTTTGTAAATACGGACTTCCATACACAGTATTATTAAAAAAAAAAAAAAGACAAACTAAATCAGGTAACTATAGAAAATATAAAATTTATTAGTCATTTTCTAACATTTCGTCAACAAGTGTCTTCCTAAGTAAGACAAAAGCCAAAGTACCTAAAATTCAATAAAATATTCGATTACTTTGAGTATTTTAATTTTTAATATTATTGGGTAGTTAAAAAATTATATAAAGGTGTTTACGTTGTATTTGTAATTTTACTACATGTATTTCCCCCTTATATAAATATCTCAAACATCAGTTTATGGTGACAGTTGTCAATACCTCATAAAATACCCACCTCCATGTTAAAAAAATGCGTTTCTGCGATATTTGAAACTAACAGCAAGTAATATTTGTTTTAATTGAGACTAATTAAACTTTGAATAAGTTAATCTTCCACAAATCAAGTTTCAAAAAAGTATATATTATGTTTTAAAATATTTTTGTAATAAAAGGATTTATGCTATATTGACAAATATGTCAACATAGACGATTTCGGGATTTTTACTGATAGTCAATATTAAAATCATTCGAATCAAATTAATTTCGGTTTAAACGATTTTGCTTATTTAAATTATTTAATTTAATCTATTAGTTTGGAATTAAAACTAAAATAATAAAAACTTCAAGAATGATTGTTTCTTTTTAAAGAGCATTTTAAACGTTAGGTGTCGCTTTTTGGGATACTAATATATATACAGTACAGTTGAAAAGTTTGAATCTAACCCCAGATTAAACATGGGATGAACTTGACAGAAGAGTGAAACCCTTTGCATCCCAAAAATGAAAAAGATCTCTTAGAATCATTGAAAAAAGAATGGAATCAATTATCAAACTTAATATTTTGGAAACTTTTGCAACGAATGCAAACAAGTTGTGCTTCAGTAATCAAGGCTAAAGGAGGTTCTTTTGACGAGAGTTGCTTTTTGCCACAATAAAATCTTTAATGAAAAATCATGTCTAACTTTTTTAAAAGTTGTCTGTTTTTATTTTTAATTTAATTAATTAATATTTTCTCTGTTATTACGTTGAGTTCCCTGGATTACATCCTCTTTGGAATTATCCATACTGATTACCAAACTCTCCATTACCTTAATATATATATATGTATATATATATATATGTTCAGATATGTAGAAAAATAGGAAAGAACATGTTAGGTAAATAATCCGGAGTTCTTTAGTATTTTTGTTTTTATTTTTTTTTACAAAACAGTGCTCCATACAGAAGTAGAGCTTAAATTATAA
>OZ010615.1:27235669-27283169 GCA_963932145.1 Acanthosepion lycidas | reverse complement strand
TATGATCTGAATCCACCTCGTTCTCTAGAAATTATTTAAAACATTCCGCTCCCTTTCTCTGCCTTCTCGTATTTAACCTCCTCCTGGGTGAGCATTTTTTTTTCTACTTCATAAATACATTTTAAACTAAATATCCTTCAGTTACAAGAGAAACACCTCAGGGCTCGACCCCAATTCACTAATTTCCGTCCAGCCTCGACTTCGTGCTTAAAACATGACCCGCCATCTTGCCGGTTCACACTGACTTTAAATGTTCACTTCCGGCTCTGAACCCAGCACGAAAAACCCCTTAGGGCCAAGCGGCCCCTTTTAAATGTTTCTGGCCAGATGCCACCTCTTCATTAACAGCAGGATGCTTGCCGTTTGCTGAATACAGGGACACCCGGAAATATTCTTATTAGCAAAATATTAGCCTTTGAACTATATAAATGCCTTGTAGACATTTTTTTCTTAATGAGTGTTGATGTATTACGTGTTGCCAGATTATCTCTGTCTACCTTATTTTCATGGGCATGGGTACCTCAAGCTGGTGTAATGGTTAACAAGCTTATCTCGCTAGATAAATTACGACTGAGTAGTGAGTGCTTTATACATTTGACCTTGTGTCACATATAAGCTTGACTTACTTAATCGATAGTTTCTTGTATATCAGAAATTTGGAACGTAAATTAAAGGCTAAAAGTTGGGGTGCTCGTATCATACTAAGTACCTTCACAAAAAAAATAAATAAAAGGATAAAAACGATACCTAAGTTTTAAAATTATTTTTTTTAAATGAAAATGCTTTCTTGAAGCTTTAATTGAAAGCTAAAGGATTAACACTATTTACATTATTCGGATTATTGTCATCTTTGTTGCCATATTTATCACAGCATTTCGGCCGTTGTACGCTCCGACCTTCTTCAGGTGGTTAGAATGTCGGACTGAACCCTTTATTTCGCTCACTGGGGTAGACTGTTCTAGTTCCACGTACTATGTCTAATGGATGTCAGTTATCAGTTACCTCCTCTTAATAACCCTCTCTAAGTTCTCCACCGCCTTACTTTTATTGAACTCACACTCTTTGGGTTCTGTCACTGGATCTAACTAACGCCTTTATCCACTGTGCCATGGGTCCTTGAGGACATCTGTGTATGAATTTCTGGGTATTATAAACTTAATGTCTTCAGCAATCATTTTTTTTACCAGTGCTCATATTGCAATTTTTGCTGTTATTATCGCTTTTCTCTGACACTCCTCATTACTGGTTCTCATATTGTATTCATTTCTATGCTTGGTCGGCTCAGGAGATTTTTGTGGCCTAGTATATGTGCTGATTCCTTAAGTTTACGAATTTCCCAATGATATTTTTTGCCTATAATTTCAACCTGATCCCACAGAGGGCGGTGATTTCCCTATTCTCTCCATATGTGGTCAGCCACGCCTGATTTTTCCACTTCCCCTCGTGTTACAGCTTTCTGGTTTCTTGAAAACTTACCTTAAAAGGGCGGCCTGTCTCCCCTTTATATTTCTTTCGCAGCTGCACAGGATGGCGTACACACAGTCTTTAGTCATGTTTTCCTCTATGGTGAGGGGATCTTACTCGAGTGAGGTATCTGCGAAGTGTCGTCCAGGGATTGAACCTATAATTACTGTCATCAAATTCTCGAACAGACGCTTTACTCCACGAGGCTACTGATGATATGCCTGCAGGGTGGTTGTTATTCTGAAGCGTACGCTCGGTGTTGATCATTTCCTGTTGATATGTGTCTGGGTTGCCACAGGATTTATGATAAGATTGAATAAAACTAGTCATAAAATAATAGTAATAATGAAGAGTGTATAGCGCCAGAGTGTTGGGATAAAAAGCAACAATAATAAGATGGAATAAAACTAGTAATAAAATAATAGTAATAATGAAGTGTGTAATGACCCAGACAATTGAGACAAAAAGTAACAATAATAAGATGGAATAAAACTAACAACAAAATAATAGTAATAACGAAGTGTATTAAGCCAGAGTTTTGGAATAAAAAGCAACAATAAGATGGAATAAAGCCAGTAATAAAAATTATCGTTTAAATTCCCAGTCCAAAATCGTTTTTAAAAATAACCTCTTGCTTATATTAGTGGGAAGTAAAGTAAAAACAAATGTGGTCGATCACCTGAAATAGCTGCAGATTCAACTGAATTCTACATCCGTTAATAACCAAATTCTTTTCATTTTTAAATAAAATAATTACTTCACAAGCATTTCATTTTTATTTTTCTGTTTTTGTCTCATTATTTATATTACGCATGCTAACAAACCAATTCTTCCAATGTTGAATTCAACAGATAACTTTTTTTTAACTTTCCTACACCAATAATTAGCCTTCTTTTGTTCGTTTAATGAAAACAATAGAAACAAAAAGCTTTGGTGAAATGTGAATTACTCCAATTGAAATGTTTAGTATAGTTTTCCACGTGGTGGCCTAATTTCTTTAAATTTATAAATTAAATCTGCTTTATTTATTATTCAAATTCTGTTTTGTTATTGACGTAAAAAAAATCGCGTGTTTTGGCTCGGTACATTCAGTAAAGCAAATATCTCAAGACAACAGTCCCCCACCACCAAAAAAAAAAATCAAAAAAATCAAGAAACCAAGCCATAATAAAATTAATTATGAACATGGCCACAATATACTGGCCGTATTTCAAAACCAAGAATATGCATACTATCCGCAAATTTTATACCGTCTACAATAGCACACAATTCATTATAGTAGTATAGCAAAAAATAATCTTTGAAAATGATTAACTGTTTAGCTGAAAGATCTCGAGATCAAGAAATATTGTATAATTTATAAAGTCCACGAAAGAAGACACTTGTATTTATACATGAGAAAAAATTGAAGATTTAAACAAAAATACCGTGTCAGTCTTGTTCAACGAAACTATATATATATATATATATATATATATATATATATATATATATATATATATATATGAGAGAGAGAGAGAGAGAGAGAGAGAGACCGCCCAAAATATATACACACTTCAGGAAAGAAAAACTAAATTTATTCAGACATCACTGGAGTAATAGTTAAAGTTACCTTTAGACTTTACAATGACAAGGATGCTCAAAATGGCAGCCTTTAACTTTCAGTGCGGCAAACTATTGATTGGGCAATGTTGGCCAAAGTGTCCAATGGGATTATTGCACATGGACTTTTGAAGTTTTTGTCGAAGGGCCACCAATGTAGTCTGCTTTCTGAGATACACAACTTTAGGGTCTTCCATAGGTAAAAGTCTAAAAACTACTTACTTTTCTGAAGTGTATATCCATTTTTGGGGCGGATTCTGTACATACTGATGAGTTGGGATACAGCGAAATAGTCTGTCGGTGGATGAGTATATATATATATATATATATATATATATATATATATATATATGCCACGCTTATGGGTCAATAGCCGGGCAGACTGGGTCCTATAGCCTTGGATGGCAACCAGTTTAGAACAACAACTCTGCATTTAAGGAATTCAAAATGTGAGGAAGGTAGTTTGGGGCCCTGTGAAACGCTGCGCTTCAGTTCTTTGTATTCGGCTCTTTCAAAAAGTATAGTTAGTTCCACACAAGACTTCACTGCAACAATCCCATCATACTTGCGGGTCATTTGGTTCTGAATTGCTGGACTCTCATACGTCGGATGGGAGAGCCCTCCATATACGAAGCTGCTCGAGGCAGAATGATTACAGTTTTAGCAATGCGACTTGCGTTCAGATCTCACCGTACTCAGTTTATGCTTATTTTCTAAGCGTAGCTTAGATGTGGCACAAGACCTTAAGTATGGAGCACCTTGTGACGATCGAACTCACTTTTAAGTAGTAACTGATCTAACGAGACAAGCTAGCTAACCATTACACCACGCCGAGGTGCCCCCGTAGTCAGTTTACGTACGTTTATGTATGTTATGTATGTACTATATTTCTGTATATGTATATTTATGTATGTTATGCACGTATTATGTTATATATGTTATGTATGTGTTTATGTATGCTATGTATGTGTATTGTTATGTATGTATGTATGCTTATGTATGTTTGTGTATGTGTACGCTGGAAATTATGTATGTTTATGTATGTGTATGCTAGAAGTTTTTATTTATGTATGTATGCTTATGCATGTTATGTATGTTTATACGTGCATGTTTGTATGTATGTTTATGTATGTGTACTTTGGAAATCATGAAATTAATTATGGTCCGTGCGCGTGACATGAAACTGCGGTATCAAATAAATTCGCATTCATCATTGATCTCAGTCAGCATATGTTTGTTTTCATTCCCAACTCGCTGACAGTACGAACGCGTGACATCGGAACCACGCGATGGAAATGTCCCAAGGACAGACCAGAATTCACTCCCACAACCCCAACTATGGTTGTTAATATAAACCAGCACTTGGAAATAAGCGATGCCTGGTTTGTTGTCACATGATCTGCAAAAGCCCCCACCCACACCTTTACTCTTCCGTTCCCATTAGGTCAAAATGGATGCCGCTTAGAAGACCAAACTTTACAAAAACAATCCTCTAGCCATAAAACAGAAACACTTATCGAGATAAAATCCCCCGACTTCCACGTGAGTGGCTCAACTATAGTCACAATCTCTACAAAAATCAGATTAAACCAATTACTGCCATATAAAAGCTGAGACTGCTTAATCATCACTTTCCAGCCTCTACTATGCATCTTAACAGATGCAATGTCACTACTCTCTCGCCATTTCCATTGCAAATGTTCAGATGAGCCCTCCATTTTTTAGACACTTTAGACCTTTACAATTAGGACACGCCATATTACATCCATGGTGTCGAATACCCCTCATTTTACCCGTATTCCAATTGTAAGAAGCACATTTGACCAAGAAAAGAACAGTAAATAGACAGACAACACTTAGAGCTACAAAGAATAGGAAATTGTGGAGAGCCATGATCACCCACGTGCTGAAGGAACATGGTACATAAAAGAAGTTGTTCTCTTTCAAATCGCGACGCCAACCATGTCTTTAAATAAACAAATAAAAATAAAATTATTCACCCTTTTCACCTTTCTCTTTTTTGATTCTGAATGTTCTTTTTCATTTCACTCCAGCTATTTTCTCCGTCTGCCATTAAAATCCAACAATAAAAAAAAACTGACTGTAAACAGAAAATAAAACGATTTGTCGAAAGAGTGATGACATCACCTATAATGGCAATTTCGTGCCATACAGCCTTTTCAAGTGTATACCAAGTCATTTTTTAGTACAAGGAGACAGAAACAATATGATATTAACGCCTGCGAAAAGAAATAAAATTCCCTCGTTAAAATTTAAGAGCACACACATTTTAGGACCATCCTTCTTCGAACCTTGTGAACTGATCCTACAGAATCACAAATAAACTACTATACCAAATGACAGAACCGATAATACCACTCATTTTATATATATATATATAATATATATATATATATATATATATATATATATATATATATATATTACATTATGAAATGGACAAAGTCCGACAATTATTTTAAGACATCTTTTTATGTTTATCCGTTCTTTTTAGAGATACAAATATTTAAGTAAATGCTCTGTTTATAATAAACAGTATTAACATTTACCGGCCTGAATGTCCGAGAAATTTTCATAGAAAATATGCGTTCTCCGACAGGAATCGAACCTGCATCACACATATATATATATATATATATATATATATATATATATATATTTGTGACGCGTTTCATTCGTTAGGACTTTATCGGATTGGATTCGTTGACATTGTTGTGACTACATATGCGCATGAACGAGAGATGCTGGTAGTTTCAATTTTTTTAAAAAAATAATTTTTTGAAGTTTAGCCAAATTCATCTATATTCTTTTTCTTCCCATCATATATATATATATATATATATGTGTGTGTGTGTGTGTGTGTGTGTGTGTGTGTGTGTGTGTGTGTGTAATTTATATCGATTTAAAAATAAAACGACATTATTTGTCGAAATCTTCCTGCCTCTGACGAGAAAAAAAAATTAGGATCAGGTTTGCTGTCTGAGTTACAAATTAATTTTTTGCTGTGAAAATTTTTTTCTGTCTGTCTGTGAGAAAAACTGCTGGGAATGCGTTTGTTGTCCTTCGTAAATGTACGAGGCGCAAACAATTTGCTTCTATTTCTAGCCACACGCATTAATTTTACGCTCCAATAACTTCATTTCTTTATTTTATTTTAGTCGAGACGCGAAGAAAAGAAACAGGACTAAGTGTACAGTCTTGATGAAAAGAGAATCTATCGTATGACTTTTGCGAGTATTCGAAAGCATCATTGGTCGTGGGCGTTATAAGACAGCCTTGTGTCCTCCGACCCTCTTCGGGTGCTTGTCGATCCGGGTAAACTTCAGGGAATTTCGAATTGAAATCTTATAACATCCGAGGTGGATTGCTTCATTATCCATGTCGAAGAATATCGAGGAAAAAATCAATACTATATGGGGAGCCATTAATAAATAAAGAAATATGACAGCACGGCTCAACAGAAGCAGCAGCAAAAAGAAAAGAGAGACGCTGAATGCAATCCGCGGGGAAGTAGCGGGCAGATTAGGTTTAAGGTTTCAAAGGCTACACTCAGGATTGTCCACGAGGATTAAAACGTTGGTTCGTGAATTTGGTGACATAGTAATTTTGAGTTCAATCCCTGGTCCGGGTAGTGCAGACTTAGACATATAGAAAGAAGGTGATCAGTAACTTAATATTAAATGAGACAAGACGAGATATCCCTAGACCTGGTTAGCGGAACAAGAAAAAAATTATCCCCGTCGATTAAATAAAAGGTCCAGTTCGAAATTTCATGAAGGGCACGTGAAGAAGGTCGTAGGGTACACTGACCGAAATGTTGTGATAATAACAACAAAGACGAGGACATTTAATTAAATGGGAAGTTTAGTTCGAAATTCCCTGAAGATTAGCCGGATCGATAAACATCTGAAGACGGCCGGAGGGCAAAACAGCTGAAACTTTGTGATAATAACAACAAGGATGTGAACTCTCGTGAGAATGTAAATAATGTAAGTGATATTAACTCCTCATCTCATAAATTCTGACGGCAGTTATTAGAAAGTTTTAATCGTGAGATGCAATGAAACAAAAATCTTGAAATAATGTATTGAGTGTCAATAAAGTGGAAATAAAGAATTCACAACTAAAATGGGGGCCAATGACCCGTTTAATTAATCTGTTCCTTTTATATTTTTAGACGTTCAATGGTATTTCTGATTCATTGATTACTCTTGGTATTACATATATATAAATAGCTTGTTGATCAATATCCTGGTGTTATATATATATATATATATATATATATATATATATATATATATATATATATATATATATAGCTTGTTGCTCAATATCTTTTCATGTTAAAAATTTGATGTGTTTAAAATAGAAATATCTCACAGAAGAAAAAGTTTAGCAACAGAACGACAAAAACGGCGACAACAAAGCCTATTTCAAGTTTAAGTTGAAGCGAGACGATCACTTAATAGACAAAGGTATCTGACGTGAAAGGCTTGAACAAATAAGACTGCAATGTAAAAAATGTAGTCGTAAAGGAACTGATTAATTTTGCTCGGGAAGTATTTTTTAATGAAGATAAATATTATATTTGTATAGATTATTAAAACGACTGGGGGAAGTAAGCACACATAAATTTACGAATTTAAGTTGATTTAGCTTCATTTCCATGACAGACAGAACAGGATAAATAAATACACATTGATAATTATTATATGGTTTGATAATATATAGCAGTCGAGATTCTGGATCCCTTGTGAACTCTTGTTGATGGCTGCCAAGTATGTGCTACACCAGACCTACATAATTACAAGGGAAATGAACAATTGATAACTTGTAACCAATCAAGACATGGAAAGAATTATGAAAAAATCATTTTAAAAAATCTAAATGTTTTAAAACACTTAGAACGTGAGATTTTGCAAAAAAATAAAATAAAATAAAATAAAAAATAAAAAATACAGCTACGTGCTACATACGATTTTGAATTCAGAGTTTTCCTTCTTGCCAACCACGGCTAAAGAGTTAAATCTTTAATGGCAATGGTCATATTATCCGTTTCCTTATAATGAAATATTGGATATTCATTGAAAGAACAGCTTGTCCTACTTTCGTTTGTAAAGTCTTTCTCTGCAAAACAATTTTTCAGGAAAATATGTTTCTCGAATCCATTAGCTGTTCCAGCGTTTTCCAGCATTGATGGTGGTGGTGGTGGCGGTGTGGGGTTCCTCATTTTTTGTTTGAAGTAATGTAGAATGCCAATATACTATACCAGGTACGTGCTACATACGGTTTTGAATTCAGAGTTTTCCTTCTCCTTGCCAATCACGGTTAGAGAGTCAAATCTGTAATGGTAATGGTCATATTAGCCGTTTCCTTATAAGGAAACATCGGATATTCATTGAAAGAGCAGCTTGTGCTACTTTTGTTTGAAATTTGTAGAATCATTCTCTACAAAACAATTTTTCAGGAAAATAGGTTTCTCAAGTCCAGTAGCTGTTCTAGCCTCTCCCAGCATTGATGTGTGTGCGGCGTCTGGTGGGGGATGCTTCCTCACTTTTTATTTGAAGTAATGTGGGACGTCAACATCTTGATTATGCCATCATTTTCTCTTCGAGTTATATGTGCTATTCATTTTAGTTGTTGCTACTGTTGATATTCCGCAAGTGATGTAGTCTCTGTTATTTGATATAGTTATTTGTCATTCTGTAGTGTTAGTCCACAAGATTTGAGGAAAATCCCGACGGAGGGAACATTTTCTTTAAGAAATTTATTTTTCACGATTACGCAGGCCGTTAGGCCAAATAGATACTGTTTAAAATAAACGGGACGTCTACTGAAATACGGGTATCCATTAAAAATAGCATTTGATGTAATAAAAAAATAAAATCCATTAATTCTTCATTCATATATATATATATATATATATATATATATATATATATATATATATATATATAAATTAAACAATCACCAGAGTTAAGCAGCGTCGAGTCTGGTCAGTAAGTAGATCGATACTCGTTTGGGAATTCCAGGTGCTGTAAGCATGGATGTGCGTGTGGTGTAATGGATAATGGCTCGGAATTTTTAATCGGAGAGCCATGTTCCAATTCTCGTTGCTTTCGTTATATCCACTTCTTCTTCCCCAGCTATGGGTTAATTAATAAGACTTCTATGATTAAACCATTATTATCTCCCCCAAAATTTCTTACAATTTAAAAATATTCTCTTCGTTTAAATAACCTGCAAAAGGGTTGATAAGCCGTAGAATACAAATTATTTAAACAATAAACCACTACGGAAAACAGACGTATAATAGAAGAATGTGTTCAACGTATAATGACAAAGACAAGATATTTCTTCCTGAATATACAGGTGCCTTGTTCTAGCTGGCCACGACTATAAGTTTCAAGCGCTCTGTCGCACACAATCGTCAGACGGCTGAAATTGTTTTCTGCCACGCCCGTTTCAATATAAACACCACAGCGAACCCAAAACGTAAATTCTCGGGTAGTCAGCATATTGACCAGACTCACGGCAGTAGGTGCAGAGATGTTTGATAAGGTGGCAATCTAAAGTATTTTCTGGTAAAAAAATAGGAAAAGAAAATAGAAATAAAAATCAACTAAAATATCCAAAAGAAATATTTCTACTTGTCTATTAAACGTGCTCCAAACAACATTTAATATACTTTATAATTACACTTTATAAATGAACATTCTATAGGGAGAAAAAAACAAGACATAGAAGAGAAAAGAGTACTTAACATCTCATAAAAGAGCCAGCATATTATTCCTTTCTTCATACGTGTCTCCTCTGGCCGGCCACTAGTTTCTTGCACACTGTAACATGCAATCGTTACCAGCCTAAAATGTTAGTCACCATGGAGTGCATGTATTAGGTTAGTGCAAAAATAATGACGTAATAATGTCGTTTTTTGACGTTAAAAAATACGTCAAAAAACGACATTATTACGTCATTATTTTTGCACCAACCTAATAACTTACTTAGTGGCCGGTCAGAGGAGACGCCTATTTATATAAGTATATATATATATATATATATATATATATATATATATATATATATATATATATATATATATATGCGTGTGTGTGGACACCCAGCAGTAACAGACTGTTTCGTGCTTAAATGTAATCTTCAGGCCATCTTGCGTTTAAGCATGAAGCAGTTTGTCGGTGGTGTCCTAAGTGTCCACTTTTATATTTATATACGCTCTATCCCAAATATTGAGCACTTTAACTCACAAATATAGCATAACTTAAAACTTTAATTTTATGATATATATATATATATATATATATATATATATATATATATATATATATAGAGAGAGAGAGAGAGAGAGAGAGATTTTTCTTGCATTCGTACAAGTGATTCTTCTCACACACACATATATATTATTTTGTATGTGAAGTACTTAGTGGAAAGCGCTCAATATCAGCGATAGAGCTAACATATTCAGTTGTATGGATATGAGTTTATGACCCTCAGTCTCACACTTCTGCGATCATCAGGCAAATCTATTTATCTATCTATCTCTCCTCTCTCTCTCTCTCTCTCTCTCTCTCTCTCTCTCTCTCTCTCTCTCTCTATATATATATATATATATATATATATATATATATATATATATATATATATATTAAAACTTGCTATAATTATTGAGAATATTTACAACATCATACATACGGCGTTTACAGATACAGAAAGTAGTGACATGGGAAACGACACTGAAGATCGTATTGAGTCGTGAAACTTTATAGCAGTGTTGATTCATATTTCCACAACCCGCTTTCTGACCATGAGACCCGGGTTCGAATCTCACCATGGTCGATTTGTCAGGATTTATTGGTCTGGGGAATCTCCTGAAAATACCTGAAAACCATACATGGTGAAATTGGATAGACGGAACTCTTTGGGGGAGCAGTCGATGTGCTAGCACGAAGTCACAAGTCATCGTGACCGAAGATTTCAGCGTGCTTGCTTTTTCCAGACTGTTGATCACGCTAGACAACGTCCTCTCTCCTAGAAACTGTAAGGCCCGCTTAGCATAGTTGCAGTATAAACCACAGGGTGAGTGTTAAACACGCACAAATATGCCTGAGCAGGCGTCTGCATCAGGGACTGGTCAGCAGACGAGCATCTTCGGATACAAGTTGTTAGCTATATATATATATATATATATATGGGAAAGATATAATCAACTGTAAATACAAATATATATATATATATATATATATATATATATATATATATATATATATATATATATATATATAATATATATATATATATATATATATATATATATATATATATATTTGTATTTACAGTTGGTTATGTCTTTCCTGTCGAAATCAAGGTGGTACAAAAATTTAACTATCGACGGAATGTCACACTGAAAATCCAAAGGTCTTTCGGAATAGGGAAAAGATGACTTCCAGAAACTAAGCATTGTATGAATAAATAGGAAAATGACAACAAAGAAAGGACTAAACTGCTACGTAATGCCTAATTTTCGATGTAGTAATGGCTGATGAGCGATTTTCTCATAAATGAAGAGATTTGAAGCAACAGAGATGTGTTTCTAATGATGAATGCTGAGAAAACCGTAGAAAGATTAAGTGATCCACGAGGAAGTTTTTCAGAAAATACAAACAACAAAACGCCTGACTGGTTTTGGAATTGGATGAGCGGCCTGACTCCAGTGGAAGGATTGGATGAGTGGCCTGACTCCAATGGTAGAAGAATTGGATTAGCGGCTTGATTCCGGTGGTGGAATTGGATTAGTGGCCTGACTCCGATGGTGAAATTGGATGAGCGGCCTGATTCCGGTGGAAGGATTGGATTAACGGCGGGACTCCCATGAAAGAATTAGATGAGCGTCCTCTCCGGTGTAAGAATTAGATGAGTGGCCTGACTCCAGTGGTAGAATTGGATGAGCGGCTTGACTCCGGTGGAAGAATTAGATGAACGGCCTGACTCTGTTGGGAGAATTGGATGAGCGGCCTGACTCTGATGGCGGAATTGGATGAGCGACCTGACTCCGGTGGTGGAATTGGTTGAACGGCCTGACTCCGGTGGAAGAATTGGATGAGCGCCCTGACATCGGGGGAAGAAGTTGATGAACGGCCTGATTCCGATGGTAGAACTGGATGATCGGTTTGACTCCAGTGGTGGAAATGGATTAGCGACCTGACACCAGTGGTGGAATTAGATGAGCGACCTGACTCCAATGGTGGAATTGGTTGAACAGCCTGACTCCGGTGGTGGAATTGGATGAGTGGCCTAACTCCGAGAGTGGAATTTTAAAAAAGATGTTTTCTTTCTTAAGCGTATTATAATGATAACTCTTCATTTAAAAAATGCCGGGATTATTATTTTGTTCCTACGTTTGTTACAAGCCCATAATAAACAATGCCACTTTATATTTACAAAGTTTCTCTTCGTATAAGGCTATTTTAATGAAGGAACTCACTACATTAGTAAAACAGTTCTCCATTGTATGTGTGTTTGAAATTGAGAGTGGTTTCTTTTTTAGTCGTTTCAGACTTATTTCATGCTTCCGCCTACCATTGTTTTGATACAGATCGCCATCGGCTCTTGATATTATGCTTTTAAAAGCTCTATCGCCAGTCGAGACACAACAAACAAGGCTTAAGTAATGGCGATATCTATCTTTAGGGTTTGTCAGAATTTTTAAAAAGGCAGAAATCGACAAGTGTGTATAGAAACGACGACAGAGTCACAGACATTCTTCTTTTTTTTTTCTTACGATTTATTTGCTGAGAATGATTTGTTTGACAGTAAATAAAGAAAGAAGAAAAAAGCAAAGCTTTTACAAGCTGACGTAGCAATATTTATTCAGCCATATTTTGTGTAAGTAAATTCCTTGTGAAAAGCGATCAAAGAACAACGTGACTTACACCCGCTAAAAAACTGTAAGAAAAGAAGTGGGTAAATACGAAAAATACAATAGCATCAATTAACTTCTAAAGAGGCTAAATCTGTGCTTCCGAATGAATTTGATTTTTAAATGAGTGCATTTCAAGAATGAGTTATTAGCAGTTAATTTTTTCCTAGTGAGTATGAGTGTGCATGCGATTTAATATATATGGTTAGTCCTGGTTATGACGATAAACTACACCCGGCAGCAAGGCCTCTGTGCGGGAGATTGATGGTTTTGAAAAGCGTGGAACCATCCCTTAATGTCTGTTGTTCCCAGATCCATCCTGAACATTTCGGTACACTTTCCTTTGTATCTAACGAATTGTTTTTTCTGGTGTTTAACACTTTGCATAACTTTTGGAAAGCATCTTTGGCTATTCCAATGCGCCTTCGGATTTCAGCGTCACACTTTCCGCTCTCTGTTAAAACACTTACCACATATTTAAATTATTGTACTTGCTTGATTTTGGTATCTCCAATTTGTAATTTGCATGCTGGGCTGTTCCTTTTGCTGACAAACATAGTGATTTTCCAAGCGTAGCTTAGATGTAGCACAAGGCCGAAAGTATGGAACACCCAGTGACGATCGAACTCATTACTCAGTCGTATGTGTTCTAGCGAGACAAGCTTGCTGACCATTACACCGCCCCGAGGTGCTCATTTTGCTGACAACCATATATTCCATCTTCATGCAGTTGATGTTTAGTCCTTTATTCTGGCTTTCTTTCACTGCCTTTTGTTAGAGTTCTTGCAGTTTCCTTTCTGTATCTGCTATCAACACTGTGTTATCTGTATTTCTTAACAAACAATTTATGAAAGCTAACGGTTTACATCTATTGGTATGCAAAATACATCGCTCAAATTACCCCCCTCCCAAAAGTCCTGAGTATGACGATAAACTACATCTGGCAGTAAGGCCTCTGATCGGGAGATTGCCAGTTTTGAGGAACGTGGAACCACCTCTTAATTGCAGTTGTCCCCAGGTCCATCTTGAGCCGGGGTGGTAGCACCTGCTATGGTCCAAGTTATGGGCAAATAATGAATCCCCCAAACAAAAACATAAATCCTACGAAAGTATAAAAATAGATACTTATAATAAAATATCAGCAATACATTTTTATAGTAAAATGACCAACAATACATTTTTATAGTAAAATGACGAACAATGTATTTTTTTAGTAAAATGACCGACAATTCATTTTTTAGTAAAATGACCGACAATGCATTTTTTAGTAAAATGACCAAACAGTACATATTTATAGTAAAATGACCAAAAATACATATTTATAGTAAAATGACCAACAATACATATTTATAGTAAAATGACCAACAATACATTTTATAGTAAAACTACGAACAACACATTTAATAGCAAAATGATGTACAATACTTTTATAGCAAAATGACAATCAACGCAAAAACTAAAAATGTATAAAAATACATTTTTATACAATAAAAAATTGCCAACAGGACATTTTTGTACTGAAATTGCCAGCAATATATTACATTAAATTACCAACAATACTTTTTATCTACAAAGTATATATCTAAAAAATGTTTGCCCTGAAAGTATAAAATTATGTACAAAATATCAATAGTTGAAGCGATAAAATTACGTACAAAATATTTAGATTTCGGCATTAAATAACCCATAGAGATGTTGATATGCCGCTAAACAAAATGACCAACAATACATTTTATCTGTAGTTGAAGGCATACAATTGCGTTCTAAATATCAATAGTTGAAGCTATAAAATTGTATTCAAAATATTTAGATTTCGGCATTAAATAACCCATAGAGATGTTGATATGCCGCTAAACAAAATCAACCAAACAACCAACATGAAGGAACGTTTTCATAACATTAATCTATATGATATACGACAATTTGTTAAAGAAATCAAACAGTATTCCTAAATATAACATCAACAAAATTACAACATAAAACGCACATATCACCGCTTGTAGTAATTATGTCAACACAAACATATATATGCACAAAAGTTGAGTATCATCTACCATGTATTCAACTGTGAAAGGTGGATAATATCATACTTTTACTATTTCAAATCTCCCAACAAATTTACATTTTGGCATTAAATGACCTATAAGGTGTTGATATGCCGTTAAACAAACAATACATACGGTGTATATACAGTATACAGACAGGAAAACATTATGTGTGTATATATATGTACAGGTGTAATTATGTATGTACCATATATAATATACACTTAATTCTAATTTTGCATGGTTTTGAAATAACACGGTCTAACAAAAAAAAACGATTATTTTTTTTGCACTATTTTTTTTTACTTTAACACGTTTTAAACATCTGTCCTTATGTGACCACCAATTTTATTGCAAATGGCAAGTAAATGATTACAATTTACAAAATGTCGAAACTACATATCATGCTTAAGTAACAATTTAGCGAAGTTAAATAGAATCCAATCTATTTTTTCCCTATAGTGATCCCCCTTTTTCCAGTGAGAGCGTGACCGATGCACTGTACATAACTCAGGCTGCGTGTAACCGCTCCATCAGACGGCACGCGGCGGCAGTCGTTAGCATCTAGAAGGCCTCCAAATAGCCAATAAACTTGGAAATCATTTTCTTACGAATGATAACAATGTTGCAATTCCAACGTGATTTGAAAATGATTATGGCACATTATGCAGAGTATCATATAAAGAACTAACAAAAACAAAATCACCGCCTCTGATAACCGAATTCGTATTCAAAACCAGTGAAACGAAAGAAAAACAAGATGTTAATTTTATTGAAGATACACATGAAGATATATCGCCATTAAATATTTCCAGTGACGAGAATGATTTTGCGCCACTAAAAAACAACAGAAAACTGGCACGTTTACTGTCTAGTAATGACACTGAGTGATTATGTTATGTATGTGTGTGCGCGCGAGTCTGTGTGTGTGTATATAAATAAGAAATTCAATTTATTTTTACATGAAAATTAACATTTTTTATTAAATATATTTGGATGGAACCTAGCTCTAATTTTCATATGTAGACTGTATATTTTTTTTTACACGGTTTTACTTTTAATTTGCACGGTAGTCTCTGGAATGTATCCCCTGTGCAAAAAGAGAATTGGGTGCATATATATATATATATATATATATATATATATATATATATATATATTAGTAACAGAATATTTTTTATAAATAATTTAAATTCTAAATTTAAATGATAATACTATTGCATATATATTCAGTCTTAAGTTCTTAAATTAATGGCCTTTTAGACTTCCTCCATGTGAACAGGAGTTCACTTTTGAATGATAAGAATTAAATGACACAGTGAGGTGGGGGGCATCAGTTTTTAGAAATTTTTAGGTGGGGCATGGCCAAACAAAGATTGTGTACTGGGCTAGACAATATATATAACGCCAATACACGCAATCTACATTAACCGAAATTTTTTTAAAAATTAATCAGTTTGTCTGACGATCGCTAAAGCGTGAAACCCAGGGTCACAAACTCACATCTATCCAACCAAATATATATATATATATATATATATATATATATATATATATATATATATATATATATATATTGTTACGAAATTGTAGCATATAGATGAACCACGGGTTTAAAAAAAAGGAAAACGTGAGATCCTTTCTCAATCTTCACTCAGAAATGGAAGCGACACAAGGGAGTCAACGAAGGACAGACACAAGACGATGGATTTCAAAATAAAACATTTATTTGTATATATATATATATATATATATATATATATATATATATATATATATATATATATATATATATAACAGGTAAAGAAAGAAAAAAATAAAATTCATTTAACAAAGGGGAAAGGGACCATGAAAGAACAGAGGTGGGGAGAGCCAATACATACATACATACATATATATATATATATATATATATATATATATACACATACATACATACATACATATACATAAAAAAAGATCAAGCCAAGAGGATCAACTTATCTGTCATTCGAGTTGATATATCTACACAAAATTCTGATTCGCCGAAGCGAGAGTTCTTATGCTACAACAATATTTTGTTCGGCCGGCAATTTTCCTGGGTTCCTTTTCTTTCGTAAGTGTTAAAGGTCCACACATCTCGTACAGGCGTTTCGTTGGGTCGATCCAGTTTCATAGCAGTCCTTTCATTTCTAGTCGACAGACTTTGCTGTCTTCTTCATCTCAGTGGGCAGTCTATTTAGATTTTGCCCAGCGACGTTCATCTGCCACTGGTCAGACAGAAACTGAAAATCCTTTTTTAGATTTTTGCTGTCCCCAAAGACAGTCACGTGGGTTCTCTTCGTCCTTGACCGGGTACGCAGGAGGATGGGGCGAAAATCACGCAGTGTTTGTGTGATGGCCAAAATTTCAATACACGCTTAGTAGGGTCTGATCGCGTGAATCGCAGCAGGAGATCCTGATGGTGCCTGGAATTCACTTGTGGTCAACTGCCTGATAGCTGCGAAATTTTGGAACCAGGTCATTCTCGCGCTGGGTCGCTTCAAAGTTCACAGGCCCTTGGTTTGTGGGTGGAAAAGTAGGTAAAGAGGGAAAGAATTTGTGAAGAGAAGAGGAGGGTATGGCTGATCATGGAACATATTCGCTCGCAAGTTGACAGCATTGGATTTTATCTATTTTTATTTATTTTTCTTTTATAGCTAATTTCGACGAGAATTTGGGATTTTTCTTTGGGGTGCTTTTTAGCCTTACGCCTATATGGTTAATGAAATCGTGGCTACATTACAATATATATATATATATATATATATATATATATATATATATATATATATATATATATATGAGAAGGTGCGCTGAAAAATTATCGGGCCGAACTATTTCCAAATATCTCAGCAAATATGATTTTTTTTAAAATATCTTTTCACAACCACTTCATTCATATACATACAGGTGTAAATAGGTTTGTCTATTGCCCGGTTCACAATCCTTCTCCCGTCTTTTGAACAGGAGTAGAAGTTTATCCATTGTTTCCTGTTTAAGATTGGTTTTCTTCTTCCTTCTAAAGTCTTCTTATTTTCTTTCACTCCCAGTAACCTCTTGTGTCTTAGTTGCATTATCACTTTGCTTGGGGGTGAAACGTATATATATAGGTGTGTGTGTGTGTGTGTGTGTGTGTGTGTGTGTATAAAATAGGAGAGGGATACTTAATATCAGGGATAGATCATTTAGACTGGCAACAAGGTCTCATTAATTTATAGTTCAATTGGTTAGATGTAACTATAAGTTCTATGTTAATAGTTTCTTTTCTTTTTCCTCTCTTCCGACTCCATGTTTTTCAACTAGCTTTGATCTTCAAAAATGTAAAAGCAATGTCAATCGTTATCTATTATCTTCCTGATTACTCTTCTATTGTTCTCGTTCCTTAATAATGTTTGTTTTCTAATTCTTCCACACCCAGTAAGCCCTTGTGTCTTAGTGGCTTTACTGCCTTGTTTGGATTGATTTCTATTGAAAAAAAGGAGAATCTCTATATGTAGCTCTAGACCAGATGTGTCAGGAATATTCAAAGCAAGGACGAATGGTAGACTTATAAATATATCCGGTAGATTCTGGAGAGAAAAATTACCTGGCACGATATAGTGAGCCAACTTTCGTAGCAGCAGACCTAGCAATTGATTCAATATAATCTGTCCACCATTACCATGGTTACTCACATCCTGCAAGGACACAGCACATAAAAGAAGATTTGAGTCGTCAACTTCAAATGTTGTCATTCAAATATACTTAACACTTAGCTAATATCGATAACTTGTCACAAGCAGTTGTCAAAATATTCACCAGTTGTTGGGCTTTGCCATCGCCTTCGCGTGAACGTCTCAACAGATGGTCCAGTGGGTGTATCAGTTTAAGGCACATCAGATTCGTACGTATATTTTGACCTTGTGTAAATCAATATTTATTAAGCTGGGCCTAATTTCGCACGAGGGTAATTGAAGTAAAAAAAAAAAAAACCGTGTTGTCTTTGGCTTGCCTACCTTGAAAATCAACATCGAGGCGTTTGCTCGAGACCGAATCAAGGCTACAGACGCCAGTGGTAAAGGCATATGCCGGTTGGCAGAAGTACGAAAGAAAAATGGTAATGGTTTCTAGGTTTAAACTATTAACTCCCTACGATCATATCACGTTGAAACGTTAGTTCCCGTATGATCACCGAAGTTAAGCAACGTCGAGCTTGGTCAGTACCTAGATGGACGACTGTTTGGGAATACCAGATGCTGTAAGCTTGGATTTGTGCGTGGTGTAAAGGATAATAACACGGAATTGTTAATCGAAGTGTCAAGTTTCAATTCCCGTTGGGTTCATAGGGTGTGAATCAACATGTTCTCCTCTCAGTTATGACTTAATTAGTAAGATGCGTATCACTAAGCCATTATTATCTAAAAAAAAAAAAGAAAAGATTCTTACAACCTAAAACTATTTTCTGGTTTTAAATAACCTACAAAGGTAGAAAATCGATCAGATTCGCAATCCTGAATTTTGGATTCCCAATTTTTCCTTACTGTGATTGTTTTCGGCGATCTTTTTTTTTACGTATTTTTTTGCGACTATTATTTTATGTACAATGACAATTTAAATAACTTGGAAATAATTTTGGGAATAATCGAAATTAATTGCGAAATCCAGCGAAAGTCACCCATGAAATAAAAATAATTGTTTGTAAGGAAAGTAAGGACCTAGGTACATCAAGCTGTCTTTAAATTAAATGGCGGCAGAAGAATTATCGTTGAACTTTTAAAAGGTAAGCTTAAATACTGATAAAATACTTAAATGCGGCGATCAGTTTTGAGTTCTTATGTAGTTTATTGATGCCTATCGCATCTACTCCCCGCCTACCTATTGTGATGAAGGGCGGCTTTTAAGCTAGTACTTAATATGCCTGAAAATCGTTTTTCACAAAGAGAAAGGAAAAATAAAACTAAAAGCCAACAAAACATATATAGATGTTTTAGGAATACGTTATTCAAACGCACTTAACAATTAGCTCATATCGAAGACTTATTAGAAAGTGTTGTCTAAATATTCAAGTCTTAACACATGGCCCAATGGGTGTAGACATTATGATAGACGACAGTGCGGTGTGCCAAATCTTCTTCGTCTATGTACCGTGTCCCTTCAGGGCGTGACTCTAAAATTTCACAAGAAAGGCCACTGATCGGGAGATTGGCGGTTTTGAGGAACGTGGAATTGAGTTTTATTGGCCATCCATTGAAACATCTTGAACATCTTTTGGCAAATTACCGTAATTATAGATCGCTAGGGTGTATACAACGCACTTTTTTAAAAGCAGTGAAATTCAATGGGAAAAATATTTTCATATATAAAACGCACCTGATTTTAGAGGAATTAGAATGACCAAAACTTGTAAAAGGGGAAGAGAAAAATGAAAACAAAACGGGCATTTTGGTTACTTTTGTGATTCGTAAACATTACGAAAACATTAAAATTTGATTGTTTGCAAAACCACCTAAAGCTGTTTATGGTGAAACTGCTTTTCAATAAAAAATTGTTTTTGATGATTTTATTTTGAAATAAAGCATTATTTTGTATGTTTGTTTTTTTTTATCGTAAATTAAATAAGTTGAATAATAATAATGTTTTGATCGCGATCGCGTAATCCCTGACTCATCAGAGTCGTAGGGACATTACATCTACTGCAGCCACAGTAGAAGTGATGTTTCTTGGGCAAGATAGCTCGACGGAGCTCAACCCTCTCCAGGCTGGCTTTGAATTCAGAATTTCCTTCTCCTAGACCAGTTGCCACCCAAGTCTACAAAACCAATCTGTCCTGCTATTTACACATAGCTTTCCGATTCGAACTCGCCTCTTCGATTCCTGGATCCTAGCCACTATCCATTACTTCACCGTGCTTACTTCTCAACGAAATCCAGAAAAAGTACGGAAATATACGAAATATTTCGCTTTTTTAAATCATTTCACCCGAAACAAGGTAATAAAGCCACTAAGACGGTTGTTGAGGGTGAAAGAATATAAGAAGAACATTATTAAGGAGAGAGAACAATAAAAGAACATGAATTAAGCAGAAGACAGTGATTGATATTGCATCAGAATGAGTGAAATCAAGCCTTAAAAAATCTTAAGCACACGGGGTCACATTAATATATTTACGGATTATTTTAAGAAAATGATTGGCCAACAGACGGGCATTATATATAATTTATATTTTATTTCCGTGAAAAATATTCTTAATGTAATTTTTTGCCTTATTAATGAAATGATACTGATTTATGTATACTTTTGGATATCAATAAAATTTCTCAACATGAATAAATTATGCATTTTCCCTGTTTTGACTTGATTTACTTAAAATTAAAATAATCTAGTGGAATCTTTATTTTAATGCCTTTAGTTTAGTTCTTTTAGCAATAATGTTCATCCTGTAAAAGGCTCTAGAGCTACTCGAGGTAGAGAGTTTCAGAATAAGGATTACGGTAACTACAAATATTGACTCTGATCAGCCATCATGTTTCTTTGTTTTGTAGCTAAACCAATCAATGGCGACATTTTGAAGACAATTTCTTCATCCATAAATGAGAGATTATTTGATAAAGAAAAATGAAAACATCAAATGCACTTAATTTATATTTCATTTGCTAAAGTTCCATCGACATTTTTCATAAGTTTAATTATTATTGCTTTCCGGGATCTATTTATTTAATAAACAGATAGCGCACATTATTCACATATGACACGGAATATAGCAGATATTTCTATTGTCTCGAGAGTAATTACGATAGATACAGCAGCCGTCTCTACTAATGCTAATGGATATAAAGTCACCATAGTTAATGTCCGGATTGTAATAATAATTACTATGACATTTATTGCTGCTCTTATTGTCCAGATAGTCCTAACAATGCAGCTATTTCATTTATTGCCGGACAGTACTGAAAATAAACACCGTTGCTATTTTAGATATTGTCCGAGGAGTAATGGTAATGGATATACCAGCCGCTTCTTTACTGTCCAAATATTAATGACAATGGATATAGAAGCCGTTTCCTTTATTGTCCAGATATTAATGACAATGGCTATTTCGGCTGTTTCCTTTATTGCCCGGATATTAGTGACATTAGGTATGTCAGCTACTTCCCTTATGCTCGGATTTCTGTTATTTCGGATAATAGAGAGAGCAAACATTTCCCTTGTTATCCGAATAGTACTAACAATGGATATAGCAGCCATTTTCCTTATTGTCGGGATAGTAGTGAAAATGGATATAGAAACTATTTGCCTTATTATCAAGACACTACTGACAACGTATATAGCAGCCATTTTCCTTATTATCCAGACACTACTGAAAATGGATATTGCAGCCAGTTTAGTTATTTTCCAGACATTACTGACAATGGGTATTGCAGCCAGTTTATTTATTGTCCAGATAATACGGACAATGAATATAGCAACCAATTTCCTTTTTGTTCAGACATTACTGACAATATATATAGTAGTCATTTTCTATATTGTCCAGACGCTACTGACAATGATATAGCATCAATTTTCCTTATTATCCAAACACTACAGACAATGGATATTGCTGTCATTTTCCGTATTGTCTAGACAACAGTGACAATGTATATAGCAGCCATTTTCCTTATTGTCCAGATAGTACTGACAATGTATATAGCAGCCATTTTCCTTATTGTCCAGATAGTAGGGGTAATAAATATGGTAGGCTTTTTTTTTTTTTCTTTTATCAAAATTGTCTTTTCTTTTCTGTCAGCTTTTGAAACGTGACGAAGCAGAACATTCAGGTAACATTAAAATAATTTATCGCAAGATTTGGGGGAGGTCGCGTCAAATAAAATAGCGAAATGAGCGCCATACAATGTTAAACATTTCCACATCGTTTAATTGCAGGAATGTGGTTGTTTATCGCCAAATTTCACATGTCGGCGGCTGTGCGCGGATCAGGTGAACGTTTTGCAGTCTAAATAACCTATCATCGCGGAGAGCAAGCGTTTGCGTAATTTGAAAATCATTTCTATATTCAACATCTAAATGTGCATCTCTCACTTTCCCTTTCTCTCTCATATATGTGTCTGTTAGTTTATCTCTTTCTTCTCTCTGTATATTTCTATATAAATATATGTCTTCATTATCTCTTTATATAACCCCCCTCTCTCTCATATATATATATATATATATATATATATATATATATATATATATATATATATATATATAGGATTAATACAAATATAAAATTTGTCACTTAGCTGATTGACGCTAGATTCAGCATACCGACTTTAAAGTTTCGTAGACGAAACATTTTGTAATCGTTCGGTCCACTTGTCAGGAAGTTTCAGCAATTGACTGCCGATTTTCTCATTTTCGTTATTTTTTATATTAAGGTAAAAAAATAATTTATACACTTTTTATTCGTGTTACGTTTATTGTGTGTGTATGTATGTATGTATGTGTGTGTGTGTGCGCGCGCGCTCAGAATGTCCCCTTATACTCTCTCCCTATTACTTTTCTTTTATCCGTGTGTCATAAAACACACACACATATATATATATTTGGGAAGCAACCTTTCTTTTAAACATATTTCTTTAAATATGACAGACAAAGAAAATTTTATTCATTTTTTTTTAATAACACTGGAATTTTTTCTGTCATAATTTACGAAATATATATATATTACTATTAGTGGATACTAACATTTCATTTCTGGAGAATCCAAATTAGTAGAATCTTGTTAAGAAAGAATCATATTAGTGGCAACTTTAGAAAAATGCAACTTTTTTGTCAAACTTATAATTTTTATGATGGAAAACGCAATTTTTCGGGAGCAACTTATGAAACCAACTTATGGCGAAAGCAAATTCTGAAGGGAGAGACTTATTGCAATTTTGGGAAAGAAGAAATTTATCAGAGGCAACATCTGAAGAAAGCAACTTATGAAAGCAACTTCTGGAGAATGTAGTTTATCAGTAGCAACTTATGCAAAAAGCAATTTATAAAAGGCTGCTCATAGAGAATGCGGTATCTCAAGGAAACAACTTATCCGTTTGTAAAAAGCACAGTTTGTGCCAAATTTCTAATTTTTTCCTTTTAACAGTTTTCACAAAACAATTCTGAATAAAGTTACTTTTTCAAAGCAACTTATAAACCGTGTGGAACTGCTCATCTATTCGTGAGAGCGTTTGTAAATATGAAAATAATATAAACACTGCACATGTTAAGTAGCACTTAACCTCAGAATTTGTGAAAAAAAAAAAGGAACATGCAGTGTGTCCCATAATAGGGTGCAATAAGTATCTTGGATTATAAAAATGACATAGACTACCAAATATATTTATTACATAACCGGTATACAAGAGTACAACATATTATCTAAGATTTTGCTCTTCTCTACAGGTATCTGATATTCCTGGCGGTGTAGCCTCATAATGTCTGTGTTTGAAATGTGAGAGCAAGCTCGTGTATGTTCTCTTTGTAGTAATGACCTTCCCAGGGACGTAATATTCAAATCTTAGATAATATGTTGAACTCTTTCATATCAGTTACGAGTTATCAGTTATAATAAATATATTTGTTACTCGCTATGATTTTTATAATCCGAGATACTTGCATTTAAAATGTGTACAATCATTATGGGACACCCTATATTTACTACCTTGTATTACCCTAGGTCTCGAGTAATGGATTCTCCGAAAGAGAAACAAAAGACGATACTACTACTACTACTACTACGACTACTACTACTACTACTACTACTAATAATAATAATAATAATAACAACAATAAGGATAATGATAATAATTGTTTCTTCTGTGGGTTATGCAACTTCAGGACGTAAGCGACCATGGTTCTCCCCAGTTTCTTGTTGTTTGAAGCCCTTAGTATAGTTTGTCTTGTCATCTCTTCTGAAACCTGTTCTGCCATCCATTTGCACACGTTCGTTAGGTAGGTTATGCGCTGTTTCCTTTGTCCCTCTTGTCTTCAATATGTCCTATGAGTGTTAAATTTTCCAAGCCTTCTTTCCTCATTATGTACCCTAGAAATTTCAACTGTCTCTTTCTAATATTAAGTATAAGTGTCCTTTTTGTTTCCATTTTCTCTAAAACTTGCTCACATGTTCTGTCCATGGTATCCTCAACCTGCTTCTGTAGAAACACATTTCTGTTGTTTCAAGCCTTGTACCACATCTGAACGCGTGAGGAGGTTGGTAGATATTCTGCAGTTGGAGATCCATCTCCAGCTGTGCTGGTCAAACTCTGCCTCCTGAGACAAGGCTATGTCGAAGGGCAGAGTCTCGTCTCGGGAAACAGCTACCCGACCCCATTTTATACGTGGTCTATGGGGAATTTTAGGCCGAACCTACGAGCTCGGATATCCCACATTAAATTCGGCCTTGTGCCACATCTGAACACGTGGGATGGTTGGTAGATATCCTGCAGTTGGATATTCATTGTGGAATTCACTTGACTGACGTCTAGCAGTTGTCTACTTCTACGCTCCGTTGGCGAATCTTATATGTGTTGTTCTTGTCCTAAGTGTCCTTCGTGTAATTATTCTATTCAGTAACCTTCCCTAGGTTACAATTACAATAACAACAATAAATGCAGGTCATTATTCAAAGAACTTGGTTAGTTAATTTTGTTTAGCAGCATATCAACACCTCTATCGGCTATTTAATGCCGAAATCTAAATATTTTGAACACAATTATATGGCTTCGACTAAATATATTTTGAACGCAATTGTATGCCTTCAACTACAGATGAAATGCATGGTTGGTTACTTTGTTTAGCGGCATATCAACATCTCTATGGGTCAGTAAATGTCGAAATCTAAACATTTTGAACACAATTTCATGTCTTCAAATTAATATATTTTAATCTAATTGCATGCCATCACCTATAGATAAAATGTATTGTTAGTCATTTTTCTATAAAATATATTGTTGGTAATTCTACTATAAATTTGTATTGCTGGTCATTTTGCCTTAAAAATGTATTGCTGGTAATTTGTTTTTGCTTGGGTGTTTACTATTTACCTATAGCTGAGACACTAACAGGTGCTACCACCTCGATTAGGGGGGACCTAAGAAAAACAGCGATTAAAAGGTGGTTCTGCGCTCCTAAAAATTTCCAGTCTTCCGATCGGACGCCATGCTGCTGGATGTATTTGAACGTCATACCCAAGTCTGAGTTAAAGAAGTGTGAGGGTACAAATGGAAACATTCAAAATTGACAAGTTATTTTTCTATTTCACTAAAGCAGGTGTTAAACTCATGAGAGCATTATTTCCTTCTCTATCTTCCCTTTCTTCTGTCCTCTATTTCTTTCTTTAATTCCGTCGTTTCTCATGAAACCCAGCACAGTCTATGATATGTCGAAACGGAAGAGTCCATTATTTATGAGGCATTAGCAGGGCGTAACATACGTGCTAACGAAGGAACAAGCAGAATTCTTTTTAATCACTTCACCACGTGCAAGTCGATTTACAGACCAGAAGATTGAAGCAAATAGGCCGGACATAATTGTCAAAAACCGAAAAGAAAAAACTTGCCTACTAACTGATATGTCTTGCCCAGTGGACTGCAACATATAAACCAAAGAATTTGAAAAACTATCGAAGTATAAAGACCTGGAAAACGAAATAGAAAAATTATGGAAATTGAAAACAAGAATAGTACCAGTCATAGTAGGTTCGCTTGGAATGATAAAGAAAAGGAACACAACAGCACAGTGAAAAAAATCACTGAAAATCCCAGCTTAAGAGAAATACAAAAATTGTCTTGATAAGTACTACCCAAACACTGTGAAGAACTTTGTCAATGTAACACTATTGATGTTATGGAAGTTAGAAAAACAAATCATAAAATGTAGCCATAATAACACACCACCATCTGCCTCAAGTCTTCTGGCAGACTTGGTTGGTAGTTTGACCATAGCAGAAATCGAAATATAATAATAATAATAATAATAATAATAATAATAATTGTAAAATGTGTGTGATCTTAGTTTTATTCTTTACAAAAATGGTCAGTGGGAAATATCGTGATGCCATTTCTGACCTTAGGTCTCTGGTTGGGACCCAGAAGGAAATGAGTATACAACAGAAACCCAAAGAAATAATAATAATACATAAATACATAGGGTTTGTAACAATTTTATGTGGCTTTACAATACATACAATCAAAGCTAATCGCCCAGACATCGTGATCAAAGACCATAAAATTAGAATGTAGTTTCTTATTGACATGGCACTCCCTGCATATTGTAATGTATCTTTGAAGATCTTCAAAAAAACAAAACAAAAAAAAAACTATCAAAATACAAGGATCTTGAAGTGGAATTCTCAAAAATGTGGCATATAAGAAGATCAATAATTCTAGTTGAATTTATCGGTAAAGTTTCCTATAGGCTCATTGAAGGGATTCCTGGTAGAAGTAGAAAAAATTGTACTCACAAGTACAGCTCACACATTATGAAAACCTTTATCTCTGTAAAATGCGTGTGTTCTTTGTTTGTTTGTTTGTTTTCTTTTTTTTTACAAAAAATAACCAGTGAAAATGTCATGAAGCCATTTCTGACTTTAGATCTCTGGTTGGGACCCGGAAGGAAATGTGTATACAACAGAAACCCAAGGATATAATAACAACAACAACAACAACAACAATAATAATAATAATAATAATAATAATAATAATAATAATAATAATAATTATTATTATTATTATTATTATTATTATTATTTTAAAATGTGTGGGACCCTAGTTTGTTTGTCTTTTTGTTTTTGTTTACAAACAAGGAAATAAGTATATAACAGAAATCAAAGAAAAGACAAACCACCACCACCACCACAACAACAACAACAACAATAACAATAATAATAATAATAATAATAATAATAATAATAATAATAATAATAATTTTAAAATGTGTGTGAGCCTAGTTTTTTTCTTTACAAAAATGCTCAGTGGGAAATGTCATGATGCCGTTTCTGACTTTAGGTCCCGGGTGGGTACCAACAAGGAAATGAGTATATAGCAGAAATCAAAGAAAAGAAATAATAATAATAATAATAATAATAATAATAATAATAATAATAATAAATGTTAGACAGTATTTTAAAATAATTAAAAGAAACTTCATGCAGAACCTTCTAGAACAAAAGAGAAGAAAAGAAAGAACGACTAAATCTTTCCTTGATAAACGCTTTCAAGCAGACGTCGCACACGCCTTGTAAAATTTCGGTTTTTTTTTTCTCTCCATTCTCTTTCCTCCATACCCACCCGCCTGATTATTTCCTCATCCTTAAATTTTAACAACGTAATGATCATTAACTTAATTTTTATCGCAGCAAAGCCTCATTTTCCTCCATCGCCCTAGAAATAGCTATTGACCCGTTAGTTAAGTCACTCAATAATAAATACCAAGACCTCTCTCTCTCTCTCTCCCTCTCTCGTATTTACAGAATCATTAGTTCCCTTGCTTTAACAGTAATTAATACTCCAACTGGGTAACCAGTCGCAGTAGGAAGGGGAGGAGTGAAAGAATTCCTTAGGTTCATCTGATTTTCATAAAGAAAGAAATTATAATCGTGAAAAAAAAGAAAAGTTTCACTTGTTGCCGATGTCTTCACCAAAATATGCAAGTGTCTGTCTGTTTGTTTCTCTGTTTGTAGTTACTTCCGTTCTTTTCGCTTTTTCTTTTGTTTTTCCCCTCCTGACAGTGTATTCGTTGCGTTGTTTCTTTTTCTCCTTGTGTTCGTCTGTTTGTATTAATAGTTTGCTTTTCGCTTTTCTTTCGCCTTTTCTTCCTCCGTGCAATGCATTTCCTTATGCCGACTATTTCGTTGTGATCCGTCCACTCAGGTTTTTAAAGTTTTTTTATCTGAGTGTAGCGATTTCAAACATCTAACAACAACACATCTTTTAAATGAAACAAAAAAAAAAGGTTATTTTCTGACGGAAAAGTAGAAGCAGAACATCAGTTGAAATAACATTTATATATTCTTTTCATAAATATATAATAACATTAAAATGTTCAATTTTTCTTGCAGTGAAGATTATTTTATCAATTAATTAAGCATGTGGACAGACTTACTTTATAATAGTCAATCCAATGTATTTGTCAGTGCGTAGACAAGGCCTGAGTCGGCGGCTTGCTGGCTCATCGCTTCGTACGTGTAGATCAAACTGACCTCCGAAATTATTTTGAACCCTAAGAAGCAGTATGCTTCTATTTTTATATTCGTAAGGGAGATCCTAAATCTAATTTCACATAAAGGCGTGAATTTTTTAATACAAGGTTTTCATTAGTTAGAAAATAATTTAATCTAGCTTGGAAAAAATCTTTTTCTCGGGAGTGGTGAAGGGAGTTATTATTGTCAATTTCTAAATGGTCCAAAAATAACACCTGGTAGGTCTACAACTACGTCCGCAAGTATTTTGGCAGTATTTGCCCTAGTAATTATTATTTATCAAACAAACCTTCTGATGGAATTTTAATGGTTGAAAAATAGAATTCCTATACTTTCTCTGCACGTGCGTTAATATGCCACGAAGACGGCGTGTCTGTCTGTGCGTGCATTTGTAGTTTTTTTTTTTTCGTTCTTTTCGCTTTTCTCCCCTTGCAACACATTTACATCGTCGCTTTCTCTGCGCGTGCTTGAATATGTCACGAAGATGATGTGTGCTCTTCGCGAGTTTTCTGCTTTCGACCCTCACTCTCTCTCTCTCTCTCTCACTCTCTCTCTCTCTCTCTCTTCTCGTAATGACTGGCACACCATAGCCTTTTTTTTTTTTACTAATGTTCACCCAATACAAAGCTCAAGAGCCACTCAAGGTAAAGAGCTACTGTGTAGACTTATATTAGCGTAGAAAAGAACAAGCGTTAAGAGCTTAGAGCTGAAGCAGACTTTAGGAGGAACCGGAAACCCAATCCTAAACAGGAAACAGGGGATAAACCTCTACTCCTGTTCAAAAGACCGGGGAGAGGTGCAAAGTTTTACACAAAATCACGAGTACGAAGTAACGGGTGATCTGAGCAACCAGCTTGTTTACCATTACATCACGATGAGGTACTTCTTAAAATGCTCGACTTTCTCAGCGATAGACGGTATTCCACTAGAAAGCCGAAATATTTACTAATATTTACAAGGTCACAAATATGGAGCACTCAGTGAGGATCGAAATCCCTACTCAGGAGTAATAGTCAACCAATTAACCTTCACTAACAATTACTCTTCACCGAGTCACCTCCAAATAGCTTAGTTCAGTTCGGTACAAGACCACAAACATATAGCACCCAGTGAGGATCGAATTTACTGCTCAGTTGTAATGGTCGGCCAGTACAGTACGCTGTGGTGTCCACACTTCGTTTAGACACAAAGCAACAAATATGGGTCGTCTAGTTAAGGTCGAATTAACTGTTCAGTATTAATGACCAACCAGACTATCTCGTTAACTGTTATCCCCAAATAGAGGAGCCTGAAATTTATCTGTTTGTTAGATGAAAATGAGTCGATTTTCATGGCGAGCAAGTTATCCTCCTTCGCAAGATCTTCGCTACCGGATTTTCTAACAGTATTTTCATTCGTCGTCTTGTAAAATCACTGATCCTCACACAACCCAACTCTAGATGTTCTTTGAAAATTTTCAAATACTTAAAAAAAAAAAATATCTCGGAAGTGTTTTAACAGAGGAAGGAAAATGCGACACCGAAATCCGAAGGTGCACTGTGATAGCGAAAGATGCTTTCCAAAAGCTAAGCAAAGTATTAAGAAACGGAAAAATTTCGTTAGTAACAAAAAAAAAACAGTATACTGAATTTTCAGGTAATATCAGTCCTCATATATGACAATGAATGCTCGACACTCTCCTGACAAATGAAGAAGAAACTTGAGGCAAAATAATTGTGGATCTACAGAAGAATGCTGAGAATGTCATGGACGGAACATATGATCAACGACAAATTTTTAGAGAAAATGGAAACAAAAAGGACACTTATGCTAAGAACTAGCAAGAGACAGTTGAAATTTTTAGGGTATATAATGAGGAAAGAGGGTTTGGAAAATTTGACACTCACATGACGTATTAAAGGCAAGAGGGACAGAGGAACGCAGTGAATAATCTACCTAATGAGCGTGTGTAAATGGTTGACAGAAAAGGGTTTAGGAAGGATAAGAAAAACAAAATTTAAAGAGCTACAAAGGACAGGAAACTGTGGAGAACCATGATCGCCCTCGTTCTGGGGACAAGCGACACAAAGGAGAAGAAACGAAGGAATACATTGCTTTTTTTTTTATCTTTGTTGAGAATTATTTTGTTCGCTTTTTTGGGGCTATCTTTTTTCCATTCTTATTTCATTCTCCTCATTTGTTTTTGAGTTTTAGTGTTTTGTATTTTCTTGTGTTTTTGTTCTCTTTATTTATTTGAAGATTTATTACTTTTACCAGCTTCTATACATTTTTTGTTCTTGTTCAACGAATTCTTTCATATATCAGACTGTGTTGAAAAGGACCTCTTGGTCGAAAAAAGAACTTCTTAAATACGCACGTGTAGACATATATATTCTGTTTCTTTTTCTTTATTATTTCAAATCTTTCAGTAATATTTTTTTTATCTTTCCATTTTTATTTTTCTTACCTCTCTTCAACTGCATCTTTCGTAATTTTTGATTGATTCACCCCTACCCCATGCACTTTTAGGAAATTTCTTACCATTACTTTATTCCTTTTTTTTGTTCTCTCCACAATTTTTTTCCTTAACTCATATTTCTCGTTTCATAAAAAAAAAAACAAAAAAAAAAAAAAACTGAAGGTAAGATAGCAAATGATATTAGAATTGACTGAAAAATGAATGAAAACAACAAAAAAAAGTGAATGGAAGAAAAATATTGAACGAAAAAAGCTGAATGAATTTTTACAAAAAGAAAGGATTAAGGAGTTAACGCTATTAACAAAGAAACGTCAGTGAACAAAAACCTGAATGAATTCGAGTATAGAACAATATGATCAGTTTTTTTTAAGCTAAAGGGGCGCATTATACAGAGGTCATTTTTTGAATAGGTTAAAAATCATGAATTTTCGGTGACCAGTTGAACTATACAGAGGTCATTTTTTGAAGAGGTTAAAAATCATGAATTTTCGGTGACCAGTTGAACTATACAGAGGTCATTTTTTGAAGAGGTTAAAAATCATGAATTTTCGGTGACCAGTTGAACTATACAGAGGTCATTTTTTGAAGAGGTTAAAAATCATGAATTTTCAGTGACCAATTGAACTATACAGAGGTCATTTTTTAAAGAGGTTAAAAATCATGAATTTTTGGTGACCAATTGAACTATACAGAGGTTATTTTTGAATAGGTTAAATATCATGAATTTTTGGTGACCAGTTGAACTATACAAAGGTCATTTTTTGAAGAGGTTAAAAATCATGAATTTTTTGTTACCAGGTGAACTATATAGAGGTCATTTTTTGTGGAGGGGTTAGAATTCATGCCAAAATTTAAGGGATCGCACTGAAGTTGGCTTATACACGAGTCATGATCACAAGGACCGTAGGAGAACCACACGTACTGCAGCCACAGTAGAAGTGATGTTTCTTGGACAAGATAGCCTTACGGATCCCAACCCTCCCCGGGCTGGTTTGAAATCAGTTTTCCTTCTAGATTAGTCACCAACCAAGCCTGTTCTGCTATTTACCCATACATAGAGGAAGGTAATGAACACGACTGGAATTCAAACTCGGACCTCCGATTGCTTAGTCCGAGCCGCTATCCATTACTCCACCGTACTTCTATAATACACGAGTATATACAGTAAATATTAGGGATACAGTGATTAAGAAATGCTCTTGAGAATGGCATGAATCCATTCCTCCCTAAATTTGGGTTAAATAGAGTAGACTGGGTTCTCTGGCTTTAACTATCCATAAGATAAAGACAATTCTGAATTCAAAAAAAAAGACAATAGGAAACTAACCCACTAACTTTTCCAAGACATGGCGATTCATAGATAAGAAAAGGAATTTGTGAATGGCTATAATCACCTACATCTTAAAGGGAAATGACATTTAATATTTAGAAATGGGCCAAATAGCAGAACAATGTTTTCTCTCTAGCGTTGCGTGGGAGCCAGTCTAGGAAAAGGACAACTCTGAATTTCAAACGGCAGAGAAGACAAGAAGAATGCACTACACTAACTTTCCTCAGAAGGCATGGCGGTTCACAGATCATAAAAAAAGAAATCTGTGGAGAGCCATGATCATCTAAGTCTTGAAGGGGCCTGCATTTAAAAATGTTATTTATTTTTCAGCATAAGGATTATACGGAAACTTTCAATGTTCAAGATAACAGGTTCAGACGAAGTTATTTTGATTTCACAGTATAGCCATTTTTTTCTTGACATCGATAGTTCGGAATTTTCACTAATCCGATAGAGAATTCGAGAATAAAATATCGGCGGGAAAAGAAGAATCCTCCAGCGAAAAGTTTGATACTTATGCTTTCTTTTTCCTAGATCTCTGTCGACAGACTCAAGATAGGGAGCAGCACTCAAAACCTAGTGACCTACTGTCCTATGAGCTAACCACTGAGTAATATTGGCACGTACTTATCATTAAATTGTTTTTTATTATTAAACTGGAAGGGATAAGGGGCGGAGAGGAAAATACTTCGCCGATCAAATGAAATGCGTCAGATTTTGTGACTAAAGTTCTACAAAATACCGTAAAATGAAGATATTTGAAATTATATATATATATATATATATATATATATATATATATATATATATATATATATATATATATTTAGGCAGCATATCTTCATTCAAGCATGTTTCATTAAATAATATAGATATATTATGTCTATTTATTTTTATAATAATCCTTTCTAGTTCTCTAATTATCTTCTTGATGTTAAGCTGAAATTCATCAAGGAAGGCGGCGTATTTTTTGTTAACCCAAGTACTTTCGATTTCCCCCGAGATCACCCTGAATTGCGAAGACAAACTTAATGTAACTGTAATCGTTGTTATGGTGATTTTTGTAAACGCGCATGAACGCACTCTTATAATTATTTTAAAATTAACAAAATTATTTGCAAAATCGCTATTACAAAGATTACTGTTACAGTTATAGTTATATATGTAGGATTAATACAAATAGGATTTATCACTTAGCTGATTGATGTTATATTCAGCACCTTGACTCCATATATAAAAATATACGTCTTACCAGTTTGTGACTGGAAGGTATAATTACGAGGAGGAGGATATAAATCCAAGGAGAGCTCAATGTAGACTACAGATCATTATAATGATAATAAAAAGGGGGAGACTTTAATCATCCATTTCGATTATAATTTATTTCGTGAACACCGGGCTGTTCAGCTCTTCGGATCGAAATCTCCTCCATAAATGGAGAAAATACACCGAATGGACACATTCCGTTCGGTGTATTTTCTCCATTTACGGAGATTTCGATCCGAAGAGCTGAACAGCCCGGTGTTCACGAAATAAATTATAATCGAAATGGATGATTAAAGTCTCCCCCTTTTTATTATCATTATATATATATATATATATATATATATATATATATATATGTATGACAAAATAATTTGTGTATAGAAATACATGTGAGCACATAAATAAATGCACCATTTGCACCGTCATCTAGAGAAAAAATGGCTTTTAGTTTACAGATCACATTTTTCTCATCTCACTTCAGTTAATTCAGAAGTAAATATTAAACAAAGACTGAATATTATGCATGAAAAATATCAGATCAAAATTCAGTTAAATAGATCCGTGCAAGGTTACAGACTTATTGATCTGCCCCTGACCAGCCAAAATTTGAATTATTCACATGCTATAAAATTTCAGTCGGTGTTTACATTTGAAAATATCAACGAAAAATGTTATGTAAGCCAGCCGTTTCGGAAGCATTGGTCACGATCCTAAATGAAGGGTCGGACAGATGTTTCTGCAGTTTACAAGATTGTTTAGACAAAAGGAAGATAAAAAAAAAGGATTAGATAAAAAATATTAAATGTAAACAGGAACGCAGACAGATTTACAGCACAAATTTTGGTGTTTAAAGTATTGGGGGTTCTAAGAAAGAAAAATGGTTTATTTATGTAATAATTAGTTATAAATTAAAACAAATTACTCTACACGTATTCAAGGTTAAAAATCCACCATTTTTGTATTGCTATTAAATTTGTAAAAATCATTGATAAAATAATCTATGTAAAAGTATATTTAGTAATACGGAAAAGAATGAAGATTTTCAATAATATATACATATTATTTGAAATGGACATGTTGAGTCGGACAGTATTGGAAAGGGTGGGGGTAATGACATCCTGGTATATGTTGAAAAGGGTGCATTTGGAAAAAAAGGTTTAGAACCATAGTTGTGGTCTATTCTCGTTTAATACTTTTACCCCCACCAGCTATAGGTTAAATAATAGGTAAGAATCCATCACAATCGTAGTATCATTACTTACTCATTTCTGTCGTTGCTGTTTTCGATGGCTGACATATTGACTATTAAACCAGAGAAAAATTCGAAATTAAAATTTTTATTAAAGTGACATTCATTCAAATTTAATATAAATTGTATTAGATTAATTCAAAATTAAATTTCTTATTAAATTAACCTAAAATTTATTCAATTAGAGCAAAATTCATTAAGATTTATTATTAAATTAAAGTAAAATTCATTAAGATTTATTATTAAATTAAAGTAAAATTCATTAAAATTTATTATTAAAGTAAAATTCATTAAAATTTATTATTAAAGTAAAATTCAATAGTAAATTTATAATTTTATAAACGTATGTGCGAGTAACGTAAGGCTTATCGGCGCAAAATATGGAATCGGAGGGCCGAGTTCAAACATCAGCCTAGTCAGTTATGTTCATTCCGCTCAAGTGTGCTTAAAAAAAAGCATACTTTCACCTCTCCCTTTAGTTTAAATAAAAGATTAAACAGGGCTCTATAGATTTGGAATGCAACCATCCTAAAAGAAGGGCAAATATGAATTTAAAACCCTTACCGTATTTAAATTGTGAGAAAATTAAATAAAATCAATAAATAAAATAAAAATAATTAATAATAAGAAAAATACATTTTCCCATTATGCTAGTGATAAAGGAAATAGAAATTTTATTACCCCGCGTGATTTCATCAAACACTGTTAGGGGGCGCAGTTTTATAAAAAGACAAATATTTCCTTCTTCTTTTCCCTTTTGCTCCAAGATGTAGTAGGACGTGGGAAAAAGGACGTCCTCGTTGGGGTACGTTCGTTTCCTCGGTCCACTGGCGACTGAACTCTTTTTTCTACTTTCAAGCGAATAGCGATCGCACGTATCTTCCAAAACCTCCACCTATGTAGTAAATCAATCTTTTGTTAAGTCGTTCCAGCTCGGCGAAAGGTTACCTTCAGTTCGACTATTATAACCATGCTTATCATGACTTGTCCGAACTTACATCCGGACCAGAAAAAGAGATTCTCTTTTACTTTTCGAAGAATGATGTTCGCACGTTTTGTTTTTTGTGTAAACTCCACCGATGAAGTAAGACAAGTTTTACTTTGGTTGTTCCAACTCAGCGCAAGTTCGACCATTATAACTACCGATGAAGTCAGTACACTTTTTATTTGGTCGTTCCAACTCAGTGCAAGGTTAACTTGAGCTCGACCATTATGACGATGCTTATCCTTATTTAACCTAACTTCTGGATCGGAAAAAGAAAAAAAAAATACCCAAGAGACATTGAGAACTTCGTTTCCTTACATCACTAAAAAAAAAAAAAAGAAAGAATAAACAGTTCGTAGTAGAAACCCAAGTTTTATGTGTTTCCTTTTTAATTGTTTACATGTGAACACGCACACAGCTACCATACATTCGTCCAAGTTATGACGATATACTACATCCGGCTGCAAGGCTACTGATCGTGATATTGGAAGTTAGGCATGGAACCAACTTTTCATTGCTATTGTTCCCAAGTTCATCTTGACCCGAGGTAGTAGCACCTGTTAGGGTCCCAACTATCGGTAAATAGTGAACCCCCACCAAACAAAACTGTGTTTGTATAAAAACACATTTTTATAGTAAAAATACAAGCTATACATGTTTATATATATATATATATATATATATATATATATATATATATATATATATATATATATATATAAATACTAACAGTATCTATTTATAGTAGAATTATGAACATGAAAAAACTCTTTCATGGCAGCAATCCATATAACATCCTATAATTTCTTAAAGAAATCAAACTTTATTTCAAAATATAACTTCAACATATAACACTCACATATAACTGTGTCTAGTAATCATGTTTACACAAACATGTATATGTACAAAAGCTAAATATCAATCTACCATATAGTCAATTGTGAAAGCAAAATAACATATTTTATATTTTTATTACTTCAAAGCCCCCAAGAAAATTAAATTTCGGCATTAAATGACCCATAAAAGAGTTGATATTCCGTTAAACAAATCAATCAAACCTACCATACACCAACGTACAACCCTTTAAATTCCATAAAATCTTCTAACCAAAATGTTCAAACATATCGATATATTGAACATCATGTTTTATGAATAACATAAACGATTGTACGACGGAGATTTCGCAAATGGGACGAAGAGTATCCTTGTTAGGAGAATTTTCTTAGGGGAAAAAAAACTTGCTTACCAAAAATGAATATCGGCATCGGTCTGTAGAGTTTTGGTCAAATTGAGCGTTGATTATTAGCGACGATAAGAAATTTGTAAGAATTTCAAACACTAAGAGTTGGATTGTTAAATAGGCGAAAAGACGGACAGACAAGTATCGGCTAAAAAAATGGCGTCGAGACGAATACACAGAAAGAAACAGAAAGAAGTACAGAGTGAGGTCTGAAGAGGTATAACGGGAGACAGAGAGAGGAAAAGAGCTAGTTACAGAGGTAGAAGCAGGAGACAAAGAACCCGACAGAGACAAAAAAAAAATATTTAGTCATAATATTTGTGCGAATTACAAGCACATAACCGTAAACTAGTATTAATATAAGATTCTGTTGGACTTAAAATGGGAGATCAATTTTCTATTGTTATGAAGTAATAAACTGATCCCCTAGAATTACTACATGTTAAAACAGTAACTGGAAAATATTTTAACTTTCTGTTAGTACCATGGAGTGTGTTAACATTGAATAAAATATTTATCGTTAATATTTAACAAGTAGCAAGTCATTTTTATAATTAGTCAAGTAGCTTGCTATATAATGTAACTACAGGGAGTTTCTGGTTTTAGTCTTTGTGTAAATGACTTTTCTTTGTTAAGAGGCACAAAAATAGTCTGACTAACGAATGTGTTTTTTTTTGTTTTTTTTTTAGATTCTAAGACACGCTTCTTGAATTGGATTATTAACAAATTAATAAGCAAGAATATAAGTTTAAATCAGGCATAGAGAACCTTTTTTTAGCAGTGGACCACATGATCCATCACAAGGCTGGCTGCAGTACAAAAAAGATCCAAGGTAATTTTTTGTACTCGGTACGTCACCTATTTTCACTACAGAAGACCATACGCGTAAACATATACCTTAAACATGGGGGAAATGTTGATTTCTTTTTTCTTTGGAGAAAAGTTTTTTCTGTGATTAAAAAAATTGAAGTCTTGTTATAATATTATAACTGATGACAGTGTGACCAACAGATGTCGCTGTGGGTTATTTATTTCTAATTTATTTGAAAATAAAAATGTATATTTTTTCTTTAGAGAAAAACTATTATGTTTCAACACGAAAGGATGTGTGATCTTCCTTAGTGAAAATCGCCAATGGTTTAAAATGATGAAAACCTTATTTTCATCGAATGTTTACAAAATCCAAGAAACATCGTACTTCATCATTGTTTATGTATGCGGTTATGTATGAGAATGTGTGAGTGAACAAGGGTGAAGGAATCAAAAGTTTAAGTAACGTTATAAATGTGTCTGTAGTTTGCCCATGACTCGTTTAAGTGATTAGTTCTATAAATAGCTTGTAATTTTCTACCACTGTTCTGTTTCTTTATGTGACATGTCTCTTAAGGACGTAAGCGATCATGGCTCTTCACAATTTCCTTCCTTCGTAGATCTTAGCAAATTTTGTCACTTTGTAATTTCTCCTAAACCCGGTTCCATCATTCATCCACTCAAGCTCGCTAAGTAGGTTATGCGTTGCTTTCCTCCGTCCCTCTTGTCTCCAAACTGCCCTGTGAGTATCAGATATTCCAAGCCGTCTTTCCTCATTATGTAGGGTGTGTGTTGTTCTGTCTCTCTTGCCCTCAATCTATGCTGGGAGTATCAGATTTTCCAATCCCTCTTTCCTCATTATGTGCCTTAGAAATTTCAACTATTAGGTTGGTGCAAAAATAATATCGTTTTTTTGACGTTAAAAAATACGTCAAAAAACGATATTATTTTTGCACCAACCTAATATTTCTTCTTGCTGTTAAGTATCCAATATCTCCAGTATTTCGTCATTGCTCACATATTTGGTCCATGGTATCCTCAGCATCCTTTCTGCTGCTTCAAGTCTCCGCTTCATCTGTGAGAAGATTGTTCGGCATTCCCTGCTATATAGGAGGACTGATATAACGTAACAGTTCAGTACTCTTGTCTTTGTTTCTAACAAATTTTTTCGGCAGCTTCCTGATTTTACAGTTACGGCAAAATATGATAATACGATAAATAAGATTTTGATTTTGGGGTGGTTTAAAAGTTTTGGGTGGATGGCTCGACAGGAACCCTGGTTAGTATTGTGAATTTTCTTTTAAAGCTTACAGAATGGTTTTCTTTAATATTTACTTAGTAGCCAGTCAAATTTTCATAATTAATCAAATAGCCTTTTCCGAATTTCTCTGTCAAGTAACTAAAATAGTTTTGGGTTTTAGTCATAGTATTTGTGTGAGTCCCTAGCCCATGGCCATAAAACAAAGACTCTCTGTAATAATTATGGTAGAAATGCCTGCAAAGATAAAAGTAATCTTGTTTATTTATTGCAACTCTTTTTGGTCGAAACTGGAAAGTGAGGATTGGGCAGCTGCGGCCAAGCTATGGTAGCAATAGTGCATTTTGGATCTGTTTTCGCACTTGCAGAGATAGTACATATCAGGAGCAGCAAGGTACTTACTCAAGTGGTACAGGAAACCGACCGCTTTTTAAACTGTTTTAATTATACAATAATAAGCAAGAATATCGGCACGTGGCCGAGTGGTTAGAGTGGTTCACTTTCCAACCATGAGACCTAGGTTAGAATTTCACCATGTATCAGGAAGGTGAATTTCTGTAGAGGTGATCTCAGCATTCGGCACCTTTTGGAAAGTGTCTGGAAACCATACCATGGGTTGACCCAAGCCATGTGTGTGAAATTGAGTGGAAGGAACTATTTGAGAGCTGTTGAGTTAGCACGAAATCGCAAGTCATCGTGACCGAAAGTTTAAGTGTACTGGCCTCGTTCAAACCGCTAATCACGCCAGATTATGCCCTCTCTCCGAAACTGTAACTAAGGTCCGCTCAGCATTGTTGCAGTATAAACCTCACTTGGGCTTTGTGGGCGTTGAACAAATATAAATGTGCCCGTGAATGTCTCTGCAATAGGGATTGGCTAGCCACCCTATCAGACAGGCATACACGAGTACGAGCGGCGATTATTATTATTATTATTATTATTAAGCAAGAATATAGGTTTAAGTAGTTCGCTGTGTATTTAACCTTCCATTAGTACCGTGGGGTGTTTGAAAATCCCACAAAATGTTTTCCTTAATATGTAGCATGTGGCAAGACAAATATAGGGATACGAAAATATCTCGCTGTACAAATGATGAATTCTTTTTTAGATTCTAAGACTTAGGTTAAATTATATAATGATAAACAATAATAAGATATTAAGTATTGGGTTGGTGCAAAAATAATGACGTAATAATGTCGTTTTTTGATGTATTTTTTAACGTCAAAAAACGACATTATTACGTCATTATTTTTGCACCAACTTAATAGCTAATTCTGTAAATAACTCTTAATTTTCTATTAATATAATTTCGTTGTTTTCCCTTTTTGGCTCCGAATGATAAACAAGAAATGTTTAAATACTATTTTATTCGATTTTTTAAAATAAAGCCTTCTGCGTTTTTTTTTTGGTGTGTGTGTGTGGGGAGGGGTTACTATTTCCTTTGTTTTTTTTTTCTCCTATAAAATCCAGAAAGAACACTCGATATATGTAACAAAAAAATAAAAACTAAATGATATACAGTGTAACCCGGATATAAGAGACCTGGATATAAGAGAAACTCGGATATAAGAGAGATTTCTCTGGTCCCAAATTAGACCCATACTTACCTAAACAAAATAGCCAAACCCGGATATAAGAGAGAACCCCCGGATATAAGAGAGAACCCGGATATAAGATACTTCTTCTCCGGTCCCAACAACTCTCTTATATCCGGGTTACACTGTATCTATAATATTTTAAATGGGGTGTTTGAAACCCCACGGTACTAAAAGACTAAAGGTGTAGTAGGGTATTTAGAAAAGAGAAAATGAGTGAGGAGTTACTTGGAGTCCAGAATTAATGTGCATGTATGCAGAAAAGGAGGTAAAACTCGACAAGAAATTTTATTTTTAATAAAGCTTTGCCGACTTTATTCTTTAATAAGCAACTTTTATTTTTTTAAAATAAGCAATTGTATTCAAATTTGACTAAATTTTAAGCAACTCCAACACTGACGCCTTATTGACTTAAGCAACTAATAAAAAGTTATTTTATACTCTGTTCAACAATTCTAACAATTCTACTAATTTAGTCACATTGAAATGTCTTTTCTATTTATTAGAACCAAGCAAAGAATGACATTTTTTAGCTTGGAGAGTGTCTGTGTGGAGTTACTTGAAGGTCAAGATTAATGTGTGTATACGCGGAAAGAGAGATGAGACTCAACGACAAAAGATGTTTATTTTATTTTCCATGCTTCATCTTGCCGATTTTATATTTTTTAAAATAAGCAATTGCATTCAAATTTGACTAAATTTTAAGCAACTCCACCACTGACGCTAGTGTGACTTAAATGACTAAAGAAAAAGAAAATGGAAACGTAAAATTAAGCGAAAACAGTTACTAAATAAGTTATTTTATACTGCATACAACAATTCTACCAAATGTATAGGAGGAGATAAATGCACCTGTTTACGATCATTTCTAAATTCTACTTCAAACATCTCCACCTAAACTCTGATAAATGTATACTATTATTGGATTTCCAGTTCGTTCTAATGTCTTTTCATTCTCTTCCACTTCCATTAGCCCCTTGCGTCTTAGTGACATTATTATTTTGCTTAGAGTGAATCGATCAAAAAATTCCATTAAGATACATTGAAATGTCTTCTTTTTCTAAGCAGAAAATATTTAAGCAACTTGAGGACAAATTCTTACGAAACAATTAAGTAACCCGATTTCTGTTACTAATTCTTTCAAAAATATTGTTACATTACTTTATTAAGTGAAATACTGTTTAATCAATCAGTTTTCCCGATAAGTAGTGGCAGTGACAAGGTAGTTCATCAATAAACCCTATTGGGAAGGAAACCATAATTGTCTCCCTTTCGAACTACTAGACTAAAAAAAGAAATTATGGACATTAGTCAAATTGCATTGAATAAAGTTTCGCTGCAAGCTTAAACGTTCGTCTGCTTTTTCTTTAGAATTCCTTTCTTTCTTCCGCTTCCGTTTTTATTTCTTCTCTTCCTCGCTCTCCTTTTCTCTTCTAAGTTGCTTTCTTTCTCCCCTTTTTCTTCTTTATTTCTCGTCTCCTTTTACATTTTATCTCTCCCTTTTACTTTCTTTTTTCTCTCTACTCCCTTTTTATCTTATTACTCTCCCTTCCTTTTTTTCCTTCTATGTCTCTTCTTGTTCTCTTTTTCTTCTGTATTCCTCACCTCGCCTTTTCTTCTTGTGGTGAAAGCAACCGAAGTTATGTCCCTTTAGAACCATTCGACTATAAAAGAAAAGGTCGAACCTCACTTATGGGCAGTTGTCAAATTGCATTGAATAAAGCGTCACTGCAAGCTTAAACGTTCGTCTGTTTTTTCTTCACAAATTCCGTACGGTTAATTCAATTTTCATCATCGGAATTGTTTCGACTTGAAAGCACACGGTAAATCAATGTAATTTCTCATATTCAGCAAGTGTGCTTGTTTCAAACTATGCCCATCTGCTCAACCTAATTTGTGTTCCTTCAGGATCTACAGAATACACGCCTATTAAACTGACAACATCCCATTTCAGAAAATCAGAGAGAAAAAAAAGGCCGGAGATTAGAACGACCGGAACTTGGCGTCAGAGACAGCAAAGACGAGGAAAATGATCCAAAATAAACAATATCAAATCGAAACAAGGCCTCGTCTAAAAATGCAGACGGAAAGAAGGTCGGAGAGTGTAACGGCTGAAATGTTGCATCGCCCACAAAGACGCTGAAACTGGTTCGAAAGGATCAATTTATAACACACAAATACACATACATATTGTGGATTGAATCTGTTGAATTATGCGAAGTTCTCGGACAGAGCCTCCAAAAAAAACATTTTTTCAGATTCGGGGAAATGTGTTAGACCGATAATTTTTTTCAGCACCCCTTTTAACTACGTTGTCAGATTTTTCGCAATAAACAATAATCCTTATCTCAAGAACGTTGTGATAAACCTATAAATCTAAAGATTAATCTTAGACACCAAACAAACAGGATTGTGTTGTATACTTATATTTATCTATTTACGCTCATCACGAAGTGTCGGCTAGAATAAGTTAGTAAGCGATTTTCACTGTCTTTCACTCCCACGTTTATTGCATTCACCTTACTAAATGTTTACATCAGTCTACTCTTTCCTATCTTGTTCTATGTGTGTTTAGGATTGAGCTTCTGGTTCTTTCTAAAGTCTACTTCAAGTTTATACTTCTAACGTATCCATCTGAACTCTAACATTTTATTTATGATTTTTTTTTCTGCTCAATAGGAGTAGATAGGTTCGCCTACCGTCCGGTTCACCCTCCTTCCGGTCTTTTGAACAAGAATATAAGTTTAGCTCATGTTTACTGTTTAGAATCGGGTTTTCCAGTTTATTCTAAAATCATTTCATTCTCTTTCACTCCTAGTAGCCGCTTGTGTTTTAGTAGCATTCTTACCTTGCTTGGGGTGAATTGATTATATATATATATATATATATATATATATATATATATATATATTAGATAGATAGATAGAGAAAAAAGAGAGAGAAAAAACTTTTCAGACACGTAGTCATCTGCTCCCACGACAGGCATTTTCACGCAAGTTAGCAATCATCAAACAGGCGAGAGAGAGAGAGAGGTGGGGGAGGGAGGGAGAGAGAGAGAGAGAGAGAGAGAGAGAGAGAGAGAAAGAAAGGTAGATAGGTCGGTAGGTGGAGTAATGCATACCTGCTCGGATTGATGTATCGGAGAGCCGAATTCGTATTCCTGTCGACTTTGTTGCATTCATTTACGTGCTAATACCCTTTGGAAAGGTATGAATCGCACAACCTTCTTTCGGACAGATAATATGGCTTCCGATTCGTCTGATCTACTGCTGACGGCAATCTTTGAATTTATCTATAAAGCTTTAGTTAAGAATGGCGAAGTTCGAGACGTGGCTCTGGATATCTCAGAGTCGTTCATGCTGGCCTCTTACACAAATTCGATGGTTACAGTGTCATGAGACACGTATTTCTCTTAATCCAGTCATTTCTAACGAATCGAGTAATGAAGGTTGTATTGAACAGGCTGATCATTTCATGCTAACACAGGGGTCCCTGGGGCACTTACACTGTTTCTGATCTTCATCAATTATCTCTCTGATGTCATCCATTACCAACTAGGTATTTACGCAGATGACACTATCATTTACTCCTGTTTTAGTAGCAAATCCAACAGATCCGACAAAGTAAACCTGGTATCTACTCTTGAAAAGGACCTCCCGTCAGTGGTTAACTGGGACAAGAAATGGATTGTAAATTTCAATGCATCTGAAACAAAACTACTTTCATTTAATCACCACAGACAACCTTTTCTGTCTGCCATTAGCATGGCTGATGATGAACTCTAGGAGGAATACGAATTCGGCTCTACGCCTTCTTGTCCTCACGTTTTCCACTGACATGAAGTGGACTGACTATAGTAGTGAGTCACTTGCTGGTTAACGGTGTCGTGCCTCCAAATGTGTCATGGCTAAATCCATCTTGCACATTTATAAATCTACCATTCTTGAATACTGTTGCTCTATCTGGTCTGGTGCTCCTTTGCATCTCGAGATTCTTGACCAAATCCTGAAAAAGGCCTGCAAAACAGTCGATCGTGATAAAGCATCTCATCTCCAGTCACTTTCTCACCTACACCAAGTGGCTTCCCTCTTTTCTACAAATATTTTCATGGAAACTGTTCGGGTGAACTTTTTTACCTGGTGCCTCAACGACATGAATTTAAGCGTGTTACTAGGTCTCACCGTTTTACTAGTGAACAAGCTAGATGCAAATTTTACTCTATTTTTTCTCACACTTCTCATCTGTGAAACTCCCTTCCGATTTCTTACTTCCCTGATAACTACAATCTTCACAAATTTAAATGCAACGTCAATCACCCTCTTCTGTCTACTTGAACCCTGTTCCTTTTTTGCCCTTTCCTCAATCCTCCCCATTTTCAGTATTTCCATTCTCATTCTCTTTCACTTTCAATCCCTGTCACCACCCTCGGTCTCTATTGGCATTGTTGCCTTGAGTGGGGTGAAACGATTGAAATAATATATATATATATATATATATATATATATATATATATATAGGGATCTGTGATACAGCGAATCAGGCCTGCATGTGAATGACACACACACACACACACACACACACACATATATATATATATATATATATATATATGTCATTCACATACAGGCCTGATTCGCTGTATCACAGCTCCTCAGTACGACTAGATATCCGAATGCTTCAAGCCAGGATCGAAAGAGAAAAGCGAATTCTAGTGAATTGTTTTTACGAATGTAAAAACCAGACAGACAGAGTGCTCTATTCATTAATGAAAAGCGATGTGTTAGCGCTGGCAGCTGCTGTTTATAGAATTCGCCTATCACTCAACAGTGTTCAACCGAAAGATTTTCGAGAGTGTTATATCAAACCAAAATATGTCAAGCAAAATCTCATTAATAAAAAAATTATACAACACATAATCAAACAAGTTTGAATATGTTTGACATACAATAGCATCTTTTAAGGAAAAACAAAATCAAATAAGTTTGCACCAAAACTTGTTTTAACCCTTTGAGCCCTGCGTTCCTGAACGATTTTGACCCTTCTGCTTGAGCTCCCGAGTCAAAATTCGTAAATAATTGTTATGTAATTTTCACGGTAGATATAAAAATAGTTACATGTGTTTACCCACCGTTAAATCGGTAGCTGCACATTAAGTCATTTTTCTCTACTACTGTTCAACCGATGGCTGGGCATTACGTCATTTTTCTCTACTACTCTTCAACCGATGGCTGGGCATTACGTCATTTTTCTCTACTACTGTTCAACCGATGGCTGGGCATGACGTCATTTTTCTCTACCACCGATAAAGCGGTGATCAGGGATCAAAGGGTTAAGAAAAAATGATGTCTGAAAAAATTCACTAGAGGCATAAGTGAACTTATGCCAAGTATTTTTAAATAGGGGTATATTTTTATTCATTTATTTTCTTCACTCAAGATTTCCCATGGGCTAACAAGCTCATAGATTAAGGCGTTAGTTCGTGAGTTCAATCTCTGGGCCGAGTAGTGCAGATTTTGACATGGACAGCGGAACATAGATGAAATAAAGGATTCAGTTCGAAATTCCCTGATCGTTACCCGGATCAACAAGCACCTGATGAAGGCTGGACGCATAATGGCGGAAACGATTTGATAATTAATAACGACAAAGATGGGAACAACAGTTCGCATGTAAATAATGATAGCCCAAAAATTCAGCTTGTTTCTTCGTTAGATGAGCTAGCACGTGCGTCATGTCATGGCATTGCCTCAGATAAGTAATAAACCATTCCGTTTTGCTTGTGAGGAAAGAGGGAAGAAAAAGATGCTCAAAATGTTTTCGTAAGAAAAAAAAACATCATACATAATTTCGACCTTAAGCTATATTTAAGCTATGCTTAGAAAATCACCATAATAAGAAAGCAAGAAATAAAATGAAGCAGGAGTAGACAGGTTCACTTATCGTCCGCCCCCCGTCTTTTAAACAGGACTAGAGGTTTATCTCTTTTTTCCTGTTTAGGATTGGGTTTCCTGTTCCTTCTAAAGTC
>OZ010615.1:26970669-27228169 GCA_963932145.1 Acanthosepion lycidas | reverse complement strand
TTGTACACTCTCATGGAGGTAAGTATCAGCCATGCTGATGGGTGGCAAAAAGGGATCTTTTAGGTGACTGATACAGAGAAGATTCCTTTTGGAGGCGTTAACATTATGAAGTGATTCCTTGGCCCAATTAGCAACATTTTTTAGGTCAACTGCCAATTTGACCTTATCGACCTGATCAGACTTACTATCGGGAGATGATCTATCTCTCTCTCTCTCTCTCTCTCTATCTATCTATCTATCCATCTATCTATCTATCACAGTCTGCTTCGAAACTATCTCTCTATCACAGTCTTCTTTGAATCTATCTATCTATCTATCTATCTATCTATCTATCTATCTACCACGGTCTGCTTTGAATCTATCTACCTCAGATTTTTTTATATCTATCTACAACTGCCTTAGAAAGTTTGCTTATCTGCGGAGATGTAGTCTGGTCATTAACTCATCACTGCTATTTGCATCATTCAACCAACTACAACTTATTTCCTATTTGAAGAGGAGATGGGCAATACCAAGTTACCTTGGAATTTAATGCATGTTATTTCTAGTTTGTAAGTTCAACCAACCACACATCGAGATATGTTTGAATGTGTACGTCTTAGTGTGTGTGTGTGTGTGCGCGCGCGCGCGCATGCATTTTTCGGTTACTCCATATCTCCATTTCTGTCTATACAATGTATACAGCGCGTACTTCTGTCGCTTCTGATTGTTGATAAGAAGAGATAAACACTTGAAGATTGATTTGTAAAAACCATGATAGATAGATACGAAAAGACTGAGATAGATAGATAGATAGATAGATTCGAAGAAGACTGTGATAGATAGATAGATAGATAGATAGATAGATAGATAGATAGAATTAAGTTCAGAAAATAACGTGTACTTATAGAAAAATATCATGGAAAAACTAAACAAAATTACCTTGTTAGTCCTGTTTAACGAAACACACACACACATTATATATATATATATATATATATATATATATATATATATATATATATATATATATATATATATATATATATATGTCTGGTTCGCTTTTGATCAGGTGTCAGAAGAAGTAGAACCCACCGAGCTTTGGCTATTTGATTTATAGTTAATCGCCTGTCATCCATCACCATGTGTGGAACACGATGAATGTTTTCTTTGGTGGTGGCAGTTGCAGGAAGTCTTGAAGTCACTCCTTTCCATCCTGAATTCAGCTGGTCACTATTGCACTGTTGATAAAGTTAGAGCGTCATCACTTAATGTCAGCATGAATGTCCTAAACCATTTTCTGCAGGTATATTGATAACACCGCGATGCCAATAGTCTCTTCGAGTTACTTCTAAAATCTTCTTTGAACAGTCAGATGTCAGTTTACCTGGTAAGGTCCTTTTATAACATATGCTACAGGCCCAGCAAGGGCTTCAAAGCCTGTCTAAGAAACCTGACTGTGCTCATGAGTATAAGGATGATTTTTTCACTATTCTACACAGGGACCGGTCTGCTCATCATTTAAAGATTCTCGAAACGCTTTACATTAAGATGCACAAACCAAGTCTGCATAAGGAAAGAGGGCTTAGAAAATTTGAAACTCAGAGGACATATTGAAAGAAAGAGGGGTAGAGGGAAGCAGGACATAAACTACCTAACTACCTGGTGTAAATGGTTGACAGGACAGGAAAAAGTATTCTATTCGCTCATTACGTTTAATTGGAGAGTGTGAGTAACATGTTTTCCTTTTGAATACTAACATGGAACATTTACTTTTTTATTGGTAAATTATTTTACTAATACATTATTTTCAGTCGAAATTTGCCCTCTTTATTTACTATTTTCCTTTTCGTGAATATTTTGTCTTGTCTCATTTATACTAAAGGATTCCTTCTGAAAACGTGTTGGTTGCAAGAATTCTAAAGGAACATATCTATGTGCCTTTTCAAGTATATTTGTTCTGTAGTATCAAGTCCTTGTTCATATATATATATATATATATATATATATATATATATATATATATATATATTAGGTTGGTGCAAAAATAATGACGTAATAATGTCGTTTTTTGACATATTTTTAAGGTCAAAAAACGACAATATTACGTCATTATTTTTGCACCAACCAAATATATATATATATATATATATATATATAGTACAGGTAATAGATCCATTGGTATATAATCCAGGTGGATCCTAGGAATATCAAATATTAAATATTATCACAAAGAGAGACGAATTCACTCCAGGGCTTGAAGAGGACTGTCGCAAGGTTGCGCCGATTTGAAATAGGCAATACCCACATGAGGTAATTTTGGATTTTTTGCTGTATAATATATATATATATATATATATATATATATATATATATATATATATATATATATATATATATATATGTTCTCGTCATAGTTTCTCGAAATTTCCATACCGGCCCAGTAGTGTACCCAAAGCAGTTTTATAAAGTGGTAAAGGATTAATCCGACAGAGTCCAACGCAGGTTCGTATCCTGCTTTTCTTTAATAAGATTTCTCGAATATACTGTTTAACAAATAAACCGAGCGTCTATTCAAATACGAGTATCCACTAAATATAATATTTAAGTAATCAAATGTGTCGGATTAATAAATGAAAATCCACTACTTCTAAAGAAAATTGCTTTTTTACGTTTGGATACGAAACTCAACAGATATTGAAAATTCAATAATCTATGACGAGGAAAGACACTAATATATATATATATATATATATATATATATATATATATATATATATATATATATATATATATATCCTAGACCCTACTCTGTTCGTTTACGATCTTCCCGATGTCATCAGTTCCCAAGTCGTCATCTATGCTGACAACACAATTATTTACTCCTGCCTCAATAGAAAGTCTGGTATCGTTGGCAAAACTAACCTGGCCGTTAGTCTCGAAAAGGACCTTCAATCGGTTGTCGAAATTAGCTGGTTGAGTTTAATGCCTTTAAAACAAAACTGCTCACTATTACTCACCACAGGAAACAATCCCTGCCACCCATTAGAATGCCTGATGCTCAACTCCACGAGAGCACCTTTTTGCGACTGCTTAGTCTCACAGTGTCCGTTGACATGAGATGGAATAATTACATTGAATCAATAGCTTCATTCACCGCAAGGAAAGTTGGTTCCCAAAAAGTTTTTCTCGCCCGAATCCATCCTTCAAATTTATAAATCAACAATTCACCCTTGCATGGAATACTGCTGCCATATATGGTCTGGTATCCCCGCTGTTCGCCTTAAGGTCCTCGACAAGATCCAGAGACGGATAAGCAATTTTGTCGGTCCTGATCTGGCATCTCGTCTACAGTCGCTCTCTCACAGACGAACCGTCGCCTCCCTCTGTTTTTTCTACAAATACTTTCACAGTAACTGCTCCGATGAGCTACTTTCGCTAGTTCCCAGACTGCATGGATCTAAGCGTGTTACTAGGCTGGCATCACGGTCCTACCCATTCACTGTCGAAACGGTTAAATGTGGCCGTCTCTTCCACTCCACTAGCTTCATATCTCACACCTCCCGTCTGTGGAATTCCCTTCCTATTACTTGTTTTCCTGATAGCTATAATCTCCAACTATTCAAATGTAATGTCAATCGACATCTTCAGATGCCCTGAACTATTCCCTATCCTTCTCTTCATCCTTTCCACCATCACGCCTCTTTACTCTAGCTCCCACTCTGTAACCCCTTGTGTGCTAGTGGCATTCCGCCTTGCTTGGGTGAAATATATATATATATATATATATATATATATATATATATATATATATATATATATATATAATACGGGTAATCGATCCGTTGGTATATAATACAGGCGAATCTTAGTAATATTAGTTCTTAAAACTGATCCACAGATAGCTTGATGTATTTATTATAACAGAGCATATGTATTTTTTACAGCAAAAAAAAAAAAATGATCTCAACATAGAAGATAGTCTATTTCAAGCCTTTCTGTACGCGGCTATCACTTTTTTTTCTTATTTTCTTTTAATCATTTTACCCCAAGCAAGGTGATAATACCTCTAATAGGCAAGGGTTACTGGGACTGAAAGAAACAGGGGATAATCTTCTACTTCTGTTCAATAGACGGGAAGGAGTGCGAGCCGGGCGATAGACGAACCTATCTACTCCTACTGGAAAACATAAGAGAAAAAGTTCAGAGAAAAAATTACATCTGAACTATCCACTGATATTGAGCATCTTTAATCACAAATTTTATTATGTATATATATATATATATATATATATATATATATATATATATTGATAGCAATTTCCCTTTTATAAAAAGTCTGGTTAACGATCAACGAAAGAAACTATAAAAAGCGGATAAAAATATTAGAGGCATTAACCATAAAATCAAACAATTCAAAAGAAATAAAATATATTTGAATTAGGAACAAGTGTACTAAATATATTTCTTAATTAAAGAAACAAGGAGACAACAATACAAACTAACTCGTGAAAATGCAAGACCTTAAACACTGACATGATATGTAAAGAAGCGATATTTGAAAACAGAAATTTGCAAAGTACAAAAGTACAATGCATACAATCACATCATTATCAACAAGAAACTCTTTCGTAATGCCTTCTTTGAACAAAATGTAAACTGGCGCTAAAGATTCACAAAGAACTATACCAAATAATGGAAACCACATCACTTGGGGACTACCAACAGCAGCAACAACTAAAATGGATAGCACATGTAACGAAAAGAAAAAAGACATAATCGCGATGTTAACATTTCACACTACTTTAAATAAAAAGGTTAGGAAATAAACCCCTATCCATACTTGAAAGAGCGATAACAGCTATTGGACTTGAGAAATATGTTTTCCTGAAAAAATGTTTTAAGAGAAAGATTTCCTAAATTTCAACCAAAAGCAGTACTGGCTGCTCGGTCAATGAATGTCAAATGTTTCCTTATAGGTTAACATAACCATTATCATACGTACATGCATTGAATATTGCTGCTACATTTGGTTTGGTGCTTCTATTATGTATTTAGAGATTCCTAATAAAATCCAAAGAATCTGTAAGGTTATCAGATTTGTTCTGGCCTCTCTCCACTGTAACTTAGATTCTCTGTGCCTTTTCTATAAATATTTTCATGGTAATTGTTCTGATGAGCTTTTCTGTTTGGCAGCTAGACTTTATGAATTTAAGCGCAATACTAAATTGGCGGCAAGGTCTCATCATTTTACAGTTGAAATTGTTAGATGTAACCGTAAGTTCTATGATAACAGTTTCTTCTCATGCACTTATCGCTTGTGGAACTCTCTTCCGGCCTCTTGCTTTCTAGTCAACTTTGATATTCGAAAATTTAAAAGCAATGTCAATCGTTATCTTCTGTCTTCTTAGTTCCTGTTCTTGCTCTTTAATAACGTTTTCTTTTTCTTATAATCTTTCACACTCAGTAATCCCATGCGTCGTAGTGGCTTTATTGTCATATATGACGCGTAGTTATTAATTGAAATTTGACCTGAAGTTTTCACTGCTGAATATTTGATAGATTTAATTAGTAGCCCTACTGACTTTCTGATTTTCCTATGCGATGGGTAAATTGTCTCCATTTTATTTTTTTTTTAATTTCGCGCATGCGCGTTGTTTGTTTTTTTATTTTGTCGACTGCACGGTATAGTATAGCTGATCCAGCTGGTCACCGCTTGTGAGATAAAAGAGCACCATGATGCAATTCACTCCGCTAGTAAATTTGGAAACAGTATGCTGTATTGCCCGACATTCGCACCGGAAGCTCCAATATAAACATTTCAGAGTTTGTGGTGTCAATCTAGGGACAATACGGAGGATTAGGAAAGAGTTGAATGAGTCTAATGATGATTAAAAAGGTACGGCAGCATGGAAAACTCACTTCGATCGTTCTGATGAGAAAAGAACTCCCGAATTCGTTGGTGAGGGCCTCGGACTCGACACGAAGGCTTACATCAAGTACCTTAAGGAGCGAGTGCTACCCCGGGTCAAGAATGTGGCTGCTGGAAAACCCTATGTTTAGCAACAGAGCTCTGCACCATGCCGCACAAACATGAGAAGCCAGTCATGGCTGCCAGACAATTTATGCAACCATATCATTCCTTACATCTAGCCACCTAACTTCCCAGACTATAACCCCCTTGATTATTATCTGTGGGGCACAGTTGAGCAAGATACCAACAAAACAAAACACCGAAGATGAACTAAAGGCAATTATTGTGACAGCATTCACCAACTTAAACAAGGAGACCGTCCAGAAGAGTTGCAGAAGATTCTGAAGTCGTCAGGAGGCCGTGGTTGAAACCAATGGCGATTCTATTTTTATTTACTCATTAGTATTTCAAGATATTTTTGTCTTATTTTGGTAAATATATATGTTAAAATGAGATTCTGTGTTATTTTCATTTTTGCGTAATTTAGACTACAATTTATCCACCACACCCTGTATACACGCGATAGACAATTGACTAAGGCCAGAGATACCAATAACCAAAATCATAATGACTGAGAAATGGCTAATGTTACCATTGCGGAAGCCGGAATAATAAGACTCGGGACAATTTATTTCCAAATATTCACCAGAACCTAAGAAAATGAACCAAAATATAAAAAAATAAATCCTTCACAAAGAACCTTTGTTGGTGTGTCTAACCTTTACTCTCGTGCAAATCAAACCTTTGTCTAACCTTTACTCTCGTGCAAATTAAACCTTTGTCTAACCTTTACTCTCGTGCAAATTAAACCTTTGTCTAACCTTTACTCTCGTGCAAACCAAACCTTTTGTCTACCTTTTACTCTCGTGCAAACCAAACTTTTGTCTAACCTTTACTCTCGTGCAAACCAAACCTTTTGTTTACCTTTTACTCTCGTGCAAACCAAACCTTTGTCTAACCTTTACTCTCGTGCAAACCAAACCTTCGTCTACCCTTTACTATTGTTTATCAAAACGAAAGATATCGGCATTAAATAACCTGAAAAAAAAGGTTAATATACCATAAACCAAATCAACCATTCTTCCTTCGTTGGTTGATTGAATTATAATTCATTGCAGTGAAATACGTAACTATTTTCAAAACACCTGAATATATTCTTTTGAGTCATTTTGTTACTTTTAATCAGGATGTGGTTTATCAATTTCGTCACAAAGATGACATTTTTTCTTCAGTGTGTGTGTTTATTATTACATTTCAAGACTTTCATGATAGTTTCCCCCACCATCACCACCACCACCAAAAGCTACTGTATCTATCTATCTACCAATATATAAAATTTTATGATTTCTGTTAGTCCGCCCGTCCGTTCGTCACTGCCTCTAAAATAGTCATACATTGATCTATCAAAACCAATTTTTTGGGGAAAAAGTGCAAACAGGTAAGGGGGTACAAAGTACATTTGGTTTTACTATTGTGCGTAGCTTAGTGCAATAGTTTCTTTTCCATTTTTTTTTTTGGGGGGGGAAAAATTAAAAGTTTTTTTTATACGAAATACTCCCAGTATTAAAAAAAAACAATTAAATGGTAAAAATAACAAATACTTATTTAATAAAAATGCAATATTGTTTTTTGTTTTTTTTTTTTGCATATCTTTTCTTTAATTTTTCATATATATTTAATTCTGGTAAAATATAATGCACAGTAGTAGCTTTGTAAATATAAACACAGCAGAGAGAGTTTCAAATGGGCAGAGGATTTCAAGAGTAGTCGTGATTTAAACGAAGCAATACAAAATTGACTGGATGGAAATTCAATAAAGTTGAGGGGTGCAGATAGCCTTGCTAATGCAAATGATACCATACGTTTCAATGTTGAGTATTTGAATACATAAATGCCAAACCGATTTCCAAGATACAACCTATTGTTGAAACCAGGAATGTGAATGATACTATTGCGCAGTATAAATCCTCAGGAATGCCTATGTAATGGAACAACTCATACGTTCGACAAACTTGCTGGCAAAAGACTACTACAATGTACCGTGTTTGGAAGAGGACAGGTGGTATTATTCCCAAGAATAAAGTTTGTTCCTAAACCATCCGATTATCCTTTCGAATGGACAAGAGTCCAGTTTCCAGTTCGCCCTGCGTTTGCTAAACGCTTTAAGAAGTTGGAATTTGGTTCCAGAAAGAAATATTTACGCATGGCAAATTGTATGTTGCATGCTCAAGAGTAAGAAATTATAAAATATTATCTTTGCTGTTAAAAGAAAATTTTCTTAAAAAATATTGTTTACCATAAAACCCTATAAAATTAAATTAAAGAAATTTTTAAACCGTGAAGTGCCTTTCCAAACAAATCAGTTTATTTAAATTTCATTGCGAAATTGAACGAAACGTCGTATTCGTAAATCTCGACAAAAATAACTTCGACAATATTAAATACAGTGAGGATTTCAATATGTGTCAGCGTGTTGCAAAAAAAAATATCTACTTTCAACAAAAGACATAAAAATGTGTCACTTTTGTAACGTGTAAATTTCCCCAGAAATACTGTCAAATTTTCTGTACTTATTTTTATTTTATTTTGTTTATGGTTTTTTATTTTTTCTGATTTTTGTTTATTTTCTGTTTTTTTTTATTTATTTTCTGTATTTTTATTATTTACGCTTTTTATTCATTTTATTTTTTTTTATATTTCTGATTTTCATTCTGTTATGGATTCCGGGCTGAAATCCGGTACCAATAAATAACAAACGCCAGGAATGAATATATGAAAATAATGTATTAACGTAATAATACAAACGGGTAAAGCAGGTTAGTAGTCCCAGGAATACGGGTTAGTAGTAAAATATATATACAGTCTTTGGTATTGAAGTATCTTTGTATGACTTCTTACGGAGTCTACGTGCTCGCTCGCTGTGACCTCTACAACGCTGTTACCTCACCCTCACTCTTCCGGTTACCTACAAACTCTGTCACACTCTGGACTCGACTCTTCGGTCTTGCTTTCGACTCACTCTCGGTTCTTCCCGTAGCAGTAGTATATGTATATACTGGGTGAGTCCATTTGTGTAAAAAGGGGTGGACCCCTCAACACATTCTTTTTTATTTATTCATTTGATATTTTTATTATTATTATTTTATTTATTTTACTTTTTTTTTTATTAGTTCTGTGTCTTTTATATTTCCTGTTTTTTTGTTTTTCATTTTTGTACTTATCCCGTTTATTTTATAGGTTAATTTTAGATGCACAGGGCCATCAACACCTTAAAAGATTCGAGTGCTCCAATAACAACTGGTACTCTCCTACTCTTAGGGTTTACACTCGATGACTCTCGACGGTTTAAAAATCTCAATACTTAATTGGTCTTCTTTTTTTCATTGTTTTTTAATTTTTTATTCTTTCTTTTTTTGGGAGTGGGGCTGGAGGCTGGCGGGCAGCGACATCTGGGATCGCACCATCAGCGAGAAGAGTGATTTTTCTCTTCTTATCATGGACTACAATATCTTATTACTTACCGCCTGTTGGTATGAATGCAAAAAAATCTAAATATACGGCCTTATTTAAAAGGTCCATTATGAGTCACTTGCCAAACAAATCTGAATTTCCTTAATTGGAATTTGTTAAAAATATTTTTGGAATAATTGTAAATAGAAGTTTTTATCTTTTTCAATATCCACTTAAAATTCTTACACGCGGCTGAAGTTTAACTGTAAGCTAACAAAAATTTTGAAAGCGAATTTTAAACCTACCCTTTAATCAAAGGCGCACAAGTAGAAAAACTACTGCTTGGTGTGGGTAGAAAGAAACTCTCTATTGAAAATGAATTATAACTTTTGTTAATATAAACACATTTGTAAGAAACAAAATATATTATGATTATTATATATTATTTCATTGCTCATTTCCGTTATCACTTCAAAGTGAATCCCAGAATGGCACAACGCCTGACACTGCATATGCGTGCTCAACTTTCATCCCATTACGAAGTGCAACAGTCTGTGGCAAGTGTGCAGAGATGTTGGCACAGTGTTCGTGGATCAGAAATTCTAATGCCAAGCTGATGAGTACAGGATCTGTGAATCCCAGAAGGGCACAATGCCTGACACTGCATGTGCGTGCTCAGATTTCATCCCATTACGAATTGTAACAGTCTGTAGTATATGTGCAGAGATGCTGGAACATTGTTCGTGGATCAGAAATTGTAATGTCAAGCTGATGAGTACAGGATCTGTGAATCGCAGAATAGCACCACGCCTAACCCTGCATGTGCGTGCTCAGTTTTCATCCCATTACAAATTGAAGCAGTCTGTGGTATACGTGCAGAGATGCTGGCATAGTGTTCGTGGATCAGAAATTGTCATGCCAAGCAGATGAGTACAGGATCAGTGAATCCCAAAATGGCCCAACGCCTGAACGTGCATGTGCGTGCTCAGATTTCATCCCTTTACGAAGTGTGGCAGTCTGTAGTATACGTGCAGAGATGCTGGCACAGTGTTCGTGGATAAGAAATTGTCATGCGAAGGAGATGAGTACAGGATCGGTGAATCCGAAAATGGCCCAACGCCTGACAATGCATGTGCGTGTTCAGATTTCATCCCTTTCCGAAGTGTGGCAGTCTGTGGTATACGTGCAAAGATGCTGGCACAGTGTTCGTGGATCAGAAATTGTCATGCCAAGCAGATGAGTACAGGATCGGTGAATCCCAAAATGGCCCAACGCCTGACCATGCATGTGCGTGCTCAGCTTTCATGCCAAGCTGATGAGTACAGGATATGTGGTAGATACTCACAGATGCTTTTTGTATTTCAACATCCAAATTGGAAGAAAATGTGCGAAAGATAGAATTTTGACATTGCTTTGTATTTTTATCATTATATTGTTCGAAATAAAACATGTTTTATAAAAAGTTATTAACAATTTTAAATATGGAGTTTTTTTCCCAACCTCCTTTTATTTTTTATTTTTTTATTTATTATTACTATAAATTTTGTGCATTTAGTGCATCCACGTGTTTGAGTTGCCATCTCTGTACTTCTATCATTATACTGTTCAAAATAAAACATGTTTTATTAAAATCCACCAATAATTAATAAAGTTATTAACAATTTTAAATAGGGAGTTTCCCCCACTTCATATATATATATATATATATATATATATATATATATATATATATATATATATATATATATATATATATATATATATTAATACAAGTAAAAGGTTTATCATTTAGCTGATTAATGTTACCTTCAGCATTCCTACTCTAGTGTTTTGTGGACGGACCCTCCGAGAATTACTCCATCTACTCGTCAGGGGCTATCAGCAACTGATTGCTTATACTACTCGATTTTTCTTTTTGTATGCACTTTTCATTGAAGCAAGTTTTTGGAGGGTTTTTTTTTCAGAATGTCAGTGTGCATTTATGCGAGCGTGTGCCCATGAGCATGAAAATATACTTTTTAGGTATGCTATATTTATGAGCTAAAGGGCTCAATATCAAGGATAGTGCGTATGTAAATATAAAAGTGGACACTGAGATCAACACACAGCTTCATGCTTAAACGCAATCTTTAGATTGCGCATTGACCCTACAATCACACTTGGTTATGGGACAGATGATGATGATGGATGGGGTAAAATACAGTTTTTTTTTTAGGTTACGCATTTGAGCAAGATTTAACTACTGGCTTCTCTCAAATTTATTACATATATTATTACATGGGCGGTAGTTATGACAAGTCTTCTCAGTATTCCAGCAACAACTTGCTGATTTGTTATCGTGTTACTGTGTTTGTTATATACTCTCAGATATGGGTTAAACTGTAGTTAGATTTGTCTTAGCTGACATCCACTCTAAGAGAATGACAACTCTGAACTCCAAACTCAGTAGAAAACAAGGGGAAAACACTACCCTTTCGTTCACAAGAACGTGTATATTGCAATTCACAGATAATAAAGAAAAGGAATCTGTGGAGAGCCATGATTGCTAATGACCCCAAGAGAAATGACAGTTTAAACTTATATATTTTTTCTGTTTATCTTTTTTATTTTCTTCTCGCTAATGTGGCGCGTGGGAAACATTTTCCGTGAAAATCCGGTCTTCAACTGAGTGTCTACTTTTAAAAAAGAAATGTCTTCAGGGAACTTTTGCAGGCAAGAAAATTATTATTATTATTATTATTATTATTATTATTATTATTTGGACTCATTGAATTTTCACATCAAAATTATGTAGTACGTTGAGATAGATAGATAGGTAGATAGATAGAATTAAAAGAGATAGATAGATAGATAGATAGATAGATAGATAGATAGATAGATAGATAGATAGATAGATTAAAAAAGATAAACAGACTTGATGAAAAGGGATAGATAAATAGATAGCATGAAAAGAGATGGATAGATAGAATGAAAAGGGACACACGCACACACATACACACACACACACACATATATATATGTATATGCATGCATAAATACACTGACAGAATGAAAAGAGATAGATAGATAGATAGATAGATAGATAGATAGATAGATAGATAGATAGATAGATAGATATAATGAAGATAGAATTTAGATAGATATAATGAAGACAGACAAGTAGATAGATAAAATAAAATAAGAAGGATAGATAGGTAGATACAGGTACTCCTCCTAATGTTCTTGTATCAAAGCTTAACAAATGTTTAAAAAAAATTTATTCAGATAATTTTTGGGCTCAAGCGTTACGAATAAACTTTATTTATTGAGGTTCTCTTCTATATTTGTTTACTGAATAGGTCAGTATCCATAGATAATTAAATAATGAATTCTTTAGTTGCTAGAGAAATCAAGTGTGTGTGTGTGTGTGTGTTGAAAGGAGGCGTACAGTTTGGTGGCCCACCCACCTTCCATCCCCTTCCACTCCTCTTCCATATGTGTGGCGCCAGAATCTATATTGACTACGATTTCTACAAATACTTTCTTTAAAAATAACCATGGACGGTCGTCTTCAGTTGTGCGACGGCTGGCAAACGGCTCTTGTCGTCGTTAGATATTCTTCTATCCGATTCTCGTGGTAAAGTCTCGTTGCAATGTTAACTTTCCGAGAGTTGCGCAGTTCCCCAACAAGTAACACGTAACAGATTGGATTATGTTACATGGAACCAGTAGCACTGAGCTATGCTGCGAGGAAAGTTGGTTCACTGTGTCGTGTTTGGTAATTCTTTTCCCACTAATCTGTTATGGACATTTATAGGTCTACCATTCAACCGTGCATTGAATATTACTGCTACATTCGGTTTGGGAATTCTGCTATGTATATAAAGATTCTAGATGAAATCAACAATACTATCAGTCATCACCTGTCATTTCGGCTTCAATCCCATTACCATCACCGTAACTTCCATGTGCCTTTTCTACAAATATGTTCATGTTGTTTCGACGTGTCCTCGTATTTGGTACCTCAACTTCTCGAATTCCAGTCGGGTTCACTTATGCGCAAGTAGGAAAGGCGTGAATCCATCTCTTCTCACATGGTACTATAGTCTTGGTTGGCAACCAGTCTACCACAGAAAAAAAACGGCAACCTACTGCGGGAAAATCTTCTGCCTAGTCAGTCATGAATCGAAAGAAACATGATCGCCCAAGTGTGTATCACGTGATGGCACTTTACTGGCTTTATCTCTTCTTCCCTCAGCTATGATTTGAATTACAGGACAGAATGGGTCCTATAGCCTTGGTTGGCAACAAGTCTACTGCAGATAGAAATGGCAACCTACTGCGGGAAAATGTTCTGCCTAGTCAGTCAAGAAACGAAAAAGACATGATCGCCCAAGTGTGTATCACGTGATTGCACTTTACTGGCTTTATCTCTTCTTCCATCGGTGATGATTTGAATAACAGGACAGAATGGGTCCTATAGCCTTCGTTGCAGCAAGTCTACCGCAGAAAGAAATGGCAACCTACTGCGGGAAAATATTCTACCTAGTCAGACATGAATTGAAGTAGACTTGATTGTCCAATCAAATAACTGACGAGATCGGTAGCAAGGTCTTATCATTTCACTATTGAAATTGCTATATATAACCGTAAGTTCTATGCTAATAGTTTCCTCTTCCACATTTCACGTTTGTGGAAGTCCCTTCTTAATTTCCTTGTTAACGACGATTTCAAAATTTTAAATGCAACATCAACGGACATCTTCAATCTATTTGAATGCTGTACTTTCATTGTCCTTTCTCGTCAGTAATGTCTTCTCAGTTTCTATCACTCACGGTAATGTCCATGTCTTTATCACCTGGCTTGAGCATCAAAAGATATTTTTAAAAAAACTTCCTTGACAAAAATAACATATATCGATGAGATTGACTTTGATTACGAAATGACAGACGGACAATTATTTTGAGATATTTTATTGCTATACATTATTTATATAGACACAAATATTTAAGCAGGTTCGTTTGTTATTTTATGTTGTCACACACACACACACACACACACACACACACACACACACACATATATATATATATATATATATATATATATATATATATATATATATACCAGTTTAGCTAAAGTAGAGAGTCTTGTTAACATGGTCAATTTTACTGTTTTTAAACTACAATTTTCCATGATTTCCCTCGAACAATCATATCTGCTCGAAGCGTATCTAAACGTAAACAAATGACGTCACATACACTACGAAATGGACAAAGTCCGACAATTATTTTAAGATATTTTATTGTTATACGTTATTTATAGAGACACAAAACTCTAGCTAAACTGGTATCGCACACAGTTCCGTGTGGGCGACAGGTTCGATTTCTGTCGAAGGACATATTTTCTATGAGAATTTCTCGGACGTTCAGGAGGCTTAATACTGTTTATTATAGACAGAGCATTTACTTAAATATTTGTGTCTATATAAATAACGTATAACAATAAAATATATATATATATATATATATATATATGTCACAATATATTTTTCTCCTCGTCCCTTTCTAATTTTGTAAAGTTGATTTTCTAAGCATAGCTTAGATATGGCACAAGGCCGAACGTAACGAGCATTTTCCAAATTTTCTTCTTTTTCACATTTTCACTTTCTTCTTCTTTACAACTTTCTTCTTCACATCTTCCTTTCCTTCTTCACATCATTTTCTGCTTCTTCTTATCTTCATTTCCTTCTTCTTCACATCATTTTCTTCTCCTACTTCTTCTTCTCCTCCTTCTTTACATCATTTCCTTTTTCTTCGTCACATTTTCATTTCCTTCTTCTTCTTCATTTCCTTCTTCTTCACATCATTTTCTTTTTCTTCTTCACATGTTCATTTCCTTCTTTTTCATTTCATTCTTCTTCACATCATTTTCTTCTTCACATTTTCATTTCCTTCTTCTTTTTCATTTCCTTCTTCTTCACATCATTTTCTTCTTCACATTTTCATTTCCTCCTTCTTTTTCATTTCCTTCTTCTTCACATCACTTCATTCTTCTTTACAGTTTCATTTCCTTCTTCTTCACATCATTTCATTCTTCTTCACATCATTTCCTTTTTTTCATTTCCTTCTTCTTCACATCATTTCGTCTTTTTCTTCACATCTTTATTTCCTTTTTCACCTTTTTAATTTTATTCTGACCATCCTTCATAACCTTGTCCTTTACTCTCTGACTTTTTCTTTTGCACTTTTTACAACCTCCTTCTTCGAAATAAATTTCCCTCTTTTACTTCTTTGACATTCGAGAGCCAATACGCTTTTATTCTTTCAGTCGAAAACGGAGTAGAGAGAGAGAGAGAAAGAAAGAGAAAGAGAGAGTGTGTGTGTGTGAGAGAGAGAGAGAGAGAAAGCGAGTGAGTGAGTGAAAAAGTGAGTGAATGAGAAAGAGGGAGAGAGAGAGACGAATGGAGATCAATTTAATTATTTGTGCATTTCATTTCATCCGGTGGACTTTTGTGGGCGGTAAAAGGAAATAAAATTTCTTCGGTTCACTGACACTTGCGTTCTACTTTTGATGCTGTTTTTAAGTTTCCAACTTCTTCTGTGTGTCTCTGTGTGTTTGTTTCTTTTTTTTTAATTATTTCACCCCAAGCAAGGCGATAATGCCACTAGTACGCAAGGGCTTAAAGGGAGTGAAATTGAAAGAGAAAACTAAGAATAAGCAGGGTTGAACTGAGGACAAAAGATGAACGGGTTTCAAGAAGACAGAAGATGGCGATTGACATTGCATTTAAATTTTTGAAGATTGTAGATATGTAGGAAGCAAGAAAATGGAAAGGAATTCCACAAGCGGGAAGTGCGAGAAAATAAACTGTTGGAATAGAAGTCGCGGTTGCATTTAGCTATTTCATCAGTAAAAAGTTGGGACCTAGATGCCAATCTAGTAACACGCTTAAATTCATGTAGTCTGGGCCCCAGTGGAAAAAGCTCGTCAGAGCATTGCCATGAAAGACAAAGGGAAGCCACGTCACGTCAGTGAAAAGGTGACTGAAGTCGAAATGCCTGGTCAGGATCGATTACATTACAGACTATTCTTTGGATTTTGAGATGAATAGTAGGAGCACCAGACCAGATATGGTAACAGTATTCAATGCACGGACGAATGACAGATTTGTAAATGTGCAAGATGGATTCTGACTAGAAAATTTGTTCTGGTGCGACACAGTGACTCACATTCGATATAGTCGCACCACTTCATGTCAGTGGAAAACCTGAGGCCAAGAAGGCGTAGTGTGTTATTTTTCAAGAGTTTAGCATCAGCCATACTGATTGCAGTGTGTGTGTCCGTGTGTGTTTGTTTTATACTAACGTTTAGCCAATACATGGCTCGAAAGCAACTCAAGTTAGAGAGTTACTGTTAAAAAAGTTTTATGATGAATTAGGTGTGTGATACAAATGAAAGAGGAATTGGTAGGAAATGAAGATTATCAGATAATGATTGACCCTTTACTTGAAGAGGTTAAGGCTGTACTGTTAAGCGAAGTATCCAAGTAGCTGAGTTCTTGGGGAGAAAAGCGTAAAATTTTCTTCTTATCTTTGGAATATGGTGGAAATGAGGGTGATTTGTCTCTGTACAAGAGGGATGATGGCCTATCCGAACAGTATATATATATATATATATATATATATATATATATATATATATATATATATATATATTAGTGAATATATATAATATCCAACGTCGATGCAAACGTGCAATCCGCAATATATACTTAATAGCTCTGTTATATAACACTGAGTACTGTTTTTATACCACCAGAGGTCAACAGTTTAATCTAGTAACACGCTTAAATTAATGTAGTCTGGGCCCCAGTTAAAAAAGCTCGTTAGCATACAACTCTCACCATGAGATTTTCAGTTCGTAATCACATGTTTTCCTAGTAAATAAGGTCTACATTTTGCTTCTGAAGATGACCAGGAAAAGGTTGAAAGAAGCTAAGAATTAACGGAAGATTTTCAGACAGAAAGAAGACTGGACGTGCAAATATATATATGCGTATACGTATGTTTTTTATCATACGTATATCTATATCTATCTTCTGTCTGTCTCTGCCCCCCCCTCTCTCTCTCTCTCTCTCTCTCTATATATATATATATATATATATATATATATATATATATATATATGTATATGTATATATCATCCCAAGCAAGGCAATAAAGCCACGAAGATGCAAGAGCTTACTGTGTGTTAAAGAATGAGAAAAGAACACTATTAAGGAGAGAGAACATTAAAAGAACAGAAAGCAAGAAGATATAAGATAACGTTTGACATTGCATTTAAATTTTCGAGGATCAAAGTTGACTGGGAAGTAAGAAACCGGAAGAGAGATCCACAAGCAAGAAGTGCGATAAAAGAAACTGTTAGCATAGAACTCTCACCATGAGAGTTTCAGTTCGTAATACCATCTTTTCCTCGTAAATAACGTCTACATTTTGCTTCTAAAGATGACCAGGAAAAGGTTGAAAGAAGCTAAGAATTAACGGAAGATTTTCAGACAGAAAGAAGACTGGACGCTACAGAAAATACAGATTCTAGTTCAGATGAATCAATGTATAATAGTAACAGCACTTCAACTTATAAATTCATTTTAAGACTATTTTCAGAAGCAAAAGCAGTGCGTTAAAAACAGTAAAGATAAGGTGATTAGTCAAAATGAATCAGTGTATTTGGTCGGTACAATAAAGCTTTTTGCAAAGGCATTTGTATTCACCATCTGTAAACAGACTCCAGTATAAACTCAATAAATGATTATCTATAGACTCAAGTATAAGCCCGACCAATTCTTCCCAGTAGATTCAAGTATAAAAACGACCAATGTTTACTTATAAAATCAAGTATAAACTTAACCAATATTTATATCCAGACTCACATATAAACAAGGTTAAATTTTCCCTGTAGACTCAACTATAAACACGATCTATGTTTAACTATGGACACAAATATAAATCCTACTAGTAATTACCTACAGACTCAAGTATAAACTCACTCAATATTTACCTATAGACTCAAGTATAAACGCGACCAATGCTCCCCTCTAAGTTCACGTACAAACACGGCTAATGTTTACTTATAATCTCAAGTATAAAACCAAACAAGTTATAGACTCACGTATAAATGCGATCAATGATTTCCTATAGGCTCAACTATAAACTCTATCCATGTTTACCTTTAAAGTCAAGTATAAACACAATCAATGTTTATCTATAGACTCAAGTATAAACTGAATCAATGTTTACCTATGGACTACAGTATAAACCCCATCGATATCTACCAATATACTCTAGTATAAACCCAACCAATGTTTATCTATTGACTCCAGTAAAACCCAACCAGTGTTTATTTATTCAACTGTAAGCCGAATCATTGTTTACCTATAGACTCCAGTATAAACCGAACCAGTGTTTATCTATAGACTCAAGTATAAATCGAATCAATGTTTACCTATAGACTTCAGTATAAATCCAATCGATGCCTACCTATATACTCCAGTATAAACCGAAATAATTTTTATCTATAGACTCCAGTATAAACCAAACCAATGTTTATCTATAGACTCCAGTATAAACCCAACCAGTGTTTATCTATAGACTCATTGTATTAACCCAACCAATGTTTATCTATAGACTCAAGTATAAAACCCACCAATGTTTATATATAGACTTAAGTATAAACCCGACCAATGCTTCCCTGTAAGTTCAAGTATAAACGTAACCTATAGACTCCAGTATAAATAAAAATAGATTTTGATAACAAATAACCGAACAATAATAGTTACGGAGTAGAATCCACTATCACAACCCAAATCATTTTCCTTGCTTCTTATATTCTATATGGGTGTTGTCTGATTCCGCCGGCAATGGGATACTGAAAAGCTTAAGACATTTTGAAGGACATGGCGTTGATGACTTTTGTATCAGCACAATAAATCTTATGCCAAGGCCTTTGCGTTCAACATCTGCAAATGAATAAACCGAAGCTAAATATATTCCTTCACGATTAAGGTGTCAATTTATGCGATTTCCTGTAAGGCGTTAAGAGTCAGTTCCCTAATGGAAAATCGATACATAGGAACAGAATAAAGATAGGTAAGAAGATATACAAAGCAGGATCAATTCATTAAGTCCGTCACCCGACACGCAGTTGTGAGCCGAATTTTGATCTGAAAGGTTTACTGTGTAATGGGCGACGTCATTAATATACCTCACTAGATTAATGCATTTTACAAGGCCGTACATTATGTCCAATAGTTAATATTTGTTGTGCAATTTTTTTTCAACATTAGACAAGGGTTTATTCCGTTCGGATTTAAAAAAAAATTCTTTATTCGTTAAGTCTAATGTATTATTTATTTCAATTTTATCATACAGGAAGTCTAGGTGAATCGATATCTGTCGTAATGGACACTTGAAACTGGTAAGCTGACATTCACCTTTCAAAGTCTGTAACTCTGATCCGCAAAATTCAATTTAAAGTAATTCCTTTCTACAGCGATATGTTTCTACTTTATAACAGCCACAAAATTTTCACATTTAACTGAGAAATAATTAAAATTTTACCCCTGTTTGTTGCCACTGATCTTGCTACTGGTCGTAAGAAGTTCATGACAAACTATTTCTGATGCTCTGAAAAGTGTAAAATGTGAAAGACACCTCTACTCGAAATACCTATGTGCAAGTGGCATAATGGTTATTGACAGGGAAAATAGAACTGGGAACAGAGTTAAAATAGTGATGTAGTTTGTTACATTCACTTTTACACTATGGCCTCAAAAAAGCACGACTTCATCACTTCTCCCACAGGCAGTGGGTAAACGATAGGTTAGTTTTTAGCAGTGACAAGGTAACCAATATGGGAGAAGAAAAGCGCTGAATTCCAAACTGTGAAGAAAGCAATACGAAAACACGCCACAATTTCTCCAAGAAATCATGGTAATACAAAGAATAGAAAGAGCCTTCATCGCCTATGTCCTGATGGTATTAAAGTAAAATTAAAAAAAAAAAAAAGAAGATCTATACTCGGAATAGAGAAGTAAATGCAGCGTAGCAGTTACAGTCACGGAAAGTAAAATAGGTGATTCAAGTTCAAATTGCGGCCTAGTCTGTTGCATTCATTTTCGCACTAAAACCACTAAGAAAAGAATGAACCCATCTCTTCTTCCACTACCAATGAGTAAATTAAGATAAAAAAAAAGACTACAGAAAACGAGACACCGAAATCCAAAGGTATATCCGAATAACAAAAGTTGCCTTCCAAAAATTAAACAACGTATCAAGAGACAGGAAATCTATATTTGAAATAAGGAAACAAATGCTGAGCAACTATGTAATATAAGTCCTCCTATATGGCAATAAATGCAGGTGATGAAGAGAAGACTTTAGGCAACAGAAACAATGAAAAGAGTGCTGAACTACTATGTAATATCAATCCTCCTATATGGCAGTGAATGCTGGACAATTTCCTCACAGATGAAGAGGAGACTTGAGGCAACAGAAACAGTGAAAAGAGTGCTGAACTGCTATATAATATCAATCCTTCTATTTGGCAGTGAATACTGGACAATTTCCTCACAGATGAAGAGAAGATTTGAGGCAACAGAAACAATGAAAAGAGTGCTGAACTGGTACGTAATATCAATCCTCTTATATGGCATTGAATGCTGGACAATCTCCTCACCGATGAAGAGAAGACTTCAGGCAATAGAAACAGTAAAAATTGTACTCAACTGAGATGTGGTTCTATAGAAGTATCCTAAGAATAATATGGATGCAACATTTGAGCAAAGATGAAGTTTCAGGAAAAATGGGGACAAAATGAACAATTATACTTATAATAAGATAGTTGAAATTTATGAAAGATATGATGAAAGAAGGTTTGGAAAATTTGACTCTTGCAGGATATATTGAAAGCAGGCGGGTCAGAGGGATGTAGGGACTGGAAGAGATAGTAAGGTGATAAACATTACTTTGAGCGACAAGGGAAATGAAGTTGTGGACAGCCCTGATTGTTCACATACTGAAGGGATGACGTGAAATGAAATCGGATGCGAATGAATGTTATACAGTTAAGTATTTGTATAATATCTGCTGACAAGTTTCCGTAGCCTAATCGGTAAGTTATTATTTATCTTTAATCATCTTCCAAAGAGAAGGAATCAAAGTTCAAATCATGTTAGAAGGGAGACCTTTATTTCTGATTCATATTGATATTTAATGGTTGTAGAATGTAAAAACGTCCTATGTGTTGCTATGAAAAGAAAAATAAATCAATAAAAAACCTTAACTTTATTAGGGCGACCAATCTAGGAGAAGGACAAGTACAGGAGTGCTACATTTTGCGCATTCTTGGCATCACACTTTCCACTGACATGAAGAGTAGTGATCATATTAAATCAATTGCTATGATTGATTGATTGTTTTTTTATGGCTTATCAATCTTTTTGAGGTTATTTAAAGCCGAAACATACTTTTAGATTTTAAGAATGATTTGAAGATAATAATGACTTTCTGATACAAGTCGTATTATTTAACCCATAGATGAGAGAAGAAGAGGTGTATTCATAAATTTCCAAGGATATTTGCACCTAAGTGAATATAACGAACCCGTCTGGAATTCGAACACGCCTCTCCGACTTCTCATTCCGAGCCTTTATCCATTATACCACCCACACACTCAAACTCCCATTGGTCACCCATTTAGATACTGACCAGGTTCAACGTAGCTTAATTTTGATGATCGGACGTGAACTGGTATTTCAACATAATATGACTCTAAGGCGAATTAATCACTAGGTCTACTGCGAGGGGAGTTGGTTCACTGTGTCATTCCAGACAATTTTTCTCGTCAGAATCCATCTGATGCTCTTGCTGTACATCTCGAGATTCTTGACAAAAAACAAAGGACCTGTAACGCAACCGATCTTGACCTGACATCTCGACTTCAGTCACCTTCTCACTGACGTGGCTTCCCTCTGTCTTTTCTACAAATATTTTCAATGCAACTGTTCTGACGAGTTCTTTTCTTTAGTGCCTTAACTGCATGTATTTAAGCGTGTTACTAGACTGGTAACTAGGTCTCACTGTTTTACTGCTGAACTATTTAGATGCAACCGTCAGTACAATTCTAATAGTTTCTTTTCTCGCCCTTCTCGCCTGTGGAACTCCCTTAGGATTTCTTGCTTACCAGTCAACTACGATCTTTAAAAATTTAAGTGCAATGTCAATCCCCATCTTCTCTCTTCCTGAATTATGTTCCTTTATTGTCCTTTCTTCACTCATTCTCTTTCACTGCTTACCCCTGCGTTGCGGTGGTATTATCACCTTGCTTGGGGTGAAATGATTAAAAAAATACTGAATTCCCAAATGTGAAGAAGACAAGAAACTACTCTACTTCTTTTCCAAGGAATCATGAGAATTAGAAATTGAGAAGAACTACTTGGAATAATGTATTAGAGAATTAAGGATCGTTGTCTATTCTCCTTATCATATTCTTCTCTTAATTCTACTTCCACAGGACAAAAGGCAAGAGGGATGAAAGAAAAGAACGCATAACCTACCTAGAGAGCTTCAGTAAATGGACAATGATGCTTTAGTAGAATTAGGAACTAAAAGACACCTATATTTAACATCAGGAAGAGACAGTTGAAATTTTTAAGGCAAATAATGAAAAAAGAGGGTTTGGAAAAATTAATACTCACAGGACAGATTGAAGGCAAGTGAAAAACAACACATAAGATAGCTCGCGAGCTTGATTACATGGATATAGGAACATGGTTCAAAAGACAGGACATTATGGAGAGCCATTGTTATAATATGGCGTTGTTGCACACGTCTAAAAGAAATAAGTCGAACACAATTATCATTTGAATCTACCGGACGTCATTACAAACGGGAGACGAATGATCCGGGGCGAACCTTTACTGCGAATCTGATTGGTTAATAAGTGAATGGGCTAAGGGAGATAAAGAGGTTTGTATTTACTCAAACATCTCAGCCATGATCGCTAACATCCTGGAGGGACACGGTACATAAAAGAAGAACTAGTTGGTATAATCTTTTAGAGAATTAAGGATCGTTGTCTATTCTCCTTATCCTTATAATCTTCACTTAATTCTACTTCAACGGGAAAAACTAAAGACAAGAGGGACGGAAGAAAAGAACGCATAACCTACCTAGAGAACTTCAGTAAATGGACAACGAAGCTTTAGTAGAAATGGGAACTAAAAGGACACTTATATTTACCATCAGGAAGAGACAGTTGAACTTTCTAGGGCACATAAGGAAAGAAGATTTGGAAAATTTGATACTCACATGACAGATTGAAGGAAAGAGGAACAGAATAAAACAACACATAAACTACCTAGAGAGCTTTCATTGTGACCGCCTGGGTCTTAGTGGTATTATCGGCTTGCTTGGGGTGAAATGTTTTAAAAAAAAATATGAATTCACAACTGTGAAGTCAGTTGGGATAACTGGAGACTCTCCCAGAAATCATGACAATTAGATATTCTCACAGGACAGATTAAAAGCAAGAGGGACAGAGGAAAACAACACATAACCGACTTAGCAAGTTTTAGTGAATGGATAACGGATCATGGTTTCGGAGAGATAGCAAAAAGACTAAATTTATTAAGAGCTGCAAAGAACAGGACATTGTGGAGAGCCATGATTGCCTACGTTCTGAAGAGACATGGCATATAGAAGAATCAGATTGTGTAAATAGATGATGGAACAAGGTTTAAAAGAAGCAACAAAAAGACAAAATTTATTTAGAGCTGCAAGGACAAGAAATTGTGGAAAGCCACGATCCAAGTAGAAGAACTACTTGGCATAATCTCCGAAGAAATTAAGGAAAGAATGAGTACTTGTCTGTCAGCTGACTCTTCTTATTTTCTTCTCCCATAAATGTCTCCCATAAATGATTACGAATGAGGGGTGAACAACTGCATTAACTTAAAATTTAAACAGAAATCCAACGTTTTCACTACAATGAAAGTGTTAAAGAAAGACGAATTGACGATCAAATAACTCGTTCAGTTTCTTGTCAAAATCATTGACGTGGACTTACAGGAAATGACTTACCTTCCGCTCTACAGCCTCTTTCCCCGCAGACGCAAAGTTGCAACCCAATCGCTATTCCAATGGCAAATGTTCAGAAGAGCTCCACCAGTTTAGACCATTAAAGCCAAGACACTCCTTGCTACTTCCACGAAGTTGAATCACCTGGATATCCTCTGTATTCCAATTGTAAGTTCTACTCATACATCTCCACCCCCCCTCCCAGAACTGCTACTTTGCGGAAAAAACTCCTACGTGGATGATTCCCTGAACACTACAATCTTAAACTCTTCGAGTCGAGGATCAATCGTTGTCTATCCTCCTTATCTTATCTCCCTTCTACTTCCAAAGGACAGATTAAAGGCAAGAGAGGCAGTGGAAAACAGCACATTACCTACCTAGCGAGGATGATTATGATGGTGGAACATGGTTTCAGGGCTATAAAAAAAGGAAAAATTTATTAAGAGCTACAAATTACAATAAATTGTAGAGAGCTGTAATCGCCAACGTCCCAAAAGACTTCCTCTTGCATTTATTTTACACACCACATTCAGTAATGCACTATTATGAGTGGATCTTGAGGATTCAATAAATAAATAAAAGTGAACTAAAATTACATAAATTCCTTTCACTTTTACATCAATCGACAAAAGATTTATGTTCACACTCCTCTACTTTCGAACAGGAGTAGAGGAAAAATCCGTTGTTTCGTGTTTAGGGTTGGGTTTCCTGTTCCCTCAAAAGACTAGGTCAACTCTGTACTCCTAACATTTCCGACTGAGCCCTGACAAATTACTTTCCTCCTTCCCCAATAGTATGCAGGTTCGCCTATCGTTCGATTTACACTTCACCCCGGTCTTTTGAAAAGTAGTAGGGGTTAATGCATTGTTTCGTGTTTAGGATTGGGTTTCCGGTTCCTTCTAAAGTCTACGTCAAGTCTGTACTCCTAACATCTCCGACTGAGGCCTGAAAAATTATTTTCTCCTACCCCAATAGGAGTAGACAGGTTTGCTCATCATCCTGTTCACATGTCTCCCCAGTCTTTTGAACAGGAGTAGAGGTTTATTCCTTTTTCCCGTTTAGGATTGGGTTTCCGGTTCCTTCTAAAATCTACATCAACTCTATACTCCTAACATTTCCGACTGAGCCGCGACAAATTATCTTCTCCTACCCAATAGGAGCAGACGGTTTCGCCTATCGTTCGATTTACACTGCTCTCCGGTCTTTTGACAGGAGTAGAGGTTTTATCCTTTGTTTCCTCTTTAGGGTTGGATTTCCTGCTTCTTCTAAAGTCTACTTCGACACTATTCTTTCGAACTCTGAAATATTATTCACTAATTAAATCCTGAGATCTTCATGCCTAGAAGTAGCTGTTATTTTCCCGGAATAGCTTCTTTCCCTTTCTTACGCACATACAAATTGCTCTTGGGTTTTGTATTCAGTGAACATTAGTAAAGAAATATGCACAAACCCGAAGAGAACCTGTTCCTAATTTCGGACAATATATATATATGTGTGTGTGTGTGTGTGTGTTAATAGAAGCAGATATATTCGCATTTCATCCGGTTCACACTCTTCCCCTGTTTTTTAAACAGGACTACAGATTTATTCCTTGTTTCCTTCTTAGGATTAGGCTACCGATTCATTATAAAGTCTCTTGTGTTTTCCCAATCACAATATCCTGACCTCTTCAAATCTATAGTTGGTCATTATCTTTCCTGCATATCCCAAGAACTTCACTTCTTGTCCTTTCTTACGCTCACACAAAACCAAACAGGAACACTCTACCTTGAATTGCTTTTGGGCCTTGTAATGGGTGAACATAAACTAAAAATGAAAAAAAATATCGAATAGAACCTGTTCCTAATTCCATAAATAAAAGTTAGAACCGTTTACTAATTTCATAGACAACCAGAAGAAAATCAGTTCCTAAAATAAATTTGAATCCCACTGGATTCACAACAATTTTGTGTTTGTGTAACTTTATGGTAGAGAGATACGTTAATGAGTCAAAGCTACAAGGAACAAGAAGCTATGGAGAGTCATCTTCGTCTACGTCTTGAAGGGTCATGGCATATAAAGAACAAAACGACAATTCATCCTGAAGATTAAAACTGACCGAAATATTTCTCAGGGTCTTAATTCTAAAGGTTTAACACGTAAGGGAGTCTATATTTTCGGAATCATTGGTAAACGATTCTGGTCATGTCAAGTGGCAGGCGTTAGTCATGTGCTGTCGTTTTCAAGAAGGGGCTCTGTTTCAAGTACCCCCCTCAAAAAAAGCTTTCAGAATTCTGTCTCGTTTCTGCCTGCCGTGATGGATGAAATTCGCTAAAGCAACAGTTTATATTTAATTGTTTTTTTTTTTTTTTAAAGTGTTTCACAAGAATCAAACTTATGACACTACGCCCCTCGCATATGTGGAAAAGAAGTATTTAGGCAACTGCAGGGGTTAACGTGCTGCTTTCGTGAACTTTTGAAATTGAGTTCGATTCTTACGCAGAGTTCGGGAGACGTCAAATTTCTGACATTCTCGGTAGACTGCCTTGATTGGCTATAAAAAAAAATGGCCTCTGACAAGATTCTGATCATGCCTCATGTTTTTTGGGTTTTTTTTTTTTTTGCTTTTTGCAACCCGTCTTACATGAACGACGCTTTGACTATATGACGATAGAAATTTAACATCACTTGAAGTTAAATATATATCGGCGTACAAGGCGACCCTTTAACCTTAACCAACACCCCCACCCCAATGACAGGAGGGTCGTTTTATACTCTAGGTATAAAATTGGTAACTATCGACACAAATATTTTCTACTGAAACAACTTAATTCATATTATTATAATAAACTGATAAAGGTGTAGTGTAATAAAAGTACTTTTACCTGAAATTGTATGTGGCATGATTGCATTCATTCAGGCTACCGTAATAGCCACCCAAAAACACAGCACCCACACATGAGGTATTGTAAATTTTGGTAGTTAATTGACAATATCTCTCCACCGTTTTTTCATTAGAATTTGAGTGAAAAGAATGTATATGCTTACAAAATTTATTTAATAAATTCAAACGATAGATTTTGTAATACGATTTGGGGGTCCGTCGTCTACAGCGAATATAGCCCGGAAGCTACATTTTAACTTCAAACTTTGGAGGCTGTTTTATACGTCCAGTTGCCTTGTATGCCAGCATATACGGTACAGTTTTTATGACATATTGCTTTTTTTTAAAACGACTTCAAGATAGTGAAAGAATATATCAAAGAATTCGGCGACGATTTCAACGAAACAAAATGGGTTCTTCCTTGTATGATGGAATACACGATTATCTAAAAAGTAAAGTGTACAATAAAATAAAGCTATGGAAAATAGTTGTTACCTGAATTTTGTTCGATGAGGTGTTTTAATCAGCGCCCGATTTTATCGGATTAATTAAATTTCCTAATTTCTGTTGCTTACTTTTACATAATTTTTCAACTTCGGCCTTAACTGCGTTCCGGAATTCTGCCCAAACCTTATTTTGGGGCGCACACGTCACGTCCGGTTTTTGCATCCTGTCTTCCTGGAGCCATTCTCCCCGACTCAGCGCTGACCTTGAACCCACCCCCGCTTGATCCTAAATTCATTGTACCCATATTTCCTGATTAATGTTGTCCGCAAGCTACTAATGTCGATGCTCAGTTTCTTTACCTACGTTTTCTATCACTATATCGGCAAAGTGCCGTCCATGAAAGACAGTTTCCCAAGAAATCAGGAGGCGTGGTCAGTTTGTTTACACGCGATCAACGTATTTATTCTTTGAGTTTTAAATTCGCCAGACCCTTGTTGTGTGTTGCAAAAATTGTAAGTATAAATAACTTTGAATTACTTATTTGCCTTTAAACTTCCTCGTTACTCACATGTTCTGTCCATGGTATTCTTAGCATACATAGGTAGAAGCACATCTATCTCCTCAAATTTTTTTTCGACTGTGAGACAACTGTTCAACATTGGTTTTGATTCCTGATTTATGGCTTTAAATAACCCGCAAATGGTTGAAAAGCCGTCAAAAAGGAATCAAAGATCTCATTTTTGTTTTGTTGAAATTGTTGCCTAATTCTGCGATATATTCATTCACCATCTTGAAATTATCATTTTAAACTGTCAGAATGAGAAAAAAAAAAGATGCAATATGTCGTAAAAATATCGGATATGTAAGAATGTAGCCAGAAATTATTTTGCATCTTTTCTGTTAATTCATCCTAAAATAAAAAGAATTTATATTTACTAATATTCACAGCAAATTCTCCCAGAGCGAAGCCATTCCATTGCACTCTGATTGGGTTGATCTTTGCAATCGCCCCAAATGTGGACGACTTGGGTGTGCTATTTCTAAGTGTGGGGTCGACATTCACGCTCACCCCGATAAACAAGCCAAGCCAAGCCAAGTCAAAAAAAAAAAAAAAAAATATAAAATTTCCTAACCAGTGGCAAAAATTTAATAAACAAACTATGATTTAAAATTCATAATTTCAAAAGAGTGTCAAAATTTAATTTAAAATTTATGATTTCTTGAAGTAAATTAATATTTGCGATAAGTATCTTTACATTATTTAGGGTGAATTAACATAAAAGATCCAATATTTTTCAGATTGTAAGAATTATTTTTTAGATAATACTGGTTTATTGATACAAGTCTTACTAATTAACCCAAAGAGGCGAATTCATACCTTTCTCAAGGGTATTTGTGCGTAAGTGAATATAATGAACCTAACAAGAACTGAAACACTGCCCTCCAATTAACAATTCCAAGCCATTATCCATTACATCACCTGCATATCCAAGCTTACATCACCTTGTATTCCCAAGTTTCATATATAGAAATATATAACATAGATATTAAGAGCTAAATTATCTATCTACAATATTTTAGATGGTGGTGTTTAAAAACTACACTGTACTAATACTGCGACAAAGCCCCACGGTACAAATTCTGTGACAAAGCTCCACTCTATTAACAGAGGGTTAGGCTTAAGAGGGTTTCTTCCTGGCCCAAAGTTGCATATTGCCAATCAGGGTGAGGTTGATAAGAAATGTTTTTATAATAATGTTCATCCAATACAAGGCCCAAGAGCCACTCAAAGTAGAGGGTTACTTTGTGGCGTTGTATGAGCGTAAGAAAAGGCCAGAATTGAACTTTGTGGGGCTATACAGGAAAGATTACGGTTAACTCATCGAGGTACTGACCAGGGTCAACGTTGCCTAACTTTGGTGAATTACGGTAACCAGTGTTTCAACGTGACATAGACGTTTCAACATTTGCTGCCATAAAAGAGATTAGATACTTTATAGAAGTCTAGTATAGGGCGCGATGGATGAATTGTCGCCATTTCATCTTTTATTTCGCGCACGCGCGTTGTTTGTTTTTATTTTTGCACTTATCATCTTCTTCTTCTTCTTCTTCTTCTTCTTCTAATGATTGTTTCTAATGATATTTTCCTATCTCTTAATACAGTGCTTAGACTCTGGAAGGCAGCATTCGCCATTCCTGTGTGCCTTTAGATTTCTGTGTTATATTTTACATCGTCTGTTGCCACACGATTCAAATACTTAAATTTTGACATCCCCAATATGTAGCTTACACTGTAGGCTGACTCTTTTGCTGATGATCATACTTCCTGTCTTCTTACTGTTAATAGTTCATTCTTGCTTTTTAATTACTGCCTATTTTTAAGGAATACAATCGTCTATTTCTTATTACTACATTGCCAATATAGTTAAATTTTGGTACCTGCTTCATTTTGACATCCCCAATTTTGACATTACCAATATGTAATCCACACTGTTGGCTGACACTTTTGCTGATTAATTTTTAGATTTCTTCCTTCCCTGCCAATCTTGTAATCTTCAAAAATTTAAATGCAACGTCAATCGCCAGCCGCCTTCTTGAATCCTCTTTTTTTTTCTTCTCGAAAATAGAAAGGAAGTTCTACAGTCGATAAATGCGAGAAAAGAAACTAATAAAATATAACTTATGGTTACATCTAGCTATTTCAACTGTAAAACGATGAGACCTAATTACCAATCTAGTACTGCGCTTAAATTTATACGGTTGAAGTACCAAGGAGAGGAGCTCATTAGAACAACTGCCATACAAATATTTACGGGAATGACAGAGGGAAGCCACGTCGCAGCGGTGAGAAAATTACTGAAATCGATATGCCAGATCAAGACCGATAATATCACAACCCTTCTTTGGATTTTGTCAAGAATCTCAAGATATTACAGTAGGAGCATCAGACCAGATATGGCAGGGATATTGAATGAGTGAAAACTTCCTTCACTCCGCTTCTTTATCTCAGATAAAAGACTTGGTAAATCAAACAGCAAACTGGAAATAATAAGTATAAAGAAATCAAAGACGCTGAAAATGAATACGCAAATATGAGTTGTCCAATAGAAAATATGATTTGTATAACAGCACAGTAATATCATCAAACAGAATGCATAAGTTTAAACAAAAAATGGCGTCAGTATTTGACAAAAGGAAGGAAATATCTCAGACAGCATTGCTTTGAGGATGGGCCAAGTACTGTAGATACAAAAAAAAAATCTCTCTGATCTCTGATCTGTAACGAACGCACAATTTGCAGGAGATAGCGTTGTGGTTAAAACCAAAAAAAAAAAAAACAATAAGAGAAGAGATGTTATGTTCAAAGTCTTTCTCCGATTAAAAGACAGGAGTTTCTACACGTTCTGCATTTAGGTAATAAATAAATATTTGTTTTATTCCTTGTTAAATAAAATCCCTTTTATAAAGCCCGCCTGAAAAGAGATGTGATGTGGCTTCCCTCTATCTTATCTACAACTACTTTCAATCAACTGTTTGTTTACATATTTAATACTGACGAGCTTTTTTCCCTCGTACCCCGACTACATACATTTAAGTGTGCTACTAGATTAGCATCTAGGTTCCACCCTTTATCGTTTAAATAGTTAAATATAACCGCCACTTCTACTCCAACAGATTCTTTTCTCGCACTTTCAGCCTGTGGAACTTCTGTTTACTTACTTCCATGATAACTACAATCTTCAAAAATTTAAATGCAACGTCAATCGCCATCTTCTGATGTCTTGAACCCTGTTCATCTTTTATCCTTTCCTCATTCTCCTGTACAGAGTTTTTTTCTCGCACTTTCACTCTATGTACCCCCCTGCGAACCACTGGCTCTCCCACTTTGCCTGGGGTCAAATGGTAAAAAAAAGAAGAAAAAATGTAGCCTATACCGGGCATCTGAATACTTTTCAAAGTGTTCACTTTTGGACATCAAACAATTATTCTACTTCCAATTTTCAAAACAATCTGTAAATTTCTCTTCCGGGATCGCCATCAGCAGCTTCGTTGCATTCTCTTTAATCTTTCTGACGGTTTAAAATTCCATTTTAAGGAGAGTTTTTTTAGACCATGTCTCTTCAGGACTTAAACTATCATGACTCTCCACAACTTTTTCCCTTATTATCCGTGATCAATAATCAATAAGGGTAGGAATAATAAAAAAAAATTAAGGAGGGTAGGGATAACCAAAAATCAATAAGGGCAAGGATGACCAAAAATCAGTAATGTTATGGATGACCCAAAATCAATAAGGGTAGGGATAACCTAAAATCAGTAGTGGTATGGATGACCAAAAACCAATAAGGGTATGAATAACAAAAAATAAATAAGGGTAGGAATAATCAAAAATCAATTACGCTAGGGATGGCTAAAAATCAAAAAGGGTAGGGATAACCAAAAATCAATAAGGGTAGGAATAAGAAAAAATCAATGAGAGTAGGGATGGCCAAAAATGAATAAGGGTAAGGATGACCAAAAATCAGTAATGGTATAGATGACTAAAAATCAATAAGGTTTTGAATAAACTAAAATCAATAAGGGTTGGGATAATCTAAACCAATAAGGGTATGGATAACCAAAAATAGTCAAAGATGACCACAAATCAATAAGAGTAGGAATAATAAAAAAATCCATGAGGGTAGGAATAGCCAAAAATCAATAAGGGCATGGGTGACCAAAAATCATTAATGGCCAAAAATCAATAAAGTTTCGGATAACCTAAAACCAATAAGGGTAGAGATAGCCAAAAATAGTCAGGTGTCCATCCACAGACATTCAACATTTTCAACGTGTCCTACTTGATGACATTTCTGAACGTGGATTGCTTCCAATGGACTCCTAGCCAAGCTTCCATGCTAACTTTTATATTTAGGCCTTCGGTCACTGAAACTAACCCTTCACTATTTAGGTAACAAAGATTACATGCGGTGCAAAAGTAGGTATACAGGGAAACGTGCACACAAAACGTATTGTTTATACAAACATATCAATTGATATAATACTTTACTGTATACCTACTTTTGCAGCCCTCTTCATACTTAACCGGTCTCTCCAATAAGGCAGGTTGTGACACACGGTTGTTTTGTTTTTTTTTACGTGAAGAGCTCATGCACAGACGTATGCATATGGGTCAAGGAGAGAAACTGCCCTATTCCCGCGACTACTGTCAAATTGGCGTCAATATTACATCCACTTCTCTTAGTGCACAGAGGAAGGTGCTGTCGCAGGGTGGGAATCCCCGGGGACGAGCGCATTCTCCCATCTAAAATGAGGAGAACATTTGATTCGTTGTAAATGCAGGACGACTTTCGCTTCCGTTTGGTTTTTATATTTGTTATTGTTTTTATCCATATTCCCTGAATTCAAGGCTCAAGAATCACTCAAGGTAGAGTTTTCCCTGTGTGGTGTTGTAAGAGCGTAAGAAAGGACAAGAAGTGAAGTTCATGGAGCTATGCCGGGAAGATAATGATTAACCCTAGACTTGAAGAGGTCAAGTTTGTAGAGATGTAAAACATCCTGCCGCGTGTCTGTTCCTCAAAGTAGCAATTCTTGGGAAGAACCTGTCCAAAGGAAACTTCCTCCTTACTAATGAAATACGAAGGGAATGGAGATGATTCAATCTTGTGTACGTGGCATGGCAGGTCCCAGTTGTGAGCGTTAGGAATGCATATTAGAAAGCATACCGTGGATACAGTGATAGATAAGCGAGAAGTTCGCGATCTTTCGTATGGGAGAGAGGTGTTCGTCGAGTGAAAAATAATTCATCACCAACAAGTCCGCGTAGACGATTTTGAACTCTATCAAGACAGTTACTGTGTGGTGATGTCTGAGCATAAGAAAGACAAGGGTAGTTCTTGGGGCTATGCAGGAAAGATAAACGTTAACCCTAGACTTGAAGAGGTCAGGATTGTAATGATCGGGAAAATATCCTACCGGCAATCTGTTCCATCTCTTGGGAAGAAGCTATCCAAATGCAACTTCCTCCTTACTAATGGAATACGAAGGGAAGGAGGATGATTCGTCCTTGTGTATGTGGCATGGCGGGTCGCAGTTGCAAAAGTCATAGGTGGTGGGAACAAGTAATGCAGCTCATCAAAACACATGTCATGGAAATAGCGATAGAGTAGAGAGAGAGAGAGAGAGAGAGAGAGAGAGAGAGAGAGAGAGATTGTATTTTAAATAGGGTGGGGTATTTGTACCAACTACTGAGGAACAAATAATTTTCTCCAACAATGGCGGGAATCTGGAATGAACCAAAATCTTTAAAAGACAGACAATTTTAAAATGAAAAAAAGTAGAAACAAAAAGGAAACTTATACTTAATATCAGGAAGAGACAATCGAGGTTTCTAAAACTCATAATGAGGAAAGAGAGCTTGGAAAATCTGATACTCACAGGACAGACTGAAGGCAAGAGAGAAAGTAGGAAACAGTATATGACATACTTAGCTTGAGTAAATGAATGGCGAAATAGGCTTTAGGAGAAATAAGAACAAGATAAAATTTATTGAGAGCTACAAAAGACAGGAAGTTGTGGAGAGCCTTGATCGCATATGTCCTACCACAGCACATAAAGAAGATAAGAAACGGATCCTATATGACAACTGAAGAACGTTCAAGATGTCAATCGAAAGGAAACTGCTATACCCTTCCACGAAAAGGTTATGGTAATTGGTGATCTAAAACTGGATTAAAGTCCTACCAGGTTTCCGAATTATGGTGAAGCAATCACAACTGAAAAAATACTGCCGTGAGATCGATCAAATGCATCAGAGATTGCAGTGTATGTGTTCTGCACTAACGAGTCAACAGAAAGCGTTTGTACAACAAATGCTCGGACAAATGTTCCACAACTAACGATAATTGACTGAATTTGATTATGAAACTCTGCGTCATTCAATTTACTCAGCTGACCTCTTGCCAACTGACTACTACTTTTTCAAACATTTGGACAACATCTTACAAGGAAAAGCTTTCAGCGATTCAGTTGCTGTCCAAAATGCCTTCGAAGATTTTCCTGCCTGCCAAACTGCTAGTCGAATAATGACACTTGTATCTTGTTTGGCAGACATGTGTAGAAGTAATATCTGTCATTTGAAAAATAATGGTTAAAATCTTACATTGTTTTCTGAACAACTTAATAGTTATCTGCCTATATTTCTGAGATGAGGTATTATAACTATTTACATTGTTCGGACTGTTGTCCTCATCTTTCTTGTTTCAGCCTTTGTACCCTCCGGTCTTCTTCAGGATCTGTCTATAATTCTGAGTATTACACTATTTATAACAAAGATGAAGACAATAGTCCGAACAACAGTTACTTAGTAATACGCACAATCGAAGAAGTATCGTTTTCCCAACACAACGAATGAAATGTTCGCTTCTTCTTTTATGTCGTTTCCCTTCAGGACGTAGACGTTCATGGCTGTCCACATCTTCCTGTGATTTGTAGATCTTAATAAGTTTTGTCTTTTTGTTATTTCTCCCAAAGACTGTTCTAGTATCCATTTACTCAAGATCATCAAGTGTGTCACGCGTTCTTTCCTCTGTCCCTCAATTTGTCCTGTGAGTATCAGATTTTCCAAGCCATCTTTCCTCATTACGTGCCCCTGAAATTTCAACTGCCTCTTCCTGATGTTGGGTATATTTTCTTTTTGATTCCATTCTCCCCAAAACCTCGTCGTTGCTCACCTGTTTAGCTCATGGTATCTTCAGCATCCTTCTGTAGAACCAGATTTCTGTTGCTTTAAGTCTATTCAGGAGATTGTCCTTTGGCTGCACTTTCTTTGAATTTTACAGTTTTGAAAAAATATTTTTGTTAAAGATTTCGCTATAATATATTTTTGGCAATCTTTAATATCTGTGCTTGCAAAAAAAAGTGGTGACAAAAGACAGTTTTTTCTCTTGACACCGTCATTATTTTAACTACCTTCACTCATCGGCACTGAATATTGTATTAGAATTGTAATAAAATCAGAACATATGAAAGTGAATTTATACATTTTTCTTGTTCTTGAGAATATACCACAAAAAATATTAACCATTATATTATTTATTAGTTTCTTTATTTACAAGAATTTTACAATTTTATATTTTACAATATTCTAAAAAATAATACAATTATATTAAAACTAATGCAATATTTATCATTTTACCTATTTATAAAGAAATAAATATGAAAACAATTTTTTGCTCATGAATTTATGAACATTTATTAAATCATTAAAGTAAGTTCTCAGCTGACATCAAGAGAAAAGACTATATCGAATCCATTGATAGGTCTGCTGCTAAGAAAGTTGGTTCAATATGCTGCGATAGACAATTTTTCTCTCCAGAATCTATCATGCATATCTATGTCTACAATTCGTCCATGCTTAGAATATTTCTGCCACATATGGCCCGGTGCGCTGCTATTTTCCTGGAGCCTCTTGATAAAATACAAGGAATAATCAGCAATATTATTGGTTCTGATCTGGCGGTTCGGCTTCAGACATTTTCCAATCGGCGTAAAGATGCCTCTCTATCTCATTTCTATAAATACTTTCATGGTAATTGTTCGGATGAGCTCTTCGCTAGGGTACCTAGATTTTTTTAATTTAAGCGCAGTACTAGACTGGCGCCAAGATCTCATCAATCTACAGTTGAGATGGCTACATGTAACTGTAAATTCTATGCTAACATCTTCTTTTCTCGCACTTCTCCTCCTTTCTGGTGCCATGCTTTCCAGCTAACTTTAATCTGCAAAAATTTAAATGCAATGTCAATCGCTATCTACTGTCCTCCTGGTTACTCTTTCCTCTTACCGCTCATTATAAATGTTTCTGCTCTTAATTCTTTCACACCCTGTAACCGCTTGTGTCTTAATGGTTTTACTGTCTTTCATGGTGTGGTACAGATTAAAAAAATGTGGACTAACTATAAAGAAATCCTTATTATATACCATTTTATAAAGTACGAATCAACTGGCAATTCGCCAGTGTTCTGCCATTCATTCCAGTGAACACTATAATAAATAAATTGTGTAAATAAACAACCTAATTTTGTTTGATTCGTTCGCTTAAAGCCATTTTAATGAGCGGACTGGATTACTCAACATGAAGATATTTTTAAATGGGTCTCACCTGGAAGGTTATGCGCTGCTTTTAGCAATACCTGTTACCATGTGGCGCGCATTTGGCTGTGGTGCATGTTCGTGGTGCACCCTTGTCTGGCTGGGTATTATGAAGGACATATTAGGCTTCGTACATTTATACCGCAGCCTCACTTTGCTGGAATACTGCTTTCTCTCTCAATAATACTAAGTTGGTGCAAAAATAATGTTGTTTACTCAGATATGTTACTATGTGAGAAAACGACATTATTTTTGCACCAACCTAATAATAATAATCTGACAAAAAAAAAAAAATCAGTGACGATCGACCAATATACGAAGTATCATCATAGTAGTTCTTCTTTTATTTGTTATGTTCCTTCAGAATTTGGGCGATCCTGACTCTCCACAATTTCCTATCCTTTGCAGCTCTAAGCAATGTATATCTCTTTATTTATCCCCTTCAGCCCCTGTTCAGTCATCCAAGCTCGTTAGGTATTTTACTCGATGTTTCCCTCTGAACCTTTGACCTTCAATGTCCTATGTGAGAGTCAGTGATCTTTCCTCGTTATGTGTTGCAGAAATTTTCATTGTCTCTTTCTTATTCTAAGTTCAAGCGTGTTTCCTTCTTCCCACTTTCCGTAAATCTTCCACGTTGCTCACATGTTCCGTCTAGGGCATTTTCAGCATCTCGATTAGCTTAAGTCTTCACCTGTAAGGAAACGGCCTAACATTTACTGCCATACGGGAGTATCGAGATTACAGGGAGAAATAGCAACTATAGGCCTCTACACGAGTCACAATAATAACCATATAAAAACAAAAATACAAAATAAATACTGATGACTGTGTTAACAATAGACATTGCAAGTTGAAATCGTGAAAGATAAGAGCGTATGGTTAAGAGAAAGAAACAAATAAATAGCGGAGAGGGTGAGTTAAATGTGTTACGTCTCTTTCTGTTCATCCATCCGACCGCCATTTCGTTAAATGTATATAAAAATCATAAAGGAAGAAAAAGAAACGGAAAACGAACCTTTAATGGGTTTCCGTTTAAGAGTTTTGCGTCAAGTTCGGGCTGGGTATTAGATCGAAATATGAGATAGCGTTTTTTGTTGTTGTTGTTTTTTTTCCCCGCACAATGTAACAGGATTTTTTTTTATTATTATTATTCATTGCACTTTTTCTTTCTTTTTTTTTTTTTTTTTTTTTTTTTAATTAAGACCACAGAAAACAGAAGTATCGTCTTTCCAACGCGACGAATGAGATGTTCGCTTAGCTTATTTTTACTCTTTTCTTTGGATTTTACAGTTTTGAAAAAAATATTTTTGTTAAAGATTTTGCTGTAACATTTTTTTTAGCAATCTTTAACATTTGTGCCCGCAAAAAAAAAAAAAAAAAAAATAGGACGGGGTGTCAAAAGACAGTTTTTTTCTTAACACCGCTAATATATATATATAAAAAAAATTAACTACTTTCACTGTTTGTTTTAAAAAGTGAATTGTAATAAAAACGAAACATATGAAAGTTAATTTATACATTTTTCTTGTTCTTGAGAATTTACAACAAAAAATATTAAACACTATTTATTTATTAGTTTGTTTATTTACAAGACTAATTTTATATTTACAACATTGTAAAAAATAATACAATTATAATACTAATACTAATGCAATATTTATCATTTACCAATTTATAAAGAAATAAATATGAAAAATTTTTGTTCATAAATTTATAAACATTTACTAAATTATTAAAATATGTGAACCAATTATAAGGAAATCCTTATTATTTACTACTTTATAAAGTTCGAATCAATTGGCTATTAGTTCTGCAACCCATTAAACAATCTAATAAATAAACTGTGTAAATAAACATTCTTGTTTGTGAGTCTTTCGCTTAACGACATTTTTAATGATTGATCAGAGAAAGCGATTATTTACAAGTGACAGTTTATATATTTCTAAACAAGTTTAGCGTTCATATGAAATTCATATGAGAGTTAAGATCTGACTGTTATTTAACAAAATGACTCGTGTTTTGGGGTTAATGTTTTGTTTTTGTAACATCTTACCGTGTTGGACAAAAGTTTTCCCTAGGGTAATGTATCCTGTTTTTAGTTTCCTTATGACCTATACTAAATGTGTTATAACTGATTCATACATCAAGATATCTGAAGTGTTTCGAATATATTAATTCCACATTCTAAAATTTTATGACGGATTCAGTGTATTTGCCATCATTATTCTCATTCCAATTTCAGGCATTCCATCATCAGCAAGTGGACCTAGGATGTTCCCCAATCGCGGTGAACGGGTGTTCCTTCATAGAGGCCCCGCGTGCCTTGAGCGTCTACTTGGTCTTAAACTCAACCCAGACCTCAAGTGGAACACATACATACGATCCATCGTTGAAGATAACGGGAAAATGGCCGGTTCCTTGCACCGCTCCAGTAAGTAACTGTCTCCTACTGCTATACGTTTCCAAAAGCCAGATCAGACCTAAAATGGAGTACTGCTGCCATATATGGACAGGAACTGTCCAGTCGTTACTTTACAGTCTCGTCACCATATCCTTGTGGGGGATGAATTATTTTCAACCCTACAACCCCTTTCCCCACAGACAAAATGTCGCAAGCCTCTCGCTCTTCTGTCGCTATTTCTATGGAAAGTGTTCAGATGAACTACATTCCTTAATTCCACCAGTTCTAACCTTTACGGGTAAGATCTATTATGCCATACATACTGTAGCCTCATTCCATTCATATTCCATTGAGCTGCTACTTTGCAGAACAGACTTCCAAGAGGATGCTTCCCCGATCACTATAATCCTAACCTGTTCAAGTCTAGAGTTAACAGTAATCTTCTCCACATATCCGCATAAACTCTACCTCTTACTCTGTAACTCACTACCTCAAGTAGCTATTGAGCCATGTACAGAGTGAAAATCATTGTAAAACAAAAGTCTCTATCAAGACGAGATATACATAGACATGGAAAACAAAACGAGAACATTCTCCCACAAAGATTAAATAAAGAGTTCATTTGGAAATTCCCAGAAAATTACCCAGATCGACAAGCACTTGATGAAGATCGGAAGGAACAAGGGTCGAAACGTTATGCTGATAACAGTAACGATGGGAACAATAGTACGTGTGTAAATAATGTTTTTTTTTTATGAGTTAAAGAGACTGCAGCGAAAGCGTTCATAATATAATGAAATTAAAACGGCTAGCAATTTTTATCCAAACATAAATTCCTTTGAAATTGGAATATGCAAGAGTCAATATTTGTAGCCAAGGATTCAAATTTCATAGTTTCTTTTGGAGAGAAAAAACTAATACAAATACTCACCAAGGCCAAACAGTTAAAAAGCAATTATTCCAAAATTTGATTGTAATTGCAGCAATATACAACAGTTCTACGAGTTATGTTTTTTAAATTTTCTATGTGTGAAATGAGCTCCTTGATAAAATCCAAAGAAAAATAATCAATAGTATTGCTGCTAATCTGACGGCTCGGCTTCAGTCACTTTCCCACCACCGTAACATTGCTTCTCTATGTCTTCTATATACACTTTCATCGTAATTGTTCCAATGAGCTCTTCGCTATGGCACCTTGACTTTAAATTTAAGCGCATTGCAAGATTGGTGTAGGGATCTCATCAATTTACAGATGAGTTAGCTAGATGTAACCATAAATTCTATGGTAACAGTTATTCATCTCTCGTTTCTCGCTTGTGGAACTCCCTTCTAGCTCCATGCTTTCCAGCTAACTTTAATCTGCAAAAATTTAAATACAATGTCAACCGCTAAATGGGTTACAGGGTGTGTAAGTTAAAAATGATTTTCTGCGTTATTTTAAAGTAAAAGTAATAGTTGTTTCAACTCAAATCGATTAAACTTCACATCTGCTAATATTCCGCAAAGTAAAGTTTGTAAAGTTTTAAAAAGTATATTTATTTTTCAAAGATTTTTCAATAAAGAGAATTACGTTGTGCTGAGAGAATTGTAAACATGGCTAAAATCAGCCATTTTTAGCGATTTCAAAAAATAAACTCATTTCAGTCAATTTAAACTAGCTTTGAAATGCAGCAAAGTATTTTGCTTATTGGTAATGTTAAAATTAATCTACAAGTTTGAAATTAGGGCAAAAATAAAAGCTTCAAGAAAGATTTAATTTGATTTTAAAAAATTAATTTTAAACCTTAGTTATCGCTTTTGATTAGAGGTATATATATATATATATATATATATATATATATATATATATATATATATATATATATATATATATATATATATATGTGTGTGTGTGTTTGCATCTCGCTCATACTCAGTAATTTATTTTAAAAATTTACTATTAATTTTCAGTAATCAACGTGGGCCTTAACATTCCTGTGAAGTAGAGGGTCACTGCCCGCCACTACGCTAGGTGTAACTGTTATGGTTTCCATGGCAAACAGGCTTGTACGCAACCATCCGATTTGTCACATCCAGTTTCGAATTCAGAGTTGTCCTTCTGCTAATGCGCATGATACACAATGCCACAGAGTTCAATTCGTCTTGATATTAACCCAAATCTGAGTAGTCGAGGTTGATATCTTTTTCAAATTGAACGCAACTGACTTTGCTTAAATTTGAACACGGAAAAACAACACAACGCTCATATCCACGCATATATATATGTGTGTATATGTATGTATGTGTGTGTGTGTGCGCGCGCGTGCGCGTGTGCGTGCGTATATGTGTGTGACAGATTTTTATTACTTAAACGTTATTTTCAGTGGATATTCGTATTCGAGCAAACGTTCCGTTTATTTATTTATTTTTGTCTACCGGCCTGAATATTCGAGAAAATTTATTAGAAAAGAATATGTTTTCTTCAGCAGGATTCGAACCTGCGTTTTGTAGAAGAGACAAAATAAATAAAAAGAGACAAGAGAAAAAAATAACTATAGTTAGCCGACACGTTTCGTCTTCTGAGAGAAGAAAAATTTACATATATTTAATATATATATATATACTTTATAGTATATATATATATATATATATATATATATATATATATATATATATATATATACGCGTGTGTGTGTGAGTGTACCGCGTGTAACAGCAAAATTGTCCAAATTGTGTAACAGCATAATTGTCCATACCACAAAATATTTAATATTGAAAAACCACTTTTTTCCAAGTTTTCAGATAAGACGTTTAGCCACCTTGATACCATTTGTCGTAAGAATTACTGAAAACTCCTTTGAGTTATTCAGCTAGAAAGAGAACAGCTTAAAATTGTTTTGTGTCAGCCCTACTGTCTTAACTGAGCAATGGTGAGAGGAAAAATTATTCAGGCCTTCAATAATGGTACCAACATTCATACTCAGGCTTCCATACTCAAAATTCATTCAAGAACCATTAAGAGAACCGTGAATAATTTTAAAAAAGTTGAGAGGAAAAGTGGACCAGGAGGTCACAACAGTAAGAGGGATCATCATTTCAACTTAGAGCGAAAGAGATCAATTTGAAAAGACCCAACTTAATCCACGAGATGTTTGAAACGTGAAAAAGGAGTTTCAGCTATGACAGTCCAAAGAGCAGTGAAAAAATACTTGAAAATGAACTCGTACGTGAAACCTGTGAGGCACTTTTTTACTCTAGTACAGACAGTTAGAAGGTTAGAAAGGCCGAAGATCATCTTGAATACGTTGGAAAATGATCCTTGGATAATATATATATATATATATATATATATATATATAATGCTACTACTGACCATGCAGGCATTCAAACACTTAATTTTTCAGTTTCTCAATTCCTCACGCAAAAGTTAACTTCCCCACTCGTTTTGCCGACACTGTGTTTTACCTCCATCCCCAAGTCTTGTAGCGCCACGCAACTCTGCCCTCTTGGTAACTCCGATCATGCTGTAGCATCTGTTAACATCTCCTTCAACTCCACCCCCTGCAAAGAACCTCCTACCACTAGAACATCGTTCTATTATCAACGAGCTGACTGGGACTCGTTCCGTGATTTCCTCCGCGATGTACCCTGGGATGTTGTCTTTACGCTCCCCGTCCAAGAATGTGCTTCTGAGGTCTCATCCTGGGTTAAAGCTGGAATCGACGCTGTCATCCCCTCAAGGAAATATAGGGTCAAGTCGCGCTCCTCCACTTGGTTCTCCGCTGCTTGCTCAGCCGCCATTGCCCATAGGAACCACTTCTTTCACCTATTTTTTTGCGACATGTCTGACTGCAATAGACGTCTCTTTGCCTCCGCCCGTAGCAAGTGTAAGCGTGTCCTCAACGAAGCTAAGTCACTATTTGCTGCTCGGATGAAGGAGTGTATTGCATCTCGCAAATTTGGTTCCAAAGATTATTGGCGTCTTTTCAAGAGCGTACTGAACAATAGCAAACCCTCTATACCTCCTTTGTTCAACCAGTTCGAGGTCCTGACCTCCTCTGCCGACAAGGCTGAATGCTTTGCTCGGAAATTTTCATTCAACTCAACGCTCGACTCCGGTGTACCCATACCCGACTTCCCTCTTAGAACCGAGGTCCCATTGAGCGGGTAACACATAACCCCGTCTTTGGTATTGAGCATTATCTCCAATTTAGACCCCAACAAGGCTAGTGGTGGGGATGGGATACCAGCCATTGTCTTGAAGAAATGCGCGCCTGAACTGGCGCCTGCCCTCTCTAAACTATATAACTACTGCCTCAAGGAATCTTGTTTTCCTGACTGCTGGAAGTCTTCATCGATTGTTCCTGTCTTTAAGAAGTCTGGCGACCCCTCTGACCCTTCTAATTACCGCCCTATCAGTCTCCTACCCCTCTTCGGCAAAGTCTTCGAATCCCTAATCAACGCCAAAGTGGTTAACTACCTTACATCCCATGATCTGCTCTCAGACAAGCAATATGACTTCCGCTTTGCCCGATCTACATCTGATGTTCTTACGGCCATCACTGAAATTGTCTACCAAGCTCTTCAAAATAACGGAGAAGCTCGTGCCGTGGCCCTAGACATCTCCAAAGCATTTCATAGGGTTTGGCATGCCGGCCTTCTTCGCAAGCTCCAGGGTTATGCTATTACAGGTCGATTGTTTGACCTAATACAATCATTCCTGCCAAACCGTGAATTGAAGGTCGTTCTCAATGGATTCTCCTCCAGTTCCTATCCCACGAACACAGGTGTTCCTCAAGGCTCCATCCTGGGCCCTCCTCTATTCCTTATCTTCATCAATGACCTTCCTGACGCCATAGACTCCAAAGTTGGCATCTACGTGGATGACACTACAATTTACTCCTGCCTCAAAAACAAATCTAGTGTCGCTGACAAAACTGACCTGGCCGTGCGTCTCGAAAAGGACCTCCAATCGGTTGTCAACTGAGACAGGAATTGGCTGGTCAACTTTAATGCCTCAAAAACAAAACTGCTCTCTATTAATCACCACAGAGATCCTTCCCTGTCCCCCATTAGAATGTCTGACGCTCAACTTCTCGAGAGCACCTCTCTGCGTCTGCTCGGTCTCACGTTGACTGCTGACCTGAGATGGAACAAATACATTGAGTCAATTGCTTCGTCCACCGCAAAGAAAGTTGGCTCCCTGTGCCGCGCCAGGAAATTTTTCTCCCCGGAATCGATCCTTCAGATCAACAAATCAACAATTCGCCCTTGCATGGATTATTGCTGCCATATATGGTCTGGAGCCCCTTCTGTTTGCCTCGGGGTTCTTGATAAGATCCAGAGTTGGATATGCAATATAATTGGCCCTGATCTGGCATCTCGTCTACAGTCGCTCTCTCACAGACGTGCCGTTGCCCCTCTCTGTCTTTTTTTTTACAAATACTTCCATGGTTATTGCTCCGATGAGCTGCATTCGCTGGTTCCCAGACTTCATGAATTCAAGCGCCCTACGAGGCTGACATCCCGCTCATTTTTACACACACATACACACTTTTACACACACATACACACACACACACACACACATATATATATATATATATATATATATATATAGATAGATAGATAGATAGATAGATAGATAGATAGATAGATATGCGTGTGTATTTAGCAGCAAATTTTCTTTTAGGTATGTCTGATTGAATAAATTACAAACATTGTGTCTACTGTCTCATAATCCTTTCATATTTACAAATATTTTTGCGTATCTTGCAATTAAATAAGCCAAGAAATGCACTGTAACAGTGATAATCACTTTTATTTCCCAAGTACTTTCGATCTCTTTCTGAGATCCTCATCAGGAGTGCAACTGGTAAGCCAAAAACTATGTGGATTATGATAAAAATAAGCAGACATAATGTTTGTAATTTATTCAATCAGATATGCCTAAAAGAGAATTTGCTGCCTAAATACACAAATATTTCTAGTTTTTCCAGTAGTTTTCCAAATAAATCATTTTCATCATAAGTTATCTATCATCACCCGACGAAGAAACATTATAGCTCTGAAACATGATTTTTTTGTATAGCGATGTAAAATATTATGATAAAAATATAATATATATGTGCGTGTGTGTGTAAATATTTCAGATAGAGTATATCTGTAAAAGGACAGTATGAAAACTTATCTTAACCGATTCGTTTCGTCCTCTGGGGGAATTCAAGGCAAATGTGATAAGTCCCTCAGGGGTCGAAACGCGTCAGCTGAGTAAGTATTCCTTTTTGTCTTATATATATATATATATATATTAGGTTGGTGCAAAAATAATGACGTAATAATGCCGTTTTTGACGTTAAAAAATACGTCAAAAAACGACATTATTACGTCATTATTTTTGCACCAACCTAATATATATATATATATATATATATGTGTGTGTGTGTGTGTGTGTGTGAAATATGTATGTATATAAATATATATATATTGCTCAATATGTATGTATGTATGTATATAAATGTATGTATATAAATATATGGCACAGTGGATAAAGGCGTTGGTTAGATCCAGCGACAGGACCCAAAGAGTGTGAATTCAATACCCGGTTAAGGCAGTGGAAAACTTGGAGAGAGAAATGAAGGGTTCAGTTCGACATTCCAACAACCTGAAGAAGGCCGGAGCGTACAACGGCCGAAACTTTGTGATAAATATGGCGACAAAGATGAGGACAATAGTCCGAATAATGTAAATAATGTACGTTTGATTAAAAAGAACCGACAAGTTATTGTATTTTCCAACTTTCGTATAAGAGATTGAATATATTTGTTATTGATTTGTTCAAGTATTTTCAATCAACTCAGTCATTTTCAAGAATCAATGTGGTGTCTTTGTGGTAGTTAAAATCCCTTTGTCTACATTCTTTGGAAAGTTGGAAGTTTGAAATAGTCTAATGTGACGTTATGCGTAATGGTTATTGGGAACGAGGTTATTGGGAACGAAGTTATTGGGAACGAGGTAGCACCAAAACGAATGTGGTTTAGATGGAGATATTTAGGATAGCTTCAAGTTTATCATCATGTAAACAACTAATGCCCCAGAGAAACTAAAATTTTATACAAAGGGGCGGTGCCTGGTGTTTTCCGCTACCTTAAAACGTCGGATTTTCCTCTCATTCAGATGCCATACTTGTGGCTTCTTTTGTTTTTGTTTGGTTTCTGGTTTTTAAATAGAGAATTTCTTTCAAGACGGTGTTGGAAAAAACAAACATTTCCGGAACATCATGCATTTGCTTGGGTGGAACTGAATCATTAGTATAGATAGAGAGATAGAGATATGGCGGGATAGATAGATAGATAGATAGATAGAGAGAGAGAGAGAGAGATAAAAACAGAGAGAGATAGAAACAGAAACAGAGAGAAAGAGATAAAAACAGAGATTGAGAGATTTATAGAAACATATATATATATATATATATATATATATATATATATATATATATAGAGAGAGAGAGAGAGAGAGAGAGGTGGAAACAGAGATAGAGATATATAGAAACATATATATATATATATAGAAACAGAGATAGAGAGAGAGAGATAGAAACAGAAATAGAGAGATCGATAAAAGCAGAGAGATATATATTCTAGAAACAGAGATAGAGAAATATATAGAAACAGAGAGAGAGAGATAGAAGTATATATATATATATATATATATATATATATATATATATATATATATATATATATATATAACAGAAATAGGCAGGTATATAGAAACAGAGACAGAGAGAGGTAGAAACAGAAATAGAGAGATAAATAGAAACAGAGAGAGAGAGAGAGAAACAGAGATACAGAGATAGCAAGTGATATAGAAACAAAGAGAGAGAGAGAGAAAAACAGAGATAGAGAGAGAGAGATAGAAACAGAGATAGAGAGGTAAATAGAAACAGAGAGAGAGAAACAGAGATAGAGAGATAGCGGGAGAGATAGATAGATAGATAGATAGATAGATAGATAGATAGATAGATAGATATTATGAAGTGGACTAAACCTGAAAATCACTTTAATATATTTTCTGTTTATTCGTTATTTTTATAGATACAATTATTTGAGTAAATGCTCCGCTTATAATAAACAGTATTAATTACATTTACCGGCCCGAATATCCGAGAAATTTCGTAGAAAATATGTCCTCCAACAGGAATCGAACCAGCATCCTACACGAAACCGTATATAGATAGATAGATAAATAGATAGATAGATAGAGAGAGAGAGAGAGAGAGAGAGAGAGAGAAAGATTGAGATAGAGACATATAGAGATTGATAGAGATAGGTAGATAGATATAGAAGGATAGAGTGATAGATAGAAACAGAGACAGAGCGATAGGAACAAAAACAAAGAGATAGATAGAGAGACATAGAAACAGAGATAGAGTATGATATATAAGCATATATATATATATATATATATATATATATATATATATATATATATATAGAGAGAGAGAGAGAGAGAGAGAGAAATAGATTCGGAATCAGCGTTCTCGATTTGTTTGGATTGTAAACACTTTGTTGCTGATATTATCAAACTTAAAACCAATGCCTTTCAAGACTGAAACGCTAACTACTGCAGAAACATAAACGCCACTCTTCTGGTTGTGCTTATGAACAAAAAATATAATTGACTTTTTCAGAACTGACCACAAAAGCAAAGAAGCTTTCCTGGTATCAGCGGTTTACAAATAATGTTTCTTTGTCAACTAGAATAGAAAGGAGATCGTAAACATTTCCAAAACTATTCAGAACAAATTTAGAATGATGATATCATTAACCCTTAAAGGGCGAGAAAACGTTGCACGAACGTGCCTGACAAATCTGTAAAAAACGAGAAAAAAAATTTAAAGGGTACGACTAACCATTCACATAACAGAAAGAGAACTTAGAAAATTTGACACTCGCAGAACATATCTAAGTGTCCAGAGGAAAGCAGTGCATACCTTACCTAACGAGCTTGTGCAAATAGTTGCAAGAACAGGGTTTAGATAAAAAAATAAAAAAAATAAAAAAATTACCAAGAGCTACAAATGGCAGGAAATTGTGGAGAGGCATGATCGCATAAGTTCTGAAGGGACACAGTAAATAGAAGAAGATTGTGTAAACGTTGGTAGAACAGGGATTAGGAGCGATAGCAGAAAGACAAACATTACTTAGAGTTAAAAAGGATAGGAAGTTGTGGAGATCTATGATCTTCCATTTCTTGAAGGGACACGGCAGACAGAGTGGGAACTTGTGTAAATGGTTGATAGAACAGGGTTTAGGAGAAATAGCAAAGTGACGAACTTTACTAAGAGCTACAAAGGGCAGGAAATAGTGGAGAATCATGATCATCCACGTTCTGAAGGGACACAGTAAATAGAAGAGGATTGTGAAAATGCTTGGCAAAACGGGGATTAGGAGAGACAGTAAAAAGACGAACTTTACTAAGAGCTACAAAGTGCAGCAAACAGTGTAGAACCATGATCGCTCACTTCCTGAAGGGATAAGCCAGGTAGAATAAGAAGAATATTGCATGGGACATCATCTTTTTGCATCTTCTCAAACAAAAAAAAATCTTGTTAATTCTTAAACAACGAGAAAAGTTTTTATGAATGCGCACTAAACGGGTAAAAAAAAAAGAAAAATTCATTTTTTAAAAGGGTAATTTTATATTTATCTTTCTTTTAATTACATACAAAAATTAAAAACAATGATATTTTAACCTTTTATATTCTCTCGAAACAAGAAGAATTATAATTAAACTATATTCGTTTGTCACGTCAGTGGAGCAGAGCTTTATATACTGTGAGCCTTGAGTTATTATTATCAAGTATTATAGACATTATTTTATCCTGTTGCCAGGACTGAGAATGCGCCGACGGCGTCCCTTGTATAGAAAGGTAAGACCGGATCCAAATGGACCATCCTATTAAGTAGATAGCATGTAGAGTCTAATATCAACAGCCAATATTAAGCCTATCTCCGAACCAAGTAAATTCTTACAGACTCTGATATAATCGGATAATATGAACCCTCCAGAATCACATAAATGCTTACTGATTCAAATATAAACAACCAGTATTTACCTATCCCCAAACCAAGTAAATGCGTATAGGCTCAAATATAAATGGCCAATATTTACCTATACCCAAACAAAATGCATATAGACTCAAATATAAACATCTAATATTTACCTATCATCAAACCAAGTAAATGCGTATAGACTCTATATTTGAGTCAATATTGAACAACCAATATTTATTATCCCTGAACCAAGTAAATGCTTATAGACTCAAATATAAACAACTAATGTTTATCATCCCTGAACCAAGTAAATGCTTATAGACTCAAATATAAACAACCAATATTTATCTCTTCCCAAACCAAGTAAATGCATAGAGACTCAAATATAAATGATCAATATTTATCCCTTCCCATAACAAGTAAATGTTTACAGACGCAAATGTGAACAACTAATATTTATCTGAGTAATATTAGTCATGTAAATGTGAGTCTATTATTACGTCAAAAAATGACATTATTACGTCATTATTTTTGCACCAACCTAATAGTATTTACTTGGTTTGGTTTAGGTAAATATTGGTTTTGGTTCTACAATAACAAAGACTGATTTCGATATTATATAATGCACAAAATGTTGACATATAGTAAAATGAAATTAAAATTAATTTCAAAATTAACACAAATATTATACGTTCACCTATCGCCCGGTTCACACTCCTTCCCCGTCTTTTGAACAAGAATACATTTTTATCCCTTCACCTAATGTCTTCTCATTTTCTTTCACTTTCAGTAACGCCTTGCATATTAGTGACTTTACGGCCTTACTTAGGATTAAATGATTTTTTTTTAAAGTGAAAAGTTGACAGTAGTTTTCAAAAATATCCAATTAAGTAAAAACAATGCTTGATTAGAAAAAAAGAAAGTAATAAATTAACTGTACCAATAGATTTTGCATAAAAAATGTAAGTTTGTTTTAGAGGATTAATTTTAATTCAAATGAACTATAATGTCAATTCAGAATACACGAAAGATGCTCCGAAAATACTGTTTGTTTTCAATTACTAAAAAGCGACAAACTCAACTAAGAATTCTAAAACGATGCTCTTCCTATCTTCACCACGCGCCTTTGTTCGGATCGAACGTCAGCGTATGACTCCGTTAACTTGCATCCGCACACGAAATCAAAAAAAAAAAAAAGAAAAACACTGCAGGATATCAGAGTCCTTTGAAGTAAAGCATTTCGCCCATCACGTCGACTTGCATATTATTAGGCTATTAATCAAAGGAGAACCTGACATCACACTGAGAATTCCTGCTGTAAGGAAAAAGATTCGTTTTTGCCTATGTGAACCATGAACACTACCCATAGACATATCAGAAATGCTATAATCACGGGGATGGCGCTTTGGAACCATTATTAATTAGAATTAACGGCGTGTATCTGAAACTACAAAATTAAAGGTCGTTTAAGGTAGTTAACTGGGGCAAAAAAATTGGCTTTAATTGTCCAAGAGAACAATGTTTGCTTTTCATCAGCATGACTAATGCTAACCTCCAGGACATGAAGGGAAAAGATTATATTGAATAAATTGTAAGGTCAGCTGCTAGGAAAGTCGGTTCATCGTGTCGTGGTTTTTCTCGCCAGAATCTATCTTACATATCTATAAGTCTAATATTCGTCCATGCTTGCTGTCACATATGGTCTGGTGCACCTGCTATGTATTTAGAGATTCTGTTGTAACCGGGAACTAAAGAAACGGAAGCACCGTTTCAGCCATTGTTCAGCCAAAGGAGTACCGTGTCGGCCATATTGTGAATGGATGAATAAAAAGCAGGAGTATCGCTTCTGCCGACAAAAACAAGTAACTAATCTAACCTGTGTTTATAAAATCCAAAGAAGAATCTACAATGCTATTGGCCCTGACCTGGCATCTCGGCTTCAATCACCGTATTGTAGTCTTTGCTATAAATATTTCCGTCGTAATTGTTCTGATGAGCTTTTTTCTATGGTACCTAGACTATGAATTTGATCGCAGTACTAGATTGGCGGCAAGGTCTCTTCATTTTACAGTTGAAATGACAAGATGTACCTAAGTTCTATGCTAACGCACTTTTCACTTGTGAAACTCTCTTCCGGCTTCTTGTTTTCCAGTCAACTTTGATCTTCAAAATTTTACATATTTACAATATCAATCGTTACCTTCTTTTTTTTTTTTTTAACTCATATTCTTTTATTGTTTATGTTTCTCTTTTTTTCATATTCGTTCACGCTCAGTAACCCCTTGTATCATAGAGGCTTTATTGCTTTGGTTAGGGTGAAAAGATTGGTCTTTATAATGTACATGTAATATCGGGGTCGCTTTCTTTGTTGTAGGTACGACAAAAATTGAAATAAAAGGCAAGACACGAAAAGTGCGTGTGAAATGAATAAATCTTTTAATCCATCTTATCGTATGAAAAAAAGACTAGCGAGTCGCCTTGTTTCCCGGCTTCACGGAGTATGGCTATCGTCTTAATTCTAATTCTTGTGGGATTTTTCCCATCCTGATTCTCTCTCTCTCTCTCTCTCACTCTCTCTCTCTCTCTCTCTCTAGCGATTGTCAGAAAACAAACTGACATGTCAAAAATAAAGAACTAAAACCATTTCCGACCCCTAACGCGATACTGTTTATAAATACCACAGTGGTGTTGTCATTCTTTTGGCATGGATTTCGACCCGAGATGAAGATCTTTACTTGCTTGCATTTTATCTCTTAGTTTCTCTCGCTTTCTTTCTCTCTCTTTCTTTATTTCTTTCTCTCGTTAATCCCAGTCAAAAACTAATGCTTATAATTTCAAAGTACGGAAGCCTTGTCACGAGTCAATTAGGATCGAATGTGCACAATATGTTCTGTACCATAGTAGCAGGTTGTATGTCTTGGGCAAGAAAACCTGGCAGAACTAATCCCTCTCCAGAGCTGTTTTGAATTCAAATTTTTCTTTGCGAAAGAAAGCAAGACAGCGCGGCCATTTCTACTATTTAACCCATAGCTTGCAGCGAAGGAAAGACGAGACGGGTATTTGCGCGCAAGTGATCAGAACGAATCCATGCCGGAATTCGAATGCAACTCACCTATTTCTCCTATTATTTCGTTAACCGTTAGACCAGCCGCGCATCTACGGAAGCCTAAAATAAAACTGTTATATTTGACTAAAAACAACCCAAAACCTAGGTTGGTTTATTCGCGCTGAGAACGAACGAAAAGCCAAATCTAACAATTTATTTCCTATTTTTCTGTCTTTTTCTGTTGGTAATATTTTATAAAATAAATTATATATAATTAGACTTACCAAACATTCAAGTTTGTCCGGGACTGCCAACAGTTTGTTTCTGTGTTATAATTCATCAGGAATTGTTTTTTCTTTGTTGTTTTGTTTTGTTTTGTGTGTGTGCATGTGTCAGTTCTGAGGCATGAGGCTTTTGGCTCATTGTAATGGTAACATTGACAATAGCCGCTTGCTTATAGAAAAAACATTCGGCATTCCTTGATTAAACAAGCAGTGCGAGTCGAGTTACGCTTTTCTTCACTTTGACTTGACCATTGGGCTGGGATTAAAGTGTAGTATCTGCATTCGGGCGAACAAACTAGATTTTTTTCTCTCAATTGTGTTTTGTGTCTTTGGCCAGAGCGCAACTGAAAATATTGTTGAGCGTTGTTCGGTCTCGAAGAACAGCTGCCCGCGATAGTACCTCCCTGACTGCAATAAATGTAGTTTATGTCTTTCCGAAAAAACTAATGGTTCTAAAACATATAGACAACCCTAATTTGGTAAACAAAAGAAGTGAGTTAGTGACCACATGCATAAAGAGATACAAATACCTACTCAAATATGTTGACCCAGATTAATATGTTTCTTTTTCACATTTGGACCCCACACGTACTTGTATTATTCTAACTACTGCTGCTATATTATTAATATTGTTGATAATTTTATTATTATTATATTATTAATGTTATATTTGTATTATTATTACTATGATCTATCATTAATATTATTATCTATTATTAATATTACTATTATTATTAGTATTATTGTTACCCATTATTATTGATATTATTATTATTATTATTATTATATAACTGTTGTTTCCTAAGTGGCTTACTTCGGCAAAAAAGAGTTACCCCCCACCCTTGGTACTTGACGTATTTTTCTATCAGCGTCCTTAGATGGCGAGTTTTTTTTTTTTTTTAATATAATTTAGAATTTTTTTAATTTCAAGTGTAAGCTTGAACTTAAATTTAAAGTTAGATTATAGTGCAGTTAAATATTTAACAAGAGTAATAATTTATCAAATAACACCGCGAAGCCCAGAAATATTAACCGGAATGAGAACAGATCTGTTGTGCCTGATAATTGCATAGTGCATGAAACTCCAAGTCGTACTGTCAGTATGGGGTAATATTATTATTATTATTATATATACGAGTTGGGATCAAATATGAATCGGAATCCGACAGAATGATAAGATAAAGAACAAATAGGAAACGTTTATCAATCTAACGTTTCACTTTTATTAAAGCTTCATCAGAAGATGAAATAGGAGAAAAAGCAGAAAGAAATTCTGGTACGTTTACTTTTGTTTTGATTGATTTTCATTTGTTAATTATGTTTCATGTGAATTCGACTTGTTAAACAAACGTTAGTATAATTTATGTCGTTCCAAATTGAAGGAAAAACGACGGGTGCACTTGGAGTTTAAAGAAATTAACAGATTCCAAGCCTAACTGAAAAACTGTAAATATTGCTATATGAACGCAAGTGTATAATAATTCTAGTTTGTCTTTGTAGGTTTCTGATGATAATGTATATTCGTAATTCTGTGCGTGTGTTTGCGTGTGTGTGTTTGTGTGTTTAGTAGATATGTTTGTTTGTCTTTCGCATGTTTTACGTGTGTACAGGTTGTTTTTCGATAAACATATTCTAGATTCCTTAAAAATAAACACACACACGCGCACACGCACACACACATACATACATATATATATATATTTATATATATATATATATATATATATATATATATATATAAGAAACTGAGCAGATATGTATATTTCAAGAGTCAGTGATAGATTTGTGTTTAAAGGCACTCAGCTTCATCATCAGCGCTTCCTGACCAAAATGTCTGAAGCGCATCGGATCTAACAACGGTTTTTCCTGTCCAGCGTGACACAACCCCGAATCCTGTCGGGAACACATATTTTTCTTTAATAAGGCTTATCGAATATTCAGGCCGGTAGTCGAAAAAAAAAATTACTCTTATTAAATAAAATCAAATATGGTTATCTGTTCAAAATAACGTTTAAGTAATAATAATAATAATTATATATATATATATATATATATATATATATATATATATATATATATATATATATATATATGGCTATACAGGTTTATGTCGACATCGCTGTATTTTTTGGGTTTTCATGTTTGTTTGTTTTGTTAGCATTTCCCGGCCTAAATATAGAAACACAATGGAACATTAAATACATATTTATAAGTTCAACAGCTACGCCGTGACTCTAAATGCTTGGGTTCTTTAATACGAAAAGTGCTATTCTCCACTATGGCAACGCAAGACCACAGATAGCAAAAATCTGAGAAGTCGTCTGGTCTGTTCCAGCCCAACCGCCATATTCACCTGACCTTTACATCCATCGGTTATTAACTTTTTCGATCGCTGCAAAACGCTTTCATGGGGAGAAAACTTTCTCTAATGAATACCAGATTTAAGAATTCGCCTAAAACTTTTTCTCATGCAGAATTTTACTCAAAAGGTATCGAAGAGCTGCCTGATAATGAGCAACAAGTTTTGCAAAGAAAATGTAATTGAACTTATCCTTCAAAAATGAACAAGAAACGGAAATTATTTATGAGTCAACTTAATAGTTTAGATATAAAGGAAAATTTTTAAATAATCTAAGAGGATATGCGAGAAAGAAAAAAAGAAGAAAAAAAAACAAAAAAAAGAAAAAACAAAAAGAAACAAAACCAACAAACAAAACGAAACAAACAAAAAGGAACAAAAAACAAATAAAATGAAAAAAAGCAAAAAGAATCAAAACAAACAAAATGAAAATGACTGATTTCTTTTGATGGCTTATCAATCTTTTTCTGATATAAGTCTTACTGTTTAACCCATAGTTCGAAGGAGAAGAGATTGATTCATATTTTTCCCAAGGGAAAGCATCTAAGTGAATATAATGAACCCGACTGGAATTCGAAATTCTGCTCCATACTACTAACGCTTGTTCTTTCCTAAGACTAATATGTACACACCTTTTACCTTGAGTGGCTCTTGGGCCTTGTAGTGGGTGAACATTAAAAGAAAGTAAAATAGAAAGAACAAAAAACAGAAAGAAAGTAACAAAGAAATAAAGCAAGAAAGCGGCAAAAACAAAAAGAAAGATAAAAAGAAAGAAAAAGCAAGAAATAAACAAAAACAGAAGCAAACAAACAAAAAGGAAAAAAAGAAAAAGAAAGAAAACAAACAAAAGAAAAGACAGTTATTTTAATTGCCTTTTACTTGTTGAAATAAATCATTTATCATGACTCTCTTGATTTACGGATTAACTTAATTTGGCGTTTTCTTTGATCCTAATCCCTAGCCAGCTCGACGCACTTCAAACAAATAATGCTTATCTGGCGTTTTACATTATTATTTTGCAAGAAACTTCACGTGACTATATTAGAGTTTACTACTATTACTTCCATTAGTCATTTCGCTGGATTCTTCTGTCCCGGAAGTGACTCTGTCAGAGGCATGGGTAAAGCGCTTAATTCTGGGAACATTTTACCGTGACGGACGCCGAACGAGAAAACCTTGCACTAATTACTCCTGCACCACCTCAGCGTTGGATTAAAGCAACTGGGGGGTCCTGGCGAACATTTTGACTCTCGCCACACACACAGGTAACGTAATGAAAATTAAACCTACATTGTTATTAGCAGACACATAGATCAGAAAGTGACAATCCAGTATCGACAAAAATAATAAACAACCTGTTTTTTTTTATATACAAAAGTTCATCGAATACGGGGCTCGAGAGCCACTCAAGGTAAAGGATTTCTATTAAAATGGTTATGATGAAGGAAATGAGTGATATGAATGACAGATCGGAGGAAGTGAAGATTATAAGGATAACGAGGACAAATAACGACTGACTCTTGAGTTGAAGAATTTAAGATTGTATTGTTTAGGGTGGCATTCACGCGGGTGTCTATTCCACAAAGTAGTTCCTTAAATTTTCAGTTTATTTATAGACTGGGATTTTGTCCAGTTTTATGATAAGAGGCTGTTATTGTGTCCAGTTTTATGATGAAGCTGGGATTTTGTCCAGTTTTATGATAAGAGGCGGGGATTTTATCCAGTTTTATTATATAAGGCTGGGATTTTGTCCAGTTTTATGATGCGGCTGGGATTTTGTTCAGTTTTATGATAAGAAGCTGGGATTTTGTCCAGTTTTATGATGCGGCTGGGATTTTGTCCAGTTTTATGATAAGAGGCTGGGATTTTGTTCAGTTTTATGATAAGAAGCTGGGATTTTGTCCAGTTTTATAATAAGAGGCTGGGATTTTGTTCAGTTTTATGATAAGAGGCTGGGATTTTGTCCAGTTTTATAATAAGAGGCTGGGATTTTGTTCAGTTTTATGATAAGAGGCTGGGATTTTGTTCAGTTACCGCGCAAGCCCACTGTACTTTCCTACAGCCAACACTCGACACTGTGTGGCCCGTTTGTCAATGACACGCTTAATTTCATGAGGAAAATAACGTTTCTTAAAATGCTATTTTGTTTCGTTCTCACTTGTTCACACACAGACACTCTCTTAAATAACCACATACATAAACAATGATTAAGTACAATGTTTCTTGAATTGTAACTTTTTGTTGATGGTAATATTTTCATCATTTTAAACAATTGGCGATGTTCACTAAGGAAGATAACACGTGTAAACATAGTTTGGTCTTGAAACCGGAAAGATTTATAAGTATTTTATCTCTGGAGGAGAAATCTACTTTTTTTTTCAAATGAATAAATTAGAAATAAATCACACATAGCAATGTATGTTAATCACACTCTCATCAGTGATAATAAGACTTCAATTTTTTAAACATAGAAAAATCTTTTCTACAAGAATAACAAAAGCGTTTCTCCAATTTCGAAGATATATGCTTACTCATATGGTCTTCTGTGGTAAAAATAGATGAGGGACCTACTATGAAAGATTACCTTGAATCTTTTTAGTAGTGCGTCCCGCTTTGTGGTGAGCCATAGATCATGCGTCCCGCTTTGTGGTGAGCCATAGATCATGCGGCCCACTAGTCGAAAAACATTACCCATTTTCTTTCATTTGAGAGGGACGGATGGGCTACTTAGTTAACCTGTGAACTTTTCAAACTACATTTAACTAAATTTATCTAACTCTCTCTTTATCCCTCTCTCTCTCTCTCTCTCTATCTCACACACAAACACACACACACATACATACATACATACATACATACATACATACATACATACATACACATATTCTTCTTGCTGGTTCTATCTCTTCGACAAAAACGAACTTATCTGTGTTTTTTATTTTATTACTATCTTTCTATCAAGTACACCCACTAAGTAATCTGGACCTCTTTTCCTATGATTTTGGGGTGCTGAATCCATTTATGGCACTAACAATCTTCCCCCAAAAAATCAAAATGCAAAATTTAAGCACTTTTCAAGAATGATGACTCTTCCCTGCAGACCAGGATATCTAGACCTAAACCTTTATTTTTTTAATTAAAAATGTGAAATTTTTGTTTTAATATTTCTTTTAAATACAAATAGCATTAATACAGTTCCACAATTGATCTGAAAATCATTCACGAGGATCAAGACACCATAAATATCCACTTGGCTCTGTTGTGCGAACCTATTGTGTGCCATTTATATAGGAGGTGAAAGTAAACATTTTGGTACCATACAGTGGGCACCAATTATCAGGTTTTGATTGAACTTTGCTTGTAATTATAAGAAAATCCTGATCTGGACCTATTCCTATGTTTTTGGCGTACTGAATCCATTCTTGGCACTGAAAATAAATTTTAAATTTGGTTAAATGCAAAACTTAAGCCCTTTTCAGGAATTTTGGCTCTTCCCTGCAGACTTGGGTGTCTAGACCAAGAGCCCTATTTTTTAATTAGAAATATAAAAGTTTTGTTTTAATATTTCTTTTAAGTACAAATAGCATTAATACAGCTCCATAATTGAACTGAAAATCATTCATGAGACTCAAGAATGCCCACTTGGCTATATTGTGTGATTCCATTGTGCTGTTGAAAAGGTTTTCAGATGACAAAGTTGTCTAAAAGGTGGTAAAACAAGTTAATATTGAAATTTCCATTAAATCATTTCTTTTTCATTTTTGTATTACATGTTCCTCCCACTACTCAAAATAAGGCCGTTCCAACTAAATATTTCATAAACCAAAATGGCGTAAATTGGCAGAATTTGCTGGGTGCCAAATGTCAATTTTGAAACATCACTTTCCTTGTATTTATCCAAAAATTTGGATGTAGATTTCTATTCCTAATTTTCTTTTGGTGCTGAATCCATTTTTGGCACTGAATATTCCCAAAAAGAAAGTTTAAGCTCTTTTCAGGAATTTTGGCTCTTCCCTGCAGACCAGGGTGTCTAGACCTAGAGTCCTATTTTTAATTAGAAATGTGAAAGTTTTGTTTTAATCTTTCTTTTAACTACAAATAAAGTGAATACAATTCCATAATTGAGCTGAAAATAATTCCTTCTCTTTATTACCTGCGAAATGACAACATTCCTTGAGAAACATAGTGAAATGGTTTTTCGTGGTCTTATCGACGGTTTGGCAATAAGAGTGGACCTAAACTGGCTGCCAACCAAGTTTAAAGAACCCAGTCTGCCCTGCTATTTAACTCGTCGATGGTGAGGGAAGAACAAATAGATTCGGGCCTTTACCAACGTTAGCGAGATATTAAAGGAACAAATGTCCGTGGAAACAGAACTTGCAGGTCAGTTAATCTCCTCATCTGGCAGTGAATGCTTGACAAACTCCTAACAGATGAAGAAGAGCCTTGAAAAGGGAAATGCCGGTGGGGAAGATGAGAAATTTTTGTACGGCTTTTCCGAAATCCCACATTAAACTCCAACATCGTGACACATTCTGTTGCGACATGGGCGAGCGGATACTTATTTTGTTGGCCTTGTACCAGACCTTTTCTAGCTTTTTGCGTACATCGACACAAACGAGAATCGTAAATACATCGTTGGGCGAATCTGTCTGGACAGCGGAAGACTGACCAAGAGCCGCGCTTGTGGGTTTACAAGAGACAAGGGATGTTGTGAAGAGCCACGATCGCCTACGTTCTGAAAGGACTTGGTATATAAAAAATTAACCCATTTAAATAGAGATTTCATACTGTCTAGTGTATAAAGTTTCAGAACAGAGGTCTTAGAAAAAAAAAGTTGTTTTCCTTCAATGGTCGGTTCCCTGTACCGCTGCAGTAAGTACCCGACTCCTCCTGCTATCCTCTAACTTTTATAAAGTTAGAGGATAGCAGATGATGCTGAAAGTGAAGTACTGCTACCCAGTCTTCATTTTCCAGCCTCGATAGAGCCCAAAAAGCGTCCCTGTAGACGAGGAATTATTTTCCACCCTACAACCACTTTCCCACAGACGAAATGTCGCGAGTCTCTCGCTCTCTATTTCTTTGGAAAGTATTCAGATGAACTACATTCCTTAGTTCCACCAGTTCTAACCTTTACGGCTAAGACCCGCCATGCCACGCACATTGTAGCGAACCAGCCTCACCCCCTTCGCATTCCAGTAAATAAGTTCCACTCGAGCAGCTTCTTCCCACGAGCCGTTGCTTTTTTTGAACCGACTCCCAAGAGGATTCCTCTCTAATCACCACAATCTCAAACTGTTCAAATCCGTATAAACCGTGCTTCTCACTCTGTAACCCTCTACCTCGAGTGGCTCTTGAGCCTTGTACAGGGTGAGATGTAAGTTCCACTCGAGCAGCTTCTTTCAACGAACCGTTATCTTCCCCGCATATCCGTATAAACTGTGCTTCTTACCCTGTAACCCTCTACTTCGAGTGGCTCTTGAACCTTGTACAGGGTGAACATCATTGTAAAAAAAAGCTTTTGAAACGTCTCAAAGGCTTGTATCTTTCTCGTCTTCAAGAGACCTTCAGCTAAGATTTGCCACAACTATCAAGTTCGAATAACCTGTTTTATGACCCGGGATAACCGTATGCTTTCCTGTACGGACGAGAACTTCTACTTCGTCAAGTGACTTTGGTTTCTTGCGGGCTTAACGGAATATGATTTTCCATCCTCTTCAGAAATCAAAACAATTGCGTACTTTTTAAAGTCTTCACGGGATAAATAAAGCCTTCAAATCAATACTACCTCCTGCTAACCTAGAGATGAAATAAGAATGTTAACGAACGAAATACTCCATTTTCTGCTGCCAGTTTCCAGCTTCTCCGTTACTATTAAATTATATAAATGTTTGATGCATTTAATTAAATCGTATTGGGGACCCTATAATTATATTGTAGCCTGTGGTGATCAAATAATGAGATCCCAAACGAGAAAAACAGGCAACGTTATTTTTTTTCTTTTCCTTTGGGGACTGAGAAACCCGAGCTTCCTCAAACGGGTAATTCCAACTTCCGTTTCTCTTTACCGACAACCGGAAACACGACCCGCGCAGGCGTATGGTAAATGAAGAGGCAGGTGCCGGCAAATTAGGAAGATTTTTTTTTCTTAGTCAAATTTCATCCTCCGCTGTGACAGGTGCTTCCGCCAACGAGGAAGGAAAAGAAAAAGTGCAGGGTCATCCGTTGACATGTCCCTCAATGCCAGGTCGTTGCAGTGGTTGAAAAGACATCCACCCAGTGCGCGCGCACACGCATGTATACGAAACCAATGATGCCTGTCAGGAGATAAAACCAGGCTTAAGCGACTTAGTTGCTGGAAGTAGCGATTTTCCAAGCGTAGCTTAGATGTGGCACAAGGCCGAAAGTATGGGGCACCCAGTGAGGATCGAACTCACTACTCATTCGTAATTGTGCTAGCGAGACAAGCTTGCTAACCATTACACCGTCTCAGTAGTGGAAGTAGAATAGCATTATTAGTCAGCTTAGTTACTTGAAATAGTTTAAAATTTCAGTATCTTTGTATTAGGTTGGTGCAAAAATAATGTCGGTTTTTGGCGTTAAAAAATACGTCAAAAACCGACATTGTTTTTGCATCAACCTAATATCAACCTAATATCAACCTAATACCAAGGAGGATCAATAACTATGTAGTCTGGCACGTGTTATAAGTTAAATGTAGATCTGAAAGTTCAGTGAATAATAATTAATCTCATTTTTTCGGTGGAGAACATTACTTAAATCGACTAGTCTACTAGTTAAAAAAAAAAAAAAAAAAAAAAGAGAAAAAATGTGGAGGGGTTGATAATTTTTATAGGTTAGCATTTCTTAAGTCATTCTCAAGACACGACATTTGACAGAATCGAAAAATAATGAATTCGTTTATCGATTTAGAACGAGTGCTGTGAACAAGTTTTAGAGAAAAATGAAAGCAAAAAAGAAACTTATGCCCAACATCGGAAAGAGACAACTGAAATTTCTTGGCTACATAATGAGGAAGGAGGGCTTGGCAAATCTGACTCACGGGACAGATTGAAAAGGAATTGCATAGCGGAACAAAGTTTAGGAGAGATAACAAAAAGACAAAGTTTATTAAGAGTTACAAAGGAAAGAAAATTGTGGAGAGCCATGATCGCCTACGTCCTGAGGGGACACGGGATATAGAAGAAGCTCTGTTCATAATATAAATGCAATCACAAATCAATCCCTAACATTTTACAGTTATCTATTTATATATAAGTTTTAAACCGTGCTTACATCATTGATAGCTGCAAATTTTTTTAAAAATTTTCTGAAATTTTTAAAGCTTTTTAGCTTTTTTTTTTAATCTTTGTAGTTTTTTAAAAAACTGTTTATCTTTTTTATTAACCTTTTTAGTTTTTTTTTTTTTTTACCTTTTTAGCTTTAATTTTTAACTTTTTTAGTGATTTTTTTTTTTTACCGTTTGATCTTTTTTAAACGGTTTTGGCCTTTTTCTTTTTTTTAACCTTTTAGCGTTTTTAAGCCTTTTAACTTTTGTTTAAAAACCTTTCTAGCTTCTTTTTTTTAACATTTTTACCTTTTTTTTTAATTTTTTTGGTGTGAAAATTTTTGTGAGCACCTACACAAACATTAGTAGACCATGATTACTTATCTTAAATGAAGAACAAACTTTCATTAATTTATATAAATTTTTGTTAAAAAGGTATATATTCGTTTGTTATTCATGTAAAAGCATTTTCGTACGCAGAATGACTAGTTCCAGATAACTCTGTAAAAAGTTAGGGGTCGATTTTATAATGTGTCGATATTATGAGCCGCCACTTTCTAAAATTTCCCTTCTAAAATGACCATCCTGGGTATAACGATAAACTACATCCGGCAGCAAGGTATCTGATCGGGAGGTTTTGAGGAGCGTGGAACCCCCTCTTTATTGCTGTTGTTCCCAGGTCCACCTTGATTCGAGTTGGTAGCACCTGTCAGGATCCCAGATATGGGCAAATAGTTAACCCTCAAACTGGGGTCAAAACACGATGAAAGTATAAAAATAGATTTTTATAGTAAAAATAGTTAAAAAAATACTTATTAGTACTCATTGGTACCTACTTTCTTGTGGTAGCTCCTAGTCGCGCAACGCTTTCTAGATTTGGTGGATCTATCGAAGCTGATTAAGTCTGCCCAATGTGTTTTCTGTATCACTGGAAACAAAGTATACCGAGCGGGAACTGGTTAACATTTCAAGTCTACGTTGCTTCTTTTGTCATCTGTGTAATGGTCACCGAAGGACCCGATATATGCGTTACCAGGCTTAGAGAACTTGCTACTTAGTAGTATTGTAGCAGCGTTAATGTTTATTTATTTATTTTAAGTTGGTTCACCCCAACCAAGACAGGAGTGCCACTAGCATGCAAGGGGTTACAGAAGATTGAGAACAAGAGTAAAGAGGCGTGTTTGAGGAAAAGATACAGAGGAGGACGGGGAACAAGCTAGGGGTGTCAGATGTCGATTGATATTACACTTAAATATTTGAAGATTGTATTCATCGGGGAAGCAAGTAAGGGGAAGCGAGTTCCACAAACGGGAAGTGCAGGAGAATAAGCTGTTTGAGAAGAAGAGACGGTTACATTTAACCTTTTTCACAGTGAAAAGATAAGATCGAGATGCCACCCTGGTGGCACGTTTAAATTCACGAACTCCGGGAACCAGCAACAGTAGCTCGTCGGAACAGTTGCCGTGAAAATATTTGTAGAAGAGACAGAGGGAGGCCACAGCGCGTCTGTGGGATAGCGATTGCAGACTAGATACCAGATCAGGACCTATCATCTTGCATATTCGTCTCTGGATTTTGTCAAGGACCTCCAAACGTACAGCGGGAGCACCAGATCATATATGACAGCATTACAAATTTATACGTGTTTAGCTGTAATTTTCTGCTTTCACGTGACAGTTTAGTCGTAACGATGGAACCACATGTTTCACCATTTTGACTACTATTGGTCAACGAGGCAACAAGCTAAATTCTTCTATACAACACCATTCGTCCCTTTTATCATTTTCAAATTGTTTTCCTTGTTTGTGCATTTCTTTGATATGTTTTTCTTGGTTCATTTCCCTTTTAAGAGATAACATCATCTGAGAGACCCCTTTTTGCCTGACATCAACTTGGCTAATGCTAACCTCCAGGAAAGTGACGCGTTGCGCCTTCTCAGGTTAATATTTTCGGCTGACATAAAGTGAAAAGACGACATTGAATCCACTTCTAGGTCAGCTGCTAAGAAAATTAGTTCACTGTGTCGTGCTAAACAATTTTTCTCTCCAGAATCTATCTTACATATCTATAAGTCTACCATTCGACCATGCTTAGAATATTGCTGCCACATATGGTCAGATGCTCCTGTTATATTTTTGTAATGCCCGTTTGTAGGAGAGGCTTTGTAAATAATAGATACAATAATAGTAATGTCTTCGTACAATACTCCGCGGACAGACGCCTATAATTCCTATATAAATATTTCCCTTAAGCCGTTACGTGATTTAATTATTTCAAGATGAGGTCGACTGTGCTTGCTTTCTGGCGATTCGTGTTCAAACCCAAGTGTCAACAGTGACATTTTATTCCTATATGACATATATATTTAGAGATTCTTGATAAAATCCAAAGAAGAATAAGCAATATTATTGGTCCTGACCTAACATCTCAGATTCAGTCATATTCCCACTAACAAAGTGGGTTCCCTGTGCCTTTTCTGTAAATACATTCATAGTAATTGTTTGGAAGGACTAGTCGCTAATGATACCTCAACTTTAGGAATGTAAGAGCAGTACTAGATTGGCGACTAGGTTTCATCAACTTACAGTTGAATTGGCTAGATGTAACTGTAAAATTTATGTTAATAGTTTCTTTTCTCGATTGTGGAACTCTCTTCTGACTCCATGCTTTCCGGTCAAATTTGATCTTCAAAAATTTAAATGCAATGTCAATCGTTATCTACTGTCTTCCTGATTACTCTTCTATTGTTCTTGTTCCTTAATAATGTTTTGTTTTCTATTTCTTTCACACCCAGAAACTCCTGGTCTTAATGGCTTTACTCACTTGCTTGGGGTGAATTCGATTAAAAAAATGTTTCTAGTTTTCAAGGTGTCTTTTCTAAATAAAAGGATAACATCAGTATGAAGAGTGAACCTTATTTTTTGAAACCGGCGGTCAGTTACAATCTGTACCAAGGTTTACGTGTTGTTCTTGCCTTGTCGGCGTAAAATGTAAGCTCTACATATTTTGGGTTTTCTTCTTTACAATACAGTCCGAGTATTTCCTTTTGTGGATATTGTGTATTTTTCTTCTATTTTTGTGAGTTTCGTGGTATTTTGGGTTTTAGCTGAAATCGTAACCTGCATCTCACGCTTATTTCCGCAGCCAAAAATAGACATCACCTAGGCTACTGCGAAACCAATGTGAGCATATAAAAAGGAGCAGTAAGGCCTTTCTCTAGTACGGATTTATCTCTCTCCAGACATTGGACACAAGGCTCGGCTTCTTTCCCATCGGTTCGTCACTGTAGAAAGATGTCCTGTTAACGTGTCCCAAAATTCAGCCTTCATAACCAGGAGATATTTCATAGTCTTTAAAAATATCACTTGTGCATTTCATGTACGGACATTTTATACACCAACCACACTTGTAAACTCACTTTCTTTTTACTTATTTATCAAGCATAGACATGAATGCAATATGGGAACCAGTAATAAAAACAGCTAGAGAAAAACAACAATATGATAAATTGTAATATGAGCTCTGGTAAAAAAAAAAAGAAGAGATTACTGAGACATTAGGTTTATAAGTCCCAGATATTCAGTCACTGGCCCAGTGGATAAAAGCGTTGGTTGAGTAATCCAAAAAGTGACTTGACCCAAAGGGTTGTGAGTTCAATACCAGAGGTTTGAGATATCCAGAAAAGGCATGGTACATGGAACTAGAACAATCTACTCTCGTGGATTAAATAAGGGGTTCGGTTCGAAATTCCAACAAATATCACCCAAAGTGTGTCGGAGCGTACAACGGCTGAAACATTGGGAATATGGCAATAAAGATGAGGACAACAGTCCGGGTGATGTAAATACAATACCTCATCTCAGAAATACCGACAGATTCTGAAGAAGGATTATTTCGGACATATTCTCGACCAAAACGTCGTGAAATTGACAATAAAGAGGAGGACAACAATCTGAACAATATAAATAGTTGCAATACCTCATCTCAGAAATATTGACAATCCTGAAGAAGGTCGTAACGTACAACTGCCGAAACATGGTAAATATGGCAATAAAAATGAGGACACGAGTCGGAACGATATAAATAGTGTAAATAGTTACAGTATCTTATGTCAGAAATATAGACAGATCCCGACGAACGCCGGAGCTCACAAAGAACGAAAACAGTCCGAACAATGTAAAGAATTACAATACCTCATCTCAGAAATTTAGACAGATATTAGTTGTTTGTTGCAAATTGTTTTCATGTGTGTCACACTAAATGTTTCGGGCCTATTGTATCTCGTCTCACAGGATTTATTTTTCACTCTCTCTCTCTTTCTCTCTCTCTCTCTTTCTTTTTCTCTCTCACTCTCTCTTTATTTTCCCAAATCTGCTTTCAACAACTATTAGGATTTTTGTGAGCGGCTGGCAGTAACATCACTTGTTACTTTCAGGCAACACGACCATGTGTCTTTGTTTGAATGTGGTTTTGTTTGAATGTCACATTGTTAGTTTTTCTTGTTATCACTTGATATGTTGGTAAATCTTGGTTAAATTATTCGTTTTGATTGTACTATTCCTTCTTGCTAAATTATGTTTTCACTTCTGTATGCTTCCGAAAAGTGTTGTATCTATTTCGTACTAAGACTTTTTTCTTATACAAGGAGATACTTTGTCATTCGTCCTTGATACTAACTTAACGATGTCAATAATAGACTTGAAAATCTCGTAAGTTATTACATCGAACTTGAATACATAGCCTGGACCACTCGGGTTCTACCTTGAGGAGCATTTGTGGATTGTAAAGGAAATTAAAATCTGCATGCCACACTTATTTCCGTGGCTCAAAATAGGCATTACATTAGGTTAACACTAAACCAATAAGAATCGAACATAGAAGTTTATAAAAAGCAGCAGTAAGCCCTTTCTTTCTCATTTTTTTCTCTCTCTTTGAACATTGATCAGGAGGCTTGGCATTTTTTTTTCATCGGTTTGCCACTGTAGAAAGATATCACCCAAAACGCAACCTTCGTAATTAAGACATATTTAACAGTCCTGAAAAAAAGACTATTAACTGTATAACAGGTATGGGCATTTTATACACCAATCAAACTTGTTCATTTCTTTCTTATTATTTGTTTGTTGTAATTTTTCCGTGAAACTTACGCAAAATGGTTCGTTCATATTTAATGGTTGTATCCAGTCTCTCATCATTTGCCTTTCTTTCATTTTCAAGTCTGCTTTTTACTACTACTAGGATTTTTGGGAGGAACAATCAATAACATCTCTTGTTACTTTCAGGCAGTATGACCATGTGTCTTTGTTTGAATGTAGTTTAAGGAGTTACCTTTAAAAGCTTTAGCCAAGAAAAGTATAATATCCGCAAAGGGTATTTGTATTTCTTTTCCAGTATAGAATGTGAAATTTCTATTCAAGAAAGGCATTAGGTCGTCTGGCTAAGTGAGTAGGGTTAGGTCTTTTTGCGAAACAATGACAGCTATTATAGATGTAAGTAGTATGGTAATTCACAATTATTAAAGTAAAAGGAGTCTGCGGAGAGACATGATAGCCCAAGCATAAAGTGGAGATTTGAAGCGACAGAGATGTAGTTCTATCGACGAATGCCGCGAATACAACGGACAAAATATGTGGGTAATGTGGAAGGTTTAAGGAGAACAGAAACAAGGAAACAGCTGTTGGCGGTCAGAAAGAGATGCATAATGAGGAAAAAAGACAGAATTTAATACTCACGGATTATAATAGTGGCAAGAGAAATATATGAAAGGTAAGCAACATAATTGACGTATTAGAGTGAATGGATAGCAAAACACGGACACTGAGGGTGGTATAAGAGAAAAGAGTGATTAGAAAACGACAGGAAGTTGTGGAGAGTGATGATTATCAACGTTCTGAAGGAACATTTTAAAAGTGTTGCTGATGTTTATGACAATTTCCTATCGATATTTCATATTAGAAATTGTGAATGCTTCTCTAATAACATTTCAAACACATATTGGTTTCATTACTATAGCTTTATCACACCGTTAAACATCAGACAAATCATTAACACAAAGATACTATACAACATAAACTTCAAAAATCGACATAAATTGCATGAACCAATGAGCTTAAACAGCAACCATCCAAAGATCAACAAAATTACGTCAAACCTCGAACCCAACATAATGTATTTCATAAAAAAAGTCAGAAGGCGGTAATTCTCCATTGAACTTATTTCTAGGTATGACAAATGCCCAGAATCATACTATACATAACAATTTATCAAATGCATTAGTTATACAGAGAATTAAGTTCAATCAAAACTTCGATCGAAAGAATGGCAGACATATTAAAAGAGAAAATAACTTAGACGGAAAGTTATTGGGAGTGCCTCTATTAAATCTTGCCAAAATGTTAACCTGCACCCTGGATTTTATAAAATATTTCCTTGTTTGTGTGTGTGTGTACTAGCTTAAATGCTGCCCAGTAGGGTGGCTTTTAAGCTACCGCTTGCGGAGGGTTCTTGATTGGGATTTCATCATAATCACTAGAGAGGAGTAGATGCGATAGATAACAATAAACTACAGAAGAACCCAAAATTGATTGTTGCATTTAAGTATTGAATTAACATTTAAGCTTACCTTTTAAATGTTCAACGATAATTCTGCCGCCATTTAATTTAAAAACAGTTTGATGTCCCGTACGAAAAATTATTTTATTTCATGGCTGACTTTTGCTGGATTTTGCAATCACTTTCGATTTTTACCAAATTTATTTCCAAGTTATGAAAATTGTTATCGTACAAAAAATTTCGTCGCAAAAAAACACGTAAAAAATTGCCAAAAACAATCGCAGCAATGAAAATTCGGGAATCCCAAAATTCATGATTGAGGGTCCGGATTCAGCCCAGAATGTTTTTATCAGGTTGGTGCAAAAATAATGACGTAATAATGTCGTTTTTTGACGTATTTTTTAACGTCAAAAGACGACATTATTACGTCATTATTTTTGCACCAACCTAATAATTTGATCACGGAATCGGCCTGATTCCAAAATGGTATGATATGTTGGGCTACGGCCTCGAGTCGTAAAGTTGAAAACACGGCACATTCTTATTTTGAGACACTGTAATTTGAGAACAATAATTTTTCATTTGAAATGAGCTATTGAAAGTTAAAGAGTTGTGTCCCTTTAAGTTGAAAACGTGTGACACAGTAACACACTGATATATATATATATATATATAAATATATCAACAAATAAGAAAATTATCAACTACAACATTTACTCACTTTCGTTTATTAGGCATTTAATAACATCACAGAGTCCTCCATAGTTTACCTCTAATTTCACAGTTAATCTTAAGAATATTTTTGTACGTATTAACATATCATTATTTACTGTCTCAGAATGGGTCCATTTCTAGGGATATTTTAAGTAAACTTTACTATATCAAATACGTGTCGCTTTTACAAAAACATTATAAAAAAGAATTTGTTTTGATTAAAAAATTAAGTAAGTTTTAAAATGTCTAATAAGCTTAAAATATTACCGCAATTAATTGAAGTTTATTTATTATATTAATTGTTACAATGACAAATTACCTATACCGTTATGAAATGGTAATGCCGAAAAAAGCTTTTAATGCAATTTTTTTGATACACCTCTATAGCATTTTTGTATGACAACTACGAGAGGTACCGAATAGTTATCGGCTCAACTACGACACCCCCAAATCGAACTTTGATCACATTTTCAGTTCGATCTCAATCATAAAGACGATATATTTGTCATGCTGTGGTATAATGAAGAATGAAAAAAATAATGGTAGCAAAAGATTCAAAGAAGAATAGTACAGAAAGAAAAGAAGAATGAATGCAAGTAGGAAAAGTCAAGAGAGAAATTAAACAAACAAAAAAAACAGGTAGGAAAGAAAGGGAAAAACAAGGCGGAAATTAAGAATGAAAGAGAGAAAGAAAGAGAGGGAGAGATAAAGAGAGAGAGCAAGAAAAAAAGAGAGAGAGAAAAAAGAAAGGATGAAAGAAAGTGAAGAAAAAGAGAGAAAAAAGAAAGAGAAAAAAGAAAGAAAAAAGAAAGAAAGGAACAGAGCAATAAAGAAAGACGGAAAGAAAGAAAAAGAAAGAAAGAAAGAGAGAGAGAAAGAGAAGAAAAATAAAGAAAAAAGAAAGGAAGAGAGCAATAAAGAAAGGAAGAGAGCAATAAAGAAAGGAAGAGAGCAAGAAAGAAAGACGGAAAGAAAGCAAGAAAGCAAAAACGAAAGAAAGAAAGAAACAAACAAACAAACAAACAAAGAAGAGATAAAAAGAGAAAAAAGAAAAATAGAAAAAAGAAAGACAGGAAGAGAGCAAGAAAGAAAGACGGAAAAGAGGCAAAAACGAAAGAAAGAAAGAAAGAAAAATAGAAAAAAGAAAGAAAGAAAGCGAAAAAACGAAAAAAAGAACACCAGTGCAAACGAAAGATCAAGGAATATGAATGAAAAAGGAAACCCTTTTAATGATTATCAAAATCAAGAGACAGGTTTATAAAAATAAAATAAAGTGAAGAGAAAAAAGGTAGGAGGATAGGGAATGCAAGAATCTGATGGAGACGTAGATAAATAAATAAAAAGTTAAAAAAAGAAATCCTGAGGCAAAGAAAACTTGAACTAATGTAGGTAAGTCAGGGTGGAAACGAGTTAAATAGGGCAAAGGGAAAAGGTTCATGGAGGCAAGGAAAATGGGTTGAAAGGTGACCATCCACTGACTCAAAAGGAATAAAAGAAAAATCAGAGATTGGTTGATAAGATGTGGAGAGGCCAATGGGTTGAAAATCGTGAATGAGGAGGAAAAAAGCCAGCGGGGAGCTTGGGGGGAAGGCTAAAAGAAGCTCAAACAAGAAAATAACGTTTTTGAAAATACAAAAAAAAAAAGAAAAAAAGAAACATTGGCTCAACTCAGATAAGTACAGCACAGTGTCAAATAGTGGATGAAGGTGTTGCAACATTGCTTGGAGGTTACCTGCCCACATCAAAAGGAAAATATTAACAGAGAGAAAATAGTAGTAGTAACAACAGCCGCTGTTGCAAACATCACCTTTTTTCTATCAGGAAGTTTTGTCTTAATACCTGATCATTGACAACTGCTTTGTTTTTCTAATGAATTTCTATATATGGTTTTAGTATTAAAGTGAATAAAAGTGTGAATGGATTTGTTTAATAAATCCTAACCATAATATTCCAGGTTCCATATAAAGCTAGTATTCAAATAATTTCTAATGCATTCTTATAGTAAAATCATTTCCAATGAATTTCTATAGATGCTTTTAGTATTTGCTATATCACTAGATATGGAATCATTAGAGAGAATGAAAGTTTGGATGGATTTCTTTCATAAATCCTAACCATAATATTCCAGGTTCCATATAAAGCTAGTATTCAAATAATTTCTAATGCATTCTTATAGTAAAATCATTTCCAATGAATTTCTATAGATGCTTTTAGTATTTGCTATATCACTAGATATGGAATCATTAGAGGGAATAAAAGTTTGGATGGATTTGTTTCATAAATCCTAGCCATAATATTCCAGGTTCCATAAAGAGCTAGTATTCAAATCATTTCTAATGCATTCTTATAGTAAAATCATTTCCAATGAATTTCTATAGATGCTTTTAGTATTTGCTATATCACTAGATATGGAATCATTAGAGAGAATGAAAGTTTGGATGGATTTCTTTCATAAATCCTAGCCATAATATTCCAGGTTCCATAAAGAGCTAGTATTCAAATAATTTCTAATGCATTCTTATAGTAAAATCATTTCCAATGAATTTCTATAGATGCTTTTAGTATTTGCTATATCACTAGATATGGAATCATTAGAGAGAATGAAAGTTTGGATGGATTTGTTTCATAAATCCTAGCCATAATATTCCAGGTTCCATATAAAGCTAGTATTCAAATAATTTCTAATGCATTCTTATAGTAAAATCATTTCCAATGAATTTCTATAGATGCTTTTAGTATTTGCTATATCACTAGATATGGAATCATTAGAGAGAATGAAAGTTTGGATGGATTTCTTTCATAAATCCTAGCCATAATATTCCAGGTTCCATAAAGAGCTAGTATTCAAATCATTTCCAATGAATTTCTATAGATGCTTTTAGTATTTGCTATATCACTAGATATGGAATCATTAGAGAGAATGAAAAATTTCGAGGGATTTGTTTAATAAACCCTAACTGGGAAATCATGGTTTATACAAACAGATAAAAATTCCAATAATAAAGATATGCAGACACAGGATCAATAACAAATAATACGATATAAACCCCATAATAAGTTAATATAACCAATTAGTATAAATTACCATAAACCATCTTTGCTAAAAAAATGTATAAAAATAATTAAGACCGACGTGGAAAGAAAAGAAATAAGAAAATATCGGAGTGACGAAGTGGAAGAAAAAGGTTGACTGATTTGTTTATTTAACGGTATGTCAACTCCTTATGGGTCATTTAATGCCGAAATTTAATTTTCTTGGCAGCTTTGAAGTAATAAGAATGATATGTGTTATTCTGCTTTCACAACTGAATACATGGTAGCTGATACTCATGCATGTTTTTGTGGACATAATTACTAGAGGCGTGATGTGTATGTTTTATGTTGCATTTTAGTTGACGTTATATTTTGGAATACAATTTGATTTCTTTAAGAAATTGTAGGATATTATATGGATTAATGTCATGAAAGAGTTCTTTCATTTTGGTTGTTTGGTTGACTTTGTTTGGCGGTATATCAACCTCTATGGTTTATTTAATGCTGAAATCTAAATATTTTGAACGTAGCTGTATGCCTTCAGCCACAGATAAAGTGTATTCTTGGTCATTTTACTATAAAATATATTATTGGTAAATCTACTGTACAGGCTGCACTGTGCTCAGATTGACACCTAAACACACTGAAATGTTCGTATTAAAGCTCCCGAATACCAAACAGTACTGCATGCCATTTCCAAATTTTCGGACGGAGTGAATTGCGTTATGGTGCTCTTTTTTCACAGACGGTGCCCAACTAACCCTGCTGTATTGTGCAGCTGACAAAATCAAAAACAAACACCACGCATGCGCGAAATTAAAAAAAACATGGCGACCATTTACCCATCGCACCATGTAACAAGGTACTGTTGCTAATAAATATTGTTGGCAATTTTTTTATATAAAAATGTATTTCTGGTATTTTTATACTTTTATAGTATTTGATTTTTGTTTGGGGGTTCACAATTTACTCATAGCTGGGACCCTAAAAGGTGCTACCACTGTCGGTCAGGCTGGACCTGATAACAACAGCCATTAAGAGGTAATACCATGCTCCTAAAAATCTCCAATATCCCGATCAGTGGCCTTGCTGCTGGATGTAGTTTATCGTCATACCCAGGACTGGGAAGAAAAAGAAAAATAAATGCAAAAACACAAAAAGAAAGAAAACATGGAAAAGTAGGAGGAAGAAAACAACGAAAAAAAAAAACAAGAAGACAAGAAGCAGAAAAAGAGGGGGAAAAAAGACGAGAAAGAGAGAAAAAGAAAAAAAGCCAATAAGGAAACGGAAGAAATGAAAATAAAAGAAATAAAAAAGGAAGGAAAATTAAAAGACAAAATGAAAGAAAGGGAGAAGGTGCAGCTGATCGAGGAAATACTTCAAAAGAAAACTTTAAAAAATGGACCAGCTCCATCAAATGTTATCTGACTCCGAACAAATTTGGTCACCTCGGTGACAGTTAGCAAGACTTTTGCATGTCTATTACTTGCGAGTAATGAGTTCTATTCTCAATATATGCTACAAACTTATGGCGTTATGCCAAAAGTACACTTGGGCACCTCCGCATGGGGTAGCGGTTAGCAAGCTCGACCCTTACGAGGTGCTCCATACTTTTAGCCTCGTGTCAAAACTCAGTTTGGACATCTACGCATGCGGTAACAGTTAGAAAGGTCGTCGATCTGATCAATACAATCAAGCAGTGGGTTCGATCCTTATGAACTGCTTCATACTTGTGACTTTGTGCCAAAACTCAGCTTGGATACCTCGGCATGGAGTCACGGTTATTAATTTAGTTAGGTTGGCCATTATTATCGTATCATATGATCTTCACTGGGTGCCCTATATTTGTGGCCTTATGTCGAACGAGGTTAAACTTAGGTAATGGCAACTACGCAATAGGTTGGTATTTTTAATATATTCTGTCAACTTATTGTGATATTCTAGACAAAACTGCAAGATTTCTGTTCCTGTAATTCTGAAAGTGGTTGCGTTGAGTGAAGTTTAGAAAATATATCCCTATCTTTCCGTCCGAAACTGAGGTATGACTTTGAATTAGTGCAGACGTGGGCCATAAATCTAAACTAAGGACAATTCCACACTCGAAACCGAAGAAAATGCAACAAAAATAATTCTTATTCTCATAAGAATAACTGGTAAAATAGTAGGGTAGACTGGACCCTCTAGCCTTGTGTGACAACCAGTCTAAGCGAAATAAAACTGAATTCCTAACAGTGAAATTATGGCAAGATGGTACGGTAATTCATAGATAATAAACAAAAGGAATCTGTGGAGAGTCATAATCGCTGATATCTTGAATGGACTTACAAAAAAAAAATGGTGATACAGACTATAGATATATGTGAATAGTCATGATCACTTATATTCTGAAGTAATATTGCACTTAAGAAGAAGGTAAATTAATATTTACTCAAACGCCTTAGACTATCTTTGAACTCGAACCGCATCTTACTACTTAATACTGTTTTTTTTAAATACCATGTTCTTTCAGAACGTAAGCGATCAAGACTCTCCACAGCTTTCGTTTCTTTATGATCTGTTGAATAGGAAAAAGATGCCTTCCAAACTGTAAACAAAGCATTATGGAACAAAAAATCATTAGAAACAAAGAAATGACTGTTATTTTTCTTAATCAGTCCCCCACAAGCAAAGGTGATAACGTCACTAAGACGTAAGGAGCTACTGGAAATAAAAGAGAATGAAAGATTTTTAGAAGGAACAGGAAATCCGATTTACAGGGAACTGGGGATGAACCTTTACTCCTGTTCAAATGACAGCGGAAGATAGGCGAACCTATCTACTCCAACTGAGGAGAGACTACAAACAAAAATACGAGATGATAAGTTGCAGAGGCTAGAAGTATAGCTGAAACGGCATGTAATATCATTCCTCCTATATGACAGTGAATGCCTGTCAATCTCCTCACAGATGAAGAAGAGCCTTGATGAAACAAAAATACGTTTCTACAGAATGATGTTATGAATACCATGGTCTGAACAGAAAATGGAAACGAAAACAATCAAGAAATCAGAAAGAGAGATTTGAAATTACTAGGGCACATAATGGAGAAAGGGGACTGAGAGAATTTGATATTGACATTGCTATTGAATCCTATAGCTAGGGCTGGGAAGAAATGAACGCAGTTTGGATTTTCACGCCGGTAACCGTAAAACGACTGCAAGGTTGGTTGTTTAGCAGCTTATCAACTTCTATGTATTATTTAAAGCTTAAATCTAAATATTTTGTAGGCAATTTTTTAAAGATAATAATGGTTTTAGTAATACTTACTAGTCTTACTAATTAACACATAGCTGAGGGAAAGAAGTGGATTCATACTTTTCCCAAGAGTATGTGGGCAGCAATGAATATAACGAACCCAAGGGAAATTGGAGCTAAGCCCTCCGATAAATAATTCCGAGCCATTATCCATTACACTACCCGCACATCCAAGCGGCCATCCATCTAGGTACTGATCAGGCCCGACATTGCCTAACTTCGGTGATCGTACGGGAACCGGTGTTTCAGGGTGATATGGCCGTCAGCCTGAACAATGTTTACCTACAAGTATAGGCACGATCAAGGCTTACCGATAAACTCAAGTATAGACCCGATCATGGCTTACATACAGACAAGTATAATCCCAATCAAGGCTTATCTATAGACTCAAGTAGAGATCCGATCAAGTATTACATATAGACTCAAATACAAACCCGATCAAGGCTTACTTATAGACTCAAGTATAAAGCCGATCAAAGTTTACCTATACACTCAAGTACAGACCCGATCAAGGCTTACCTATAAACTCAAGTAAAGACCTGATCAAAGCTTACTTATAAACTCAAGTACAGACACGACCAAGGCTTAATTATAGACCCAAGTACAGACCAGATCATGGTTTACCTATATCCTCAAGTATAGACCTGATCCATGCTTACTTATAGACTCGAGTATAAACCCGATAATGGTTACCTATAGACTCAAGTATAGACCCGATCAAGGCTCACCTATAGACTTAAGCAGGCTCGACGTTACTTAACTTCTGAGATCGGACGGGAACCGGTGTTTCAATGTAATGTGACCGTAAGCCTCTAAGACTATTATTAAATTTTAAACGGCAAGCATGTCAGTCATGATTTGAGACGGGGTTGGAAGGGATTTACATACTTGTCTCCGGTTTTAGACCAGCTCTAATTCGGTGAATTTGACGCCCCCTTTTCTTTTCTTTTTATTTGCTGTCTCTTTGTTCTGATACCATGACGTTCGAATGACAATGACCATTCGCTTTAACGTTTCTCGGGCGCAAAATTACGAAAGAAATTGTCAAAATGGGAGGAAACCTAGTGTTGAGACGAACAATAACATGGCAAACGTTAAGTCAAAAAGAAATAAAAATGTGCTAAAAGCTTATTCAAGAAAAGGAAATCCAGTGGATAAGATCACGAATATAAACAGTTAAAGACGAGACTCCGTCGCTCTAAATTCAATGTTATTTTCAAATCGACGTCATCTGACATCACCAGCACGACCGCGCTACTCAGAAAGGAGACCACCCGTCTGCTTAGGAAGTTAGCTAATCCCTGTTGCAGACGCGTGCTCAGGCTCATTTGTGTTTCGTCGACACCCACAGAGCCTACCTGTAGTTTATACTGCAACTATGCTGAGCGAACCTTATTTACAGTTTCTGAGAGATAGCGCATCATCTTGCGTGATCAGCAGTTTGAACTACGCCAATACATTCAAACCCTCAGTCACTTTGTGCGAGAACAACCATCGATGGCTTCCAAAGTTTTGTCTAATCTACTCACAAGGCTAGGGTAAACACGTTGTATGATCTTCGGGCACTTTCCAAAAGGTGCCGCATACTGGGATCGAATGCCAAGACTAATAATAGCACCTTCCTGACAAATCAACGAAGGTGTAACTTGAACCCGGTTCTCATGGTCGAAAAGAAAACGTACTAACCACTCGGCCACACGATGTATTAATGCTATATTCAGTCAAGATGGAGACAGTCATAGGCTCTTCTTCTGTGTGTATTGTCCTTTCAGGACGTAGGCGATCATAGCTCTCTACAACTTCGCGTTCTTTGTAGTTCTTAATAAATTTTATCTTTTTGTTATCTCACCTAAACCTTGTTCCGCAATCCATTTAAGTATTTTATGCATTGTTTTCCTCTGTCCCTCTTGCCTTCAATCTGTCCTGTGAGTATCAAATTTTCCAAGTTCTCTTTCCTCATTATGTGTCCTAAAGATTTCACCTGTCTCTTTCTGATATGCAGTTTAAGTTGCTTTTTGTTTCCATTTTCTCTAAAACTTCATCGTTGCTCACATGTTCGATCCATGGTATTCTCAGCATCCTTCTGTAGAACAACATTTCTATTGCTTCAAGTTTCTCCTTCATCTGTGAGATGGTCCAGCATTTACTACCATATTGGACCACTGGTATTATGTAAAAGAAACAAAGAAAAGAGTGCTGAACTAACGAAATTTTTCTGTTTCTTAATACTCTGCTTAGCTTTTGGAAGTTTTCTTTGGCAATCCCATGTTTCTTATGAGCTTACTTATTTTTCTATTTTTTTCTTCTTCGTTATCTATGAATTGTCATGATTTCTTTGGAAAGATAATAGGTTGACTACTCGATGCCTTTTCCACGGTTTTGAATTTACAATTAGACTGGTTAACACCCAAGGCTAGATGACTAATACTACCCGGCTATTTAACACATGCTTTGAATAAAGATGAAATAATTGTATTAATTATCTGAACTCAGACTGGCAATAAACAAAGCCATGTGTGGAAGGTCATCAGATAGTTTTGGAACTAGCTACCTTTGTTGCATTTTCTTGTTACTCTACAGTAATGATAAAATTTAGTCCTTTCCCTACAAGGAAACATTTGGCATTCATTGACCTAGAATTGTTTTCGGTTGAAATTTATAAAATATTTCTCTTAAAACAATTGTTTTGGGAAAACATGTTTCTCAAGTCTAGTAGCTGTTATCGCTCTTTCCAGTATTGATGGGTTGTTTCCTTCCTAACTTCTTACCTGATGTAGTGGTTGTTAACATTGATTATGTCACTATTTTCTCTTCGAGTTACACATGCTAACCATCTTAGTTGTTGATGCTGTTGGTAGTCCTCAAGGGATGTAGTTTCTGTTATTTGGTACAGTTTTTTTTTTTTGTGATTCTGTAGCGCCAGTTCACAATGTTCAAAGAAGGATGATCTTTGCCAAAGCCCTCAGGATTGATTTTTGTATATAGCTGACGATAGAAATATTTCTGAACGGGTTTGGCGCCATCAGTGACCACTCTAAGTCATCAATGTTTGTCGAGCTCATTACAATCTTTAACAAAATATACTATTGGGATAACTTAGATGCTAAAATGATTCTTTTACTCTAACTAAAATATATAATTTTTAAAAATCTCTGTGCATGAAATTAAAAAAAAAAAACACAATTTGGTATTTTAATATTAATTGTAATAATTCTATAAAAATAAACATTTTTTTAAAATTCCAAACGTAAAAGAAAAAAGAGTGAATACAAAGCCAGATATGTTTGTTTTGTTTTTTTCTTAAAATAATGTGTGTATCTATCTCGAGTATGTGTTTGTATATATACTTATATATAGTCTAGTTATGCATCTCTCTGTGAATTTTATTCTATGTTTATGATCAGTACTGCTGACTGATATTATATTTCCTCGACACTACCCCAGTCACACTCCTCACCCAATTCTCCAATCGACGATTTAAGGCTGCCACTTTTTTCGCTGAATTTAAGGTCTGGTTAAATTTAATTTGCCCTTTCTCAAAAGATACATTCCGCTATAATATCTTATACTGGACGGAATAAAATATTTAAAATGAACATTTAAAACAAGTTGAAATAAAAATGTGTTCTTTGAAAAACAGGGCATACAAGTCATTAGAGATTTAAAAAATATATATATATGAAATTAAAGCAAGAAATACATTGCCTATTAAGTATGTCTCCTGCTTCGATCAGGCTCAGACCTACTCACCCCGACTTAATTTTATTTCATTCTTTTTTTACTTACTTTCTTTGTTTGTTTTCTTTCTTTCTTCTTTATTATGAACAATATCACCGAAATGTATTTCGCTCAATATTTTATATATTAATGCAATTAATTTTGGATCCAGCTGAAGTCAAGAAATGAAAACGAAGCTCTACAAAAAATTTATGTTGCTTTGAAATAAATATACTTGAATGTTGATTCACTCGGACTAAGCCCGACAAGCCCGACCCTGGAGTCGCCACTGTGTGCCTTGCATAACATCCATATGAAAGTTTCGATCTGACGACGCTATTTAAGAACATGACTCGAATTTTTCAGTTGATGTTTCGAGAAAAATAATATATTAAATGTTATTAAATAATAATTAATACTAACTTATTCAGAATAATTTTTTCAGGGCCACAAGCAAAGAGTAAGGACTGACACAGTGTTAACAGGCTAATGCTCAATTTTAAAATGTGCTGTGTTATATTTGCTTGAAAGAATATATGAGTAGCGTAACTGTTATAGGCGTGGGGATTGGAATCGGTGAACTGAATTCACATTCCCGCCTAGTATGTTGCGGTTACTTCCGCACAGCCTGTCTTCCGATACACTCAAGCATGAGCACGAATTAGGCCTACCAACATACTCAAGCGTAAACACCTATAAAAAACAGCCTGTATCTACATCTGGACACAAGTAAAAAACACAACCTGTATCTACCTATAAATAAGTATAAAGATGACCTAAATTGTGCCGGGCGACTACATGATGCAATAAAGCAAGGACGCCAATATATTTTACGATCGTGAGAATGAAGACACGCAGACACTTCTCAATTTTTATTTTCCTAGCAGCAAAAATGCTGTATGTTGGTCTGCAGTTGAAGATTCATTGTGGAATTCACTTCATTCACTTCTAACAGTTGATTACTTCTTCTACGCGCCGCTGGCGAATCTTATGTGCTGTTCTTGTCCTAAGTATTATCATTCATTACCAACCCTCGATTGATTATTCTATTCAGTAACCTTCCCGAAGTTACAAAAATATACATAGATATATATGAAGAAATACAACAAATTGAAAAGCATTTCATTGAAATAAGATATGATCATGCGTTTCGCCTTTCTAAGCTTCATCAGATCAAAAACCGAAATAAAGAAGTATGTGTGTGTCTATTTGCGTATATTTTTAAATAATAAAGGATTAGTACTTTTGATGAAGAAAAAGAATGAAAATCAGTGGCTTTTAAAAAGTGGTTAATATTTATTATGTATCTTTTCATTATAACTCTTAGTTCAAAACAAAGGTTATTTATATATTCTTTCAGCTTTTCTATATTGAAGTCTGGGGAGTTAGGTGGTCAGACGTAAGGGGTGATGTGGTTGCAGAAATTGTCTGACAGGCATGACTAGATTCTTCCTGCTTCTGTGGCATGGTGCAGGGTCCTTGGTTATACATAGGGTCTTTCAGGAGCCACCATCTTGACCCAGAGCAGCACTACTTCCTCAAGATAGTTGATGTGGGCCTCCGTGTTGAGTCGGAGGACATGTGGGGAGATAAATGGAGGAATAACGTCGCCATCATTAGTGACCCCTTCAAACACCTTCGTCCTTATCGTTAGACTCATCCAACTCTTTCCAAATTCTCTGCAGTGTCCTCAGATTGACACTTAAACACTCTGAAATGCTCGTATTGGAGCTTCCGGCGCGAATGCCAAGTAGTACTGCATGCCGTTTCAAAATTTCTGGCGGAGTGAATTAGGTCATGGTGCTCTTTTTTCTCACTGACGTTTCCCAACTGATCCTATTATACTGCGCAGTATACAAAATCAAAACAACGCGCATGCATATAAAATAGCGACAATTTGCCCATCATACCCTCTGTATATATATATATATATATATATATATATATATATATATATATATATATATATATATATAAAGAGTGTTCCAATAACTTGAACCAATTTTAAATGTGAATTAAGTTTATGCATCTAATGATTTTTTTCTTTCAGATTTAACAACTCAAGTCTTTAGCAATTTCAACCATGGAAAGATTAACAATCAAACAATGTGTTAAAGCTATCGAAGCCTATTACGAAAATGGACATTCAAACAGAAATGCAATGAGAAGTCCCCAGGTCGCATCATCTCTTGAAAAAGCGAAGTCAGTTGGCCTCCACAATAGTGCGACTTGACACCTTTAAATTTCTTCCTTTGGGGTCATCTAATAGTAATGTCGATGTCAACAAGCCAACAACAATTCAACGACTGAAGGATGAGATAACAAGGTATATTTGTGAGACCGAGGAGCAACTGTGCAGACATGTCATCAAAATTTCTGACCATCGAGTGGAAGTTTTGACGGACATTTGGGCGATATTATTTTTTACACATAATTGTCATGACTTAAATAACACGATCCAATCGAGAAATAAATAAATTTTCAACTATAACACTGATTTATTTACTGCTGACTTTGATCCGTCTTAATGAAACACCCTTAATATATATATATATATATATATATATATATATATATATATATATATATATATATATATAAGGTGTTAATGATAGGATCTGATGATAGCCGCGTACAGAACGGCTTAAAATAGACTATACCATGTTGATGTAATTTTTGTTTTTTTTGTGTAACACACACACACACACACACACACATATATATATATATATATATATATATATATATATATATATTCAATGAATGTTCAATGAACTTCTTATTGACCGACTCAACAGTTTATCGTTGAATGGCACATCAGGTTCTGGAGTTGATCAATGAGATGCCCATTGTACATTTATTGATTTGCTCAATATTATCGATCTATGGATGGAACATGTGACAGGAAAATAGGAACAAAAAACAATATGTACTTAAAATCAGAAAGAACCAGTTGATATTTCTGAGGCACATAATGAGGAAAGAGGTAATGGAGATTTTGACACTAACAGGGCATATAAAAGGTGAAGGAAGAAGCGAGTAACACATCTAATAAGCTTGGGTAAATGGATGGTAGGGCAGGGACTGAAAGGAACGCTAAGGTTACAATCTTTTTACCTTCATACTCCCTAAGTAGATCGACTAACGAGAAGGGAGCCCCTTCTATGTCGGGATCATCCAGCCAATGTGAAAGATCCTTTCTTTTTCTGTATAGTATATGCTACATACAGCATGTAGCCAGGGCTATATGCAGTTATTGAATTCAGAGTTACTTTCTCCTAGACAGGTTACTTAAGGTTACGAAGTATAGGACGTTGTGGAGGACAATGACTGTTTGTCATGACGAGACAGCACACAGAAGAAAACTGGTCATTCTCGCCTCTTCTGTTGCGTTCACTTTCTCGATAATGCCATTGGAATGCCTCGCGTCCAACTTTCCCCACTTATCCCCCAGATACAGGTTAAACAGCAAGGGCTTACGGCCACATTAAGGTTCTCGTATGATTATCGACGTTAAGCAACGTCGAGCCTGGTCAGTGCCTAAATGGGTGATCGCTTGGGAATGCTAGGTGTTGTAAGCTTGGATGTGTGGGTGGTGTACTGGATGACGTCAGTGAATTGGAAATTATTAAGAATTTTTATTGATATGTTCCATGATATTGAGCTCTGTATTTGCAAGCACTACTTGCGTTGAAAGCTTTGTTTTCCAGAATTGCCCGGGTCGGTCGCATTTTCAACAAATAGTCTTTATAAAGAAAGTGTGACTGTCATTACTTTCTGGAGCGACACAACAAATCGACCATTTTCCCAGTATCTTTGATAATGGATCATTTGTATGAGGTCCACTCAAGCCCCAGTAGATGATTCGCATTTTAAAACAAGTGACTACTTTGATTATTAATAATTATTTCTCTTTCTCTTAATATGTATGTGTAAGTATTGCTTCTCTTGAATGTCTTTCAGAGTTACTTTGTCCGATAGCGTTTTTGTTTAACATATATTTATAGTAAGAGTTCGTTAGACTCACTCACGCACAAATACCCTGGGGAAAGGTATGAATCCATCTCTTCTCCCCCAGCTATGGGTCGAGTAGCAGGGCAGACTGGGTTCATTAGCCTTGGTTAGCAACCAGTCTACATATACATCTACTATATATGTAAGCAAATATATGGATATAGATCCGACAGTATGAAGAAAAATATATGGAAAAACAAAAATCCGAATATGCAAATATGCTGTTTTAATGTTATTTCAATGTCGACGTCAGACGTTTCGGTCTAGGAGACCTTCTTCAGGACATAGTTATTAAAACATAATTAACATTAGACGATATTCAAATCAACAAGTTCATTTAAAATATACTCTATTTTAGGAATACGTTTTCACAACATCGCCCATGTGATGCCGACGTGATCATATTGTGAAACGGAACGCTGATCTTAAAAATTTCAGTTATTCTGTTTTGATTAGTCTTACTCTTATGTCTATCGTCTTTTCATGTTGACTTGAATATCGCCTAATGTTAATTATGTTTTAATAACTATGCCCTGAAGAAGGTCTACTAGACCGAAACGTCTGATGTCGGCATTGAAATAACATTAAAACAGCATATTTGCAGATTCGGATTTTTGTTTTTCCATATATTTTTCTTCATATATATATATATATATATATATATATATATATATATATATATATATATAGCATAACACGTTTTTATGAACAAATGTAAATAGGTCGGATCTAAACTCATTTTAAAAGGGTCGATACAAAATTTACCTATTCTGATATTAAATAAGCTGCAAAGAAAGAAGGGCTTACGCTCATATCGTATTGAAGTCAAGCAACGTCGGGCATGGTCAGTACCTAGATGAGTGACCGCTTGAGAATACCTGAGTTTGGATGTGCGGACTAATGGATAACGACCCGGAATTTGAACTGGGCTCTCCAAATTCCAATTCCCTTTTTGAAAAAGGTATGAATTCACTTCTTCTCTACCCCTCCTCCCAGCTACGAGTTAATTAATAAGGCTTGTATCAGTAAATCCTTATATTCCCCACCAAATTATTACAATATAAAAATATTTTCTGGATTTATATAATCTGCAAAAAGGTTTGACATGTCATAAAACATCTATTCAATCATTCAATAAACCACAGGGTAGACTGGACCCTCTAGCCTTGGGTGGCAGGCTGGTTAAATTTTTTTTTTTTTTTTCGTGGGGTGGTTACTCATTTTATCCCAAACAAGGCAATAAAGCCACGAAGATGCAAGGGGTTTACTGAGTGTGAGAGAATATAAAAAAACATTAACGAGAGAGAACAATAAAAACAGGAATTAAGCAGATAGAAGAGAACGTTTGACATTGCATGTAAATTTTTAAAGATCAAAATTGGCTGAAAAGCAAGAAGCCGGAAGAGAGTTCCACAAGCGAGAAGTGTGAGAATAAACTGTTACCATAGAACTTACGGTTGCATGTAGCTATTTCAATACTAATCTGACGAAACTTTGGCGCCAATCAAGTAGCACGTTTAAGTTCATAAAGTCTACGTACCAACCATGGCGAAGCTAACGGAAACCACTCCACCACCTTTCCCAAGAAGTCAAGGTAGTTCACATATAACTAAAGAAAAGGAAACTGCGGAGAACCATAATCGCCTACGCTGTGTTATAAGCTATTAAATGAGTTAATAAAAATATTGGAATGTGTGTGCGTATTTGTGTGTGTGTGTGTGTTTATTTGAGTGAGCGCGCATGCTTGTGTGATGCATTTTTTTTATGTCTATCAACAATTTTTTAAGATAATAGCTGAGCAAAGAAGACTTTGATTTATACCTAATCATTGATAAACAATTTGATAAACAAGAAATTATAATATGGATATATTCTATATTACAATCAATATATAAACTGATCCCTCATTTTGTGGCTACGGTATTTTCTAAACATTTATATTCCAGAGAATGTAAATAAATCTAAAAGACATGCTTGTTTAGCTAATCAGTATTTCATTGATTGATTGATTTGTTTTCTACGGCTTGTCTTTATTTTATTTTTTATTTTTTTGCGCGCGCGAAAGAAAATAATGGTTTAGTATGACAAATCTCATTAATCAACTCATAGCTGCGAGGAGAAGCAGTGGATTCATACCTTTCCCAGTGGTATTCGCGCATGAGTGAATATAACGAAACCAACTGGGATTAAAACTCGATTCTTTGATTAACAATCCCGTGCCATTATACATTAAGCACCGCAGCACCTCCAAGCTTACAGCACGTAGTATTCTCAAGCGGTCACCCATCCAGGTACTGACAAGTCTCGACGTTTCTTAACTTCGGTGACCGTACGGGAATTGGTGTTTCAATGTGATATGGCTCGAAGTCAGCATGCGCTTCTTGTACAATTTTATTACGACTAAAATATGTCATTCACAAAATCCAGCAGCTTCTTGCGGCCATCAACTGTCTACCTGTCATGATAGCAACACATGACCGCTTGCATCTGTTGGAAAATATATCAGACAAGTAATGCTATCTCAGTCCTTCTTGTTCTAATTTCAAGACAGGATCAGTTGATTACCTGAAGCACAAAGTGATTATCAATAACAATTTTTTTTAGGACGAGCGGAAATCAACCATTACTGACGCTATCTTGAAATGGTCGCGTAGTCATCGCTACGAAACTCAACTGAAAAAAAAAGCAGACGATAAGATAATTCAAGCAAAATTTGTCTGATATTTAAAACAGGTGAGGCTCAGTGTGATGCGCTGAAGCAGGTGATGAAGATGTGTCTACTCGAATTACACTCGAATGGATCCACATTCGTGGGTCACCTCGTGAAGAACAAACTGCTTGTGAGATCATTAAAAGTAATATTTTAACGACTGATTTTTTTTTCTCTTTTACTTTCTGGATGGTTTCATATTTCCGTATTTCTTCGACAGAGAATCCAGTCTACCTTACTATTTTACACGAATATGGTGAGTAGAAAAATGGGTTGACGTCTTTTTTAAGTCATTTGAACTTTTTTTAATTTACTGAATATTATAGCTCTAGTTATCTATCTGCTTTTGGGTCAGAAGCTTTACTAATCTGAAGAAACGCGTAAAATTCTCGTAATTTTCGTGTATGTGTGTGTGTGTGTGTGTGTGTGTGTGTGTGTGTGTGTGTGTGTGTGTGCCCTTCGACATAGCCTCGTCTGGGGATCCTTTCTGCCCGGAGGCAGAGAGTTTGACCAGCACAGCTGGAACAGATCTATTCGACTGTTAATATTTAACAACCACTCCCACGAGGGATGTATGTGGCACAAGGCCGAGTTTACCGTGGATTCTCCGAGTTCGTAGGCTCGACCAAAAATATTCCCGTAGAACACGCATAAGCGGGTTCCGGTCTGTCTACCTCCCCGGACGAAACTCTGCCCTTTGGCACAGCCTCGCCCGGGTTCTTCTCTGCCCAAAGACACACAGATTTCGACAGCAGCTGCGAACAGTCACAGCCCGGTAGAACAATCTATTCGACTGTTAATATTTAACAGAAACGAGGAATGTATGTGGTACAAGGCCGAGTTTACTGTGGGTTATCCGAGACCGTAGGCTCGGCCAAAATATTACCTTTAGAACACGCATAAACGTGTTCAGGGTCTGTCTACCTCCCCGGACGAAACTTTGCCCTTCGGCAAATCCTCGTACGGGCTCCTCTCTGCTCAAGGCAGAGAGTTCGGCAGTTGAACAATCTATGCGACTGTGATATTTAACAATTCCCCTAAGAGGGATGTATGTGGTACAAGGCCGAGTTTACCGTGGGTTCTCCGAGCCAGTAGGCCTGGCCAAAAATATTCCCTTCGAACCCGTATAAACGGGTTCAGGGCCTGTCTATCTCCCCGGACAAAACTTTGCCCTTCGGCAAAGCCTCGTCCGGGTTCCTCTCTGCTCGAGGCAGATAGTTCGACATTTGAACAGTGTGGCACTGTTAATATTTAACAGTCCCACTCCCACGAGGGATGTATGTAGCACAAGGCCGAGTTTACCGTGGGTTTCTCCGAGTCCGTGGGTTTCTCCGAGCCCGTAGGCTCGGCCAAAAATATTCCCTTTGAACTCGCCTAGACGGGTTCAGGGACTGTCTACCTCCCCGGAGGAAACTTTGCCCTGCGGCAAAGCTTCGTCCTAGTTCCTCTCTGCCAAGGCAGAGAGTTCGACAGAATGAACAGTGTGGCACTGCTCCCCGGAGGCTTTCTCCCCTACTAATCTTATAGTAGGCAGAAGAGTCCAACAGGACTTTAGAGGGAGGATACCACAACAGTGTGTATATGTGTATTTTATATATAAAATAAAATAAACAAAAATCTAAATAAACAAATTAAGTAAAGAAAGAAATTAACTAACTCCGAATGCACACAAATGCAATTAAATGTAATCATGATAATAATAAATAACAAATAATTAAGTAATCAATAATAAATAATGAGTGAAAGGTTTAACAAAGAATATTATAAAATAGATATAAATAACTGCATTCGGATCCACAATTGTTTCTACTCAATAGTCTCTGAAATATTTTAAAACATAATTGGTATGATAATACCAAATAACAGCTCTGATAATACAACAGACCTTGCTACTCATAATGCACCATTGACCATCATATATAAATAGTCAAGCCAAATTACATATCACATAGCTTGACGATTACGTTCAAGCATGAAACAGACTGTCGCCGCTTAATGTTGACCTCAGTGTTCATATATATATATATATATATATATATATATATATATATATATATATATATTTATATATATATAATTGCTGACATCCCCTGATGATTTTTGAAGATATAAACTGCTTTCATAGAGAACCTTTTCTGCCTGCCATCAGCGTGGCTGACGCTAGACTCCAGTAGAGTAAGACACTGCTCCTTCTTGGCTTTACATTTTACAGACTTGAAGTGGAGCGACTACATCAAATCAATAGCTGCATCTACTGCAAGGAAAGTTGGGTCACTGTGTCGTACCAGAATTTTTTTCACGTCAGAATCCATTCTGCACATTTACAAATCTACCATTCCTTCCATGCTTTGAATATTGCTGCTATATCTGATCTTGTGCTCTTGCTATTCATCTCGAAGTTCTTGACAAAATCCAAAGAATGGTCTGCAATGTTATCGATTATGACTTTGCATCTCGACTTCAGTCACTTTTTCACCGACGTGACGTGGCTTCCCTCTGTCTTTTCTACAAATATTTTCATGGCAACTGCTGTTACGAACTTTTTTCCCTGGTGCTCTGACATGAATTTAAAGGTGCTACTAGATTGGCATCTAAACCCGACTATTTTACTGTTGAAATAGCTAAATACAAGCGCCGCTTCTACTTCAACAATTTCTTTTCTTGCATTTCCCGCCTGCGGAGCTCCTTTCCGTTTACTTACTTCCCTGAAAACTATAATTTTCAAAAAATTTAAATGCAACATCAATCGTCATCTGTCTTCTCTTTTACTATCCCTCCCTGTAACCCCCTGCGTGCTAGTGGCATTTCCGCCTTGCTTGGGGCGAAATGATTTAAAAAAATATTAAAATAAGATTTAAAATCGAAAACATTACAGGAGATCCAGACCAGATATGGCAGCAATATTCAATGCACGGACAAATGGTAGTTTTATAAATATACAAAATGGATTCTGACCAGAAAAAAACTATCTGCCATGATACATTGAGCTAACTTTCCTAGCAGCAGAGCCTGCCATTGGTTCAATATAATCCTTCCACTTTATGTCAGTGGAAAACAAGACCAATGAACAAAGGAAGGGTAGAGTTAACTGAGGGGCAACAATCCTTAGTCAGGATCAAAATGAAAGGTATCTATTAATCAAAACATTGAAAAAGGATTTAGAAACGAATAATATGCAAAATTCGTGATGCATAGAGGCAAAGAAGTCGCCTAAGAAGGAATTCAACTACCCAAAAATTAAATCGCCTGACAAGAAAAGATCTGCAAAGTACACCTTTTGAAGTATAAGGTTTTGAAAACTGAACTCAACGACAGATATACTATCACCGTCTCTTATGAAGAGGCCCGGAAAAGCTCTTGTTCCAACCCACTTCCCAAAATGTAAGCGTTATTTTGTAACTGGAAAATATGTCCTTTCGTATTGTGAAGTGCTAATTTACAGTATCCTTGTGTTTACTTTTGAATATGTTTCAGATCAGAGACAGAATCACGTCAACGGAAAGTGTAGAATTTTCAAGTGTTGAACTCCAGGCCAACATGAAGTTCCTGTGGCTGCAGAACATTTGATGACAAGTAACGAACATAGTCAACTGTAAAGAACTGATGTGCCAAGTTCCAGTGTCGAGAATTTTGAGACCTAAATTGAAGCATAGAGAGGTTTTCAACAATGTTACATCCTATTTATTTATTTTATAATTTTAAATGTACTCCTACTGCGCTACCTACAACCACACAATGGCTCAAAAGACTAGAACCCGATAACGTAAAACAAAAAAACTTATTTCAAATACTAAAATGTACAACTAAAGAAAATATGCAAATAAATATATGGAACATAAATATAACATTTAAAATAATAAATAAATAATACACAAAATAAAGATCATGAGTATGAATAGATTAAAGCATTAGCCATAAACATAAGAATTAGGAAGCGTCGACTTCTATTTCCCCTCGACTATCTCAATCTCCCAATGATCTATAGGGCCCGCGAAAGAAGAAGAAAGAAGCTGCAAACGTTTTTGGTTATTATGTGGATTTTTAAAAAAATATATATTATACTTTATGTTCCATATTTTGCTACACGTGTTTCCGTTCTCGCGACCTTCATCAGACAAAGAGTCCTTATTTCCACATATTAATAAAGGAATTAATATTCCTTATGCTTTATCATTGTCTTTTGAGTGTAGTAGTAATCCAAATTTTTCTTGGATTTTGGATTACTATTGTCCGATATTGTCAAGAAAGTCATCTCCTTGACTAAACGACCATTGTGAGATCCAAACACGACCTTCCTAGGCGAAACGTTAACATTCTAACCACTCGTCCACGTGATCATAAAAATGGACTCAAAATCAAGATAGATAGATAGATAGATAGATAGATAGATAGATACTGACGGAAAAGTTTTTGTATTAAAAATTTTTATTTTATAAATAATAGCAAAAACATTTAATCGAAAGCGCTTAGGACATTATTCGTCACAGAGGATTCCTGTAAACTCTTAGTCCTTCAAAAAGAAAAATCTAATACCGCTCTAGTAATGCTTGAAAAACCAACCTAAAAATACTTCTTTACCACTGTATTCAATAAAATATGTATAAAAGGAGAATTGTTTGAGATTCCTCCTTTGACAAAAAGGGTTGAATCAATACGATCAACAGTCATTCATGCCATCACTTCGCTTCTTCAACCAAATGTTGACTTATCTCCTCGCTTATCTCTACTCCTAAGTAATCATAATATACCGTCTCTACAAAATGAGGACCCTCTGCTGGTACCGGACAGTCTCTAAAAGGTCCCACGCTCTCTGCCTGCCCACCACAGCGAAGATTCAAAATGTCGAAGCGACAGCGGCGGAAGTGAATTATCAAAATAGATACTTTATCTCTTGCAAATTGTACAAATGAAAAAAAAAAATCACCTGACCTCATTTGAATTCTATCTTTTTTTTTTTTTTTTTTTTTTTTTTTTTTATCAAAGATTTTCGGGGCTCACTTTTTTTTTTTTTTTTTTTTTTGATGTGCGTTCTTATATACCGGATATGTCGGCGTAACCTTAAGCTCCCCACCCCAAATAGGAGGTTCGTCTTATACGCAAGATATAAAATTGTGAACCTTAAATCCTGTGCTTTATGGTAAGTTGTTGCATGGGAGATTTTTGACGGTAGGCTAACCGCAGACTCTCCTCCTTTTTTAGATGATGTTGAACAAAACGCAACTAGATGTGTGTCTCGACAAGACGTTTAAAAGATAGCATTCGAGAACAATAGAACGAGTGGATTGTTAGCGGGGAAAAGTAATTCAGGCTACCGTAATAGCCTCCCGAAAACACAGCAAAAACTCATGAGGCATTGTAGATTGTGGGAGATAATTGACAATATGTCCCCACTGTTTTTTCATTAGAATTTGAGAAAAGAAAGTACATGCGTTTTTTTAATGTTCACCCAATACAAGGCCCAAGAGCTACTCAACTTACAGGGTTACTGAGTAGAATTATATTAGCGTAGGAAAGGACACACGTTAAGAGTATAAAACTGAAGTAGACTTTGGAAAGAAGCAGAAACCCAACCAGGAAACAATGGATAAACCTCTACTCCTGTGTAAATGACTGGGGAGGAGAATGAATTAGACGACAGAAGAACCTATCTACTCCAATTGATGGAAGAGAGAAAAAATAATAAAATGAAATAAATAGTTATTGAATGCTGAATTTAATTAATAAATTCAATTTAATACAATTTAAAATATGATTTAGAAGGTCTTGTACGGTGAATATATCCCAAAACTTACATTTAAACTTGAAAATTTTGGGTCGCCTTGTACGCCAGCATATATATGAATGTGTGTATGTATGTATAAAGGACGTTTGCCAAAGAAGAACTTAAATTAATAAAAAAAGTGCTCAATAAAATTTTTAAAAAACAAAAATGCAGAGAAATTTCAGATATAATATAATTGTAACAGCAATCTTTCTGCTACCTTAGTTTCTACCAAACAGGTATTATTTGATAAGCAGTAAAATTTTACCGCTTGATGATACCTGATTGGCAGAAACCAAGGTAGCAGAAAGGTTGGTGTCCCAATTATATATATATATATTGACATTTACAGATAGGCTGTTTCGCCGTATCACAGATCATCGGTGTGGCTAGACGTCCGGTTGCCTCTAGCTAGGATCGAAACCCGGCTGAATTGGCGTCAGTCAATACACACGCACACACACACACACACACACATATATATATATATATATATATATATATATATATATATATATATATATATATATTTGTGTGTGTGTGTTAGTCATTAAATAATTTAAACTAGTTTTGTTTACTTATTTTTAACAGGATCCTCTCGTAATTACGGACAATTTTCTTAGTATCCTTATTAACGGAAGAAAGAAAATTACCGTGTTGCTGCATGTTCATTTTATTCCGAGTACTTTCGACATGAGCACAAAGACAAAAGACAAAAAATTGTTGTTTTCATCATTTTTCTAAAACAAAATTGTTGTGTTCATCTGAAAATTAAATTTTCTTAGGTGTGGAGTGAAAACACTAAGGTTATGTACGGTACAATTTCAATTTTATCGTGCGCTCGCGTGCAAACGTCAAGGGAGAGAGCTAAGTTATTGTCATGTCTAAAATGTAAAAACAAAGAAAAAACTATTAATTAAAGCCTATATATATATATATATATATATACATACACACACACACATTCTGTTTATATGTTATTTTATAGATACAAATATTTAAGTAAATGCTCTGCATATAATAAACAGTATTAACTACATTTACCGGCCTGAATGTCCGAGAAATTTCATAGAAAATATCCGTCCTCCAACTGGAATCGAACTTGTATCCTACACAGAATCGTCATATAGCTTGACGTGCAATATCATTTAGAGGAAGCGTTTGGTTACTAAAGTCAAATTACTGAAGCTAAATTGTATAGTACATCAGGCTATTGACAGTTCCGTGCAGGATACAAGTTCGATTTCAGTCGGAGAAATTTCTCGGACCTTCAAGTCGGTAAATGTCATTAATACATTTCATTATAAATAGAGCAATTAACTTAAATATTTATAGCGACAGTTACTAGGGAGATGTGATTAAATATACTTTCATATTTTAAAAAAAGTTATTATTGTTTAGGTAATAAGCATTATAATATAGCAGAAATAGGTATATTGTGGAAAAAAGAATTTTCCTTATACACTGTAACCCGGATATAAGAGAGTTGTCGGGACCGGAGAAGAAGTCTCTTATATCCATGTTTTTCTTATATCCGGGTTTGGTCTAATTTATATACATTAACACAGGCTCTAATTTGGGACCAGATAAAATCTCTCTTATATCCGGGTTTCTTTTATATCCGTGTCTCTTATATCCGGGTTACACTGTATATGTATTTATGGTTATTTTTTAACTTTTATCAGAAACGACATTCTTTTACATGCAGTTATAGATAATATTATACATTAATTACTAATTTTTTAAATTAATAACTATTTGTGCTCAGTTGTTGACATTAATAGCTATCTGGTGATGTGCTAAAATTCTGGAATAATGCAATAATAAAAATTTAAATTTCATCTTTCTCATAGATGTCGCGAACTGTTGATTAAAAATAGAAAATGGACATAGCTTGTCAGACAGAAGCAAAGAGAGCGTTTTTTAAATCGTGTCCAAATTAGCTAAAAAAACACCCCGATTTCTTTTCTTTCCTTTTCATTGTGAGATTATTTTTTTCATTCTGACATTTGGGTTTGAATTATTTGCTAGTTACACTTCGTTTTTTTAGATGAACTTTCTCTATTGCGTGTAAGTGGTAAGGATTTGGGGCAAATGAAATCGATGAAATATTCTTTATCTAATTCCAGTTGAAGCTGTCCGTGTTCGCTTAGTACTAACACATTTGGAAAAGGCATGACAGAGGTCTCAATTCTGGCATGCCACAATGATCGATGGCTACGTGGGTTATGTTGAACTTGGGAATGAGAAAATCAGTTTTCCATAATTTCTCCTCCCTAGTACATTTAGGCTCCTTTCTGAACTATAGGGCTCACAGCCACACCTCACTATCTTGCTGATGTGGATGGTAGTCCACGCCAAAATTCAGAGTTTTCCTTCTCTAGATAATTGCCAAAGCTAGACAGCCCAATCTGTCCTGCTGTTAACCACGACCGAGGGAAGAAAAGATGAATTCATATCTTTCCTAAGAACATTAGTGTGAAATCGAACACAACGGCCGAGGTCCGAACTCGAACTCGACATGCCAATTCAAATGTGCGAGCTGATATCATCTACGCGCACAACCACTACCATAACTGCCATGGTATCTATATCAATAATAACATTTTTTACACCCATAATTGTTGGAACTGCTAGATAACCTTGTTGGAAAGATATTAGAATAATCCAGAATGTATTCTGACAGCAAATCGCCTGCATACGGATATAAAAGGAGTTCAGTAAATATACAAAAATAGAAAAAAGTAGAAAGGGGTGTAAGAAAGGAGTGTAAGACAAGGATATGTCTTCTCGCTGCAAATGCAGCGAGTCGATTCTGAGAGAATTAGAAGTACTACGAGAATTCATTATTGGCGGCTACAATCTTAGCAACATAAGATATACTGATGACACAGTGTTGATAGCAGACACAGAAAGGAAACTCCAAAAACCTTTAAAGAAGTTAGTGAAGCAAGAAAAAGGGCTTAAATGCATAGTTGTTAGCAAAGGAATAGCCCATCATGCAAATTACAAATTAAAGATACAGAAATCAAACAGGTGCAACAAGTTAGATATCTTCGAAGCGTATTAACAGAGCGCAGTAAGTGCGACACGGAAATACAAAGAAACATTGAGAGTGCGAAAGATGCCTTCCAAAAGGTGGGCAAAGTATTAAGAAACATAAAAACATCGTTAAAAAAAAACAAAGAAAAAAAGAACTGACCTGTTTTATAGTATCAGTCTTCCTATATAGCAATGATACTGGACAATCTCTGCGCAGATGAAGAAGAGACTTGAAGCAACAGAAATGTGGTCCAACAGAAGGCTGATGAGAATATCATGCATCGAACATGTGAGCAACAACGAGGTTCTAGGGACAATGGCAACAAAAAGGACACTTATAGTTAACATCAGAAAGTGACAGATGACATTTCTCGGGCACATAATGAGGAGAGAGAGAGAGCTTGGAAAATTTGATGCTCATAGGACAGATGGAAAATAAATGGCGGGCTTGAGTGAATGGATGATGGAGCAGGTTTAGCAGAGATGGAAAAAAGACCAAAGTTATTAAGAGCTACACAAAACAAGTTGTGGAGAGCCATGATCGCCTACATCCTAAAGGAACACAGCATATAGAAGAGACCGGAAGAGAGTTGAAATTTCTAGGGCACATAATGGGGAAAGAGAGTTTGGAAAATCTGTAACTCGCAGGATAGATTGATGGCAAGAATGACATATAAAACAATGCATAAGTTAACTAACGAGATTCAGTAAATGGATTGCGGACCAAAGTTTAGGAAAGACAAAATATATTAAGGAAATTGTGGAGAGCCATGATCGGCCACGTCCTATTCTATCTCTCTCTCAATCTCTTTCTTTCTTTCTATCTCTTTCTTTCTTTCTTTCTTTCTATCTATCTCTTTCTATCTATCTCTTTCTTTCTTTCTATCTATCTCTTTCTTTCTTTCTTTCTATCTATTTATTTATTTATTTATTTCTATTTCTTTCTATCTATCTATCTATCTATCTATCTATCTCTTTCTTTCTATCCCTTTCTATCTATCTATCTATCTATCTATCTATCTATCTCTTTCTATCCCTTTCTATCTATCTATCTCTCTATCTCTTTCTTTCTATCCCTTTCTATCTATCTATCTATCTATCTCTTTCTTTCTATCCCTTTCTATCTATCTATCTATCTATCTATCTATTTCTTTCTTTCTTTCTATCTATCTATCTATCTATCTATCTCTTTCTATCTATCTATCTATCCCAATCTGTACAGATCTATTTGTTTTTTGTTCATATCTATCTAGGTCTGTTTTCATTTCCGCCATTTTAATCTCTTATTTCCCCACCTCTATTTTCTATATTCATTGAACTCTCTCTCCCTCTTCAGTCATTTTTATTCCCCTCCCTTGTATATTTTTCTATTCCCTTATCGAACTGCTGCTGTTGTATATTTTATCATTCATTATTATTCTTCCATTTCTTTTCGCTTTTTACTGTCTGCTTCCTGCAGTTATCACCCACCTCCATCTTGGCCACTGCTGTTTCGTCTCGACGTTTGACCTTTGACATACGTTACCAACCGACACCTGTCACGTTGTTCACCCGATTCAAATAATGCTTCAGCGTTTTGTACTAACAGGAAAACAAAGCAAAACAACTCGTATCAAATGTCAAAATATTCAGCCAAAAACCGTCACAATAAAGAATTTAGATTTTTTAAAAAAAATAAACTACTTTTCCTTCTGCCGGGCAATGAATGCTGGACAATCTCCACAATGTAGAGAAGCCTAAAAGCTACAGAAATGTGGTTCTATAGAAGGATACTAAGAACACCATGGATTAAACATGTAACGAAATTTTAGAGAAAATGGAAAAAAAGTAATACTGAAACTCAGAAATGTTCAGCAAACTTGTCTCGCTGAGGCGGGTGCAAAATTAGTATAGGACATTTTAGCGTCCTTTTTACGGTGAAAACATTGATTTGGAAATTCTTGCAAAAATTGTTGGATTTTAATGTAACTTTCAGGACTTATTCACAAATGAATGAAATTACTTTACAAATATTTTTTTTAGAAAATCTTGGTGATTTTTTTAAAATCTGTTAAACCTACTTATTTAATTTTATGGAATTTAGAGAAATTAAATTGTGTCGCGCTTAATGTTTATACTAGTTAGAAGCAGAACTCCTTGGAGAATGTAAATCAATTTCCTTTGTGAAACAGGACTACTACTTATCGAAAATCCGCTCTGAATCGTAAAATAAAAAAAAAAATACAATGAAACTAAGACATTAATTAATTTGTAAAGCGTGTAATTGCTTTTGTGAATAAGATATATTATGGACACTATTGTCTTAAGAAAAAAATCGCTGAATAATGACTTTTTACAAGAATTGTTTTCACTTTTGTAAAATTTTTATGAGAACATTATAATTTATATAGTTTTAACTTTTAAATCTTAAATTTCTCCATGACTTTGTCCCAATTAGTTGATACTGCTATTCAGTAAATAAAAAAAAATATATTTACTCTAGTTATTAGCTACAACAATAATTAAATACGTAAGGTTTCTTACGGGAACATTGTGTAATACATGAAATAATGGTGGCGAGAAAGATTATATGCACAAACTAACAGACTTAAGTGATTTGCAATGCAAGATAATATTTATTAAAACAAAGTTAACAAAAGGAAAGTTTAAAACGATAGTATCGTTTGAATATGTTATAGTGGGACTTTGTATAAACGTTCTGATTTTTCTAAAAAAAAAACATTGCCGAATAGTGAAGGTAAGTAAAAAAGCGATGACAGGAAAAACCGTCGTTTTAACACTCCATCTGGCTACGAAGGTTCATGTTTGCCGAAATTTCTAGGACATATAATGAAGATGTTTTGTAGAATTTAACACTCACAAAGCATCTTCTTTATGTGCCCCGTCTCTTCAGGACATAGGCGATCATGGCTCTCTACAATTTCTAGACGTTGATAAAGTTGACTTTTTCTTATTTCTTTGAAATCTTGTTCCGCCATCCATTTACTCAAGCTCACTAAGTATGTTATGCTTCGTTCTCCCCTGTCTCTCTTGTCTTCAATCTGTCCTGTGAGTATCAGATTTTCCAAGCAATCTTTCTTCAATATGTAGGTTATGCTTTGTTCTCCTTCGTCCCTCTTGCGTTCAATCTGTCCTGTGAATATCAGATTTTCCAATACCTCTTTCCTCATTATGTAGGTTATGCGTTGTTCTCCTCTGTCACTCTTGTCATCAATCTGTCCTGTGAGTATCAGATTTTCCAAGACCTCTTTTCTCATTATGTGGCCTAAAAAATTCAATTATCTCTTCCTGATGTTAGGTTTGAGTTTCCGTGTTGTGTCCACTTTCTCTAAAACTTCGTTTTTGCTCACGTGATCGGTCCATGGTGATCGAGAGAAAGAGGGACAGAGGAGAGCAACGAATATATTCCATAACGAGCTTGTATGGATGCTTGGTAGAACAAGAATTAGGAGAAATAGGAAAATGATAAATATTACTAAGAGCCGCAAATTACGTGATCGCCCATATTCTAAAGGGAAATGGTGCATAGGAGACGACATTCACTCATTATTTACAGACTATTGTCATTGTCTTTGTTGTTGTTATTGCAACGTTTCGGCCGTTGTGCTATAGAAATGTTATCACTTGTTGGCTATCGTGGCATGTGGGTGCTTCCTTACTTTTCTCGATTCAGCAGTAGCATCAAAAATCAAGTAATCAGCAGGGTATAACCGGAAGTCCCAAAACCCATAAAAATACTGACCAAACCCTATTAGCTCGCTTTTCCATCTTCTTTTTTAGTGGCCTCTACCTTCGCGGTCAGCGCCTTTTTCCACTTTTCTTTTACAGCGTTCGCAACCTTCAAGCCTGGCTAGAAGGAGCTACACAATCCTTGCTGCAGAAGACAAGACCTGAACTGGAAGCTTGACTTCAGATTTCTCGTTCCTTCCATGGGAAGAGGCGAAAAAATCTCCCTTCGAGACACCTCACCAAAGGAAAGAATGCACACAACCCTTGCTAAAGAAGACTCGTATCAGTCCTAGCAGTTTCACACTCAGATTTCTTGTTCCACTAACGGAGAAATCTCTCTCTACAAAAGTTTACTCAAGAACTTTGTTAACTGGGAAACCCCATTTTTCCCGCAAAATACTACTATTTTGCATTGTCTTTCAACCAGAAATAAAAGCTGTTGAACAGTTATTTCGAGTCTTGGGTTTTGTTCATCCGACTCTCACTGCCGAGCACGCTCACCCCACCAAAAAACAAACATACACACACACACACACACACACACACACACAATCAGGAAAATTTACTACAGTACCTCAGGGATTCTTCAAAATCTTGTTGATCAGGTCAACCTTCAGGAAATGTCTAACTTGATCCTTTAATTAATCCGGAGCGAAGACGAAAATAAACAAGACACTCAAACAGCAAATGACAAAAAAAAAAAAAAAATGGTTTCTGAGTAGTAGGATTCGCGCATCTTTCCGGTAAATTAATGCTTTGAAAATAAGTATTTAATATTTTTCAACCAACGGGTCGCGTTCCCACCACAATAAAAAACATGCTTCCTGATTCCTTTGAATGCTATATCACCAAAGTTTCTAGACAAAACGAGTCAGTAGAGAGAAGGAACGGCAATATACGACAACAATTCACGACATGCACAGCTTAAAAGAAATCCCATTACTCATATACCTGTCTTCCTCATCAAGTTACATGACACTTACATTTTCCTCCTTGTCTCTTTTTGCTCACATATACATGCGAAGAAAACACATTTCTTTTCATTTTAACAAATAATGACTGTAAGAACTTTACCACTCATACACACTAAGAAAAAAAAATAATTGTAAAAAACTGAAAAATATCTTGTATTTTTATATTTAAACACTTTTTTCGCCTATTTCTTGTGGGTTGATTTAAATCCGCAACAAATCTACGGGATAATTCTGTTCGAGCTCTGCTATTCTCATCTTTAGGAATATCTCGTCTTGTACTTTATTTAGTACCTATTATCAAGCGGTTACCTTGACAAATTGACCCTGATGGGATTAGGACCTCAGATACCTATACTGCACTGTTATTGTTCGTCCTGTTACCACTGAATCTAAGTCTGCTCTACGCAACCAAAGGATTGAACTCACAACTACTATGACAACAAATTCACGAACCATCACTTTAATCCATAGTCTAGTGAGACGAGAATAATCTACCCCTGTAGATTAAACAAAGGGCTCACTTCCCAGTTCCCTGAAGGTTTCCAGGATCAACAAACACCTGATGAAGGTCGGAAAGCATAACGACCAAAACGTTGTGATAATCATCTTTTATGCGCCGTGTCTATTCTTGATGTTGTCGATCACGGCTCTCCGTAGTTTCCTGTCCCTTGTAGCCCTAAATAACTTTTCTCTTTTCGCCATATCTTCCATAACTTCTATTCATTCATGCTCGCTAGGTAGGTTGTGTGCTGCTTCCCTTTGTCTCTCTTAACTTCAGTCCACGGTGTTTCGACATGATGTGACCGTAAGATTCATCATCAGTGATGGATTTCGAAGGGTACGCAATTGTATGAGCAAACTGTTTATTAAAATTACACGAGTATAGAGAATTATTTCCTAAGATGCCTTTGTTCTTGAGCGAGTGAAGGTTGAGGGTCTTGGCAAAGACCATCCTTTGAAAATTGTAGACTAGCGCTACAGATTTACAAAGAACTGTACCAAATAACAGAAACCATATCACATGAGGACTATCAACAGCAGCAACAACTAAAATAAATAACACACTCGAAGTCGAAGAGAAAATAATAGCATAATCAAAATGTTGATAGTCCAGATCTTTTCATCACCCACAAGGCCGCATAGACGATTTCGGCCTCCATCGAGATTGACAGCTTCACTCTGTTGTCGGTCTGACCTGGCCCTTATAAAGCTTACTCTTGTTTTGAAGTTCGATGAACACGTTCTGCTCATACGAACGTTCTGGTGCTTCTTTTTTGTTGTCTTATTTTTGTTGCCCTATCAGTCCTAATGGCAGGTGACAATAAAGAGCGACTCGGAAAGTGAAATCAGAGAGACGAGATCGAATTCATTGCATTCAATTTCGCGCAAATACCCTGGTGGTGGATGCATGACTCTATCTCTTCTAAGCTAAGTTAAATAACAGCTTGCGGAGAAGGAACCTCTTTCTATAGACACATCACGGCCCGCTGTGGTGTGCCAACGACCCTAATGTGTTACGAGACACGTATAGTGATATTTTTTCCATTTTATTTCTATTTCATATCTAGCAGTAGTAGTAGTGGTAGTAGTAGTAACAGCAGCATTGTTAAGGTGTTTAAATTCCTTAAATGAAGCATTATCATTATTATACCTTTTTGACTAGTCTTTTTCATCTTCTCTTGCTTCTTTACACCTAGTAGTAGTAGTAGTAGTAGTAGTAGTAGTAGTAGTAGTAGTGTTAAGTCTTGTGAATTTCTTAGATGAAGCATTGTTGCTATTATTAATTTTTGACTAGTCTTTCTTTCATCTTATTTCTCTTACTTCTTTACACCTAGTAGTAGTAATATTAACTTGTATGAATTTCTTAGCCTTGTCATTATTATTAATTCTTAACTCGGTTTAGTTTAGAGTCAAAAACAAACAAGATTCAAAAGGAAACAGACGAGGAAATACTTCTGTCGTCACTAAAATAAGCTGAAGTCACATTTTAAAATATTAAAGAAAGAAAAACAAAACAAAAACACAAGCGCAGCAAAATAATTTCTCAGCTGTGCGGTTAAGGGAAGCCGACATTTTTTTGAAAGCGAGAATTTCCGACGTGTTTTTTTTCTTACCGGAAGTGTTCAAAAGGCGGGAAAATGGCAGAATTGTACGCCACAAAGTTTAAAAACACAGAAGGTCAGCACTTTAATCTTTTTCGTATGACACAGGACACTGTTCTAAAAATTAATAAAGACATCAATTGCAAAATGTTAGGGAAATCTGAGAAGTGTTAATGTAGTTTACTCAGCTCTTTATGGCTTGTACAATTAGTGTACTCTACGGCATCATTTATTACGCACAGACAGAATCTTGGAAAGTAATTTCCACATTAACATACCAAAACAAAAATCAGTTTACTTTATTTATTTTTATCATTTCACTCCAGTGAAAACGATAATGCCACTAAGACGCAAGTGGCTACTGGGAATGAAAGAGAATGAAACTTTTAGATGAAAGAACCGTAAACCCAATCATAAACAGAAAACAAGGGATAAAACTCTATTCCTGATCAAAAAATGGAGGAGGAGTCTGAACTGGGCGATAGCCGAACCTATCTACTACTATTAACTTCTTACTCAAAATAAAAACTTTAGAAAAAAAATATTTTGGTCATTGATGATTTTAAAATAGTGGATTTATTATAATAATCTAAAACGATTAAAAGAAATTAAATTTTTTTTACATTAATCCGTTCGCCTTGATTATTTTTATATTTTCAATGTTTCGGACAATCTACATTCTGGCCTTCTTCTGGATGCTAGCGCGTCCTGAATATTACGATAAACTACATCCGACATATGATCGGGAGGTTTTGAGGAGCATGGAACCACCTCTTAATTGTTTTCTAATTCTTTCACACATAACAACCCATTGTGTTTTAGCGTCTTTACTACCTGGCTTGGGGCAAATTTGATTAATATATATATATATATATATATATATATATAGATAGATAGATAGATAGATAGATAGATAGATAGATAGATAGATAGATAAGAGTGTTCCAATAACTTGGACCGATTTTAAATGGGAATTAAGTTTAAGCGTTTAATGATTATTTCTTTTTCTTACAGATTTAACAACTTACGTCTTTGGCAATTTCAACCATGGAAAGATTAAGAATCAAAGAACGTATTAAAGTTACTGAAGCCTATTACGAAAATGGACGTTCAAACATTTTTTGGTCAACATAATCGACCAACCACTATTCGTCATCGTGAGCAGGAATTGGACCTCTTCACAACAACATTACATCGAATTTTGCGCCGCCAAAACCTGGGCGGACATTTGGGCGATATTATTTTTCGCACGTAATTACCATGATTTAAATAACATGATCCAATAGAGAAACAGATTTTCACCAATAACACTGATTTATTTACTGCTGACTTTGATCCGTCTTAATGAAACACCCTTTATATATCTATCTATCTATCTATCTATATCTATATATGTGTGTGTGTGTGTGTGTGTGTGTGTGTGTGTGTGTGTGTATGTGTGTGTAATTTTCACCCGATTGTTGTTGACGGTTATAGTTTAAAAGAAAACAGTAAAAAGGCTTTTAAAGGTGGAGATCTCATTGTCATCCTCTGATCAAATATAATAACAGGTCGCAAAAAGGGGGCATTTTTTTCTTTACTTTCGTTTCCCTCTTTTTAACTCGGTAACATGTGACCAAAGAAGCAAAGAGATGGTTTTTGTTTTCTTTCTTGATAAAATAAAAATGAAACAATCTACGGATTACGCGATGTTAAATAATGTGTACCTTACAATTTAAAGTTCAAGGATGTTCATTTCATTCTTTTGATGAGTTTTTATTTCATTTGTTCTTTCAGATCAATCTTTTGTCAGTCAAAAGTTCCGATTCCGTTTCTCATTCTTTTTTCTTCTCTCCTAAACTATTTTCACTATGTCAGATTTTCCTTCAATATCTTTCTATATTTTCGAGATGAGGTATTGTAATTATTTACATTGTCTAAACTGTTATCCTCATCTTTATTGCCATATTGACGACGTTTAGGTCGTTGTACACTCAGGCCTTCTTTAGATAATTGTAATTTCGAACAGAACCCTTTATTTCGTCCACCGGGATAGATTGTTCTAGTTCGACATACCATACTTCTTCCGGTTGTCTCACTTATTTCCATTTAAATCAACTTTCCAAGTCTTTATTTACCACTGCAGTAGCCAGGTATTGAACTTACAAGTCACTGGATCCAATCAACGCTTTTATCCACTAGGCCATGGATCCTTGAGGACACATGGCCCGGTGGATGGCAATAAAGATGAGGACAAGTCCTAGTCTGTTTATGCGTGCCCGTATCAGTCTGCTCGGGTCTGCCCGTCTGACCATCGATTAATGTCTGCAAGAGTCTGACCATCTGTTTATGTCTGCCATACTGTCTGACCATTCGCTCATGTCTGCCAGTGTCTGACCATTCGCTCATGTCTGCCAGTGTCTGACCAACCGTTCTTGTCGCCCGTCTGTTTATGTCGTGGCCGGTAATAATGTCACAGGAAATAAAATCACAATTTTGGTTGGGCAAAAAGCCACAAGAATAATCACAATTAATTTATATGTTTATAATTTATGTGTCAAATATTTATATTTACATGTATATTCAGTGTTTTTAATGCTGATGATGAAGGCGAATATTCCAGCTGATTCCAAGGAGACACTGCCACAAAATTCAATATTCACCAGCTTTGCATATTTCTTTTATTAAGATGATTGACATATCAACGTTTAAAAATTGAGAATTTGATAGTTAACTTTTGTATTAAAAGAAATAAGCAGACTCAGTGCTAACATTGTCCTGTGAATTTTACCTGCATCCGTTCATGTCTACCCATCTCTCTCTGTCCACTCATAACAATCTTTCTCAGTTCTTTTCGCATATATTTATCTTTATAGAGAGAGAGACAGAGATGACATAGGAATCAACACTGCGTGGTGACTGTTAGTTTCATGCCTCAAGCAATCTACAGACCTACAGACTCTTTATAAATACAGAAAATAATGCGTGTGTCTGTAGCATATTTCTACGTCACCAGGAGAGTCCACTGCTCATCAGAATGGAAAATTTTATTAGGCTCTTTTGGAGCCAAAAAGTCCTTTTGTTTTTTTTTCTATAAAACATATATATATATATATATATATATACACACACACACATACATACATCCATATATAGAAATATGTGCAACAGTTTTCCTTAAACTTATTTTCATTCCTAATTCAGGCTAAAAATAAGTAATATGCTTTGCACCAGGGGGGTCAACCCCACCCAGATGCCTGAGGCGTCTAAGTGGAGAACTGCCGGGGAAGGATAAGCAATTTTTGTTTTTAATCCCATCTACACGTGCGACTATAAACATGACCTTGTGCAATAACCCGTTAAAGAGGGCGTGCGAATAAATAGCCTTTTCAATAAAAGAAAATAAGTAAAAAGTATATATATATATATATATATATATATATATATATGTGGCCTAACAATTGCGTTTTGGCATGAAACAGGCTGTTGCTTCTAGGTGTTGACTTCAATGTCCACTATATATATATATATATATATATATATATATATATATATATATATATAATTTTTAATGACAGAATAGAAATGGATATTTTTTTATTATTATTCAACAAATAAAACTCCAAAATCTGTTTAAAAATTATTTTAGATCCGAATATTTTTTTCACTTTCCGATAATTGAACAAAATAATGGAATTGTATCGTGCTTGTAAAATATATTTTTTAAATTCCCTAATTTTTGAGGACACGATACTAATACTAGAACTTAAAAATTACCCATACCTTAAAGGGATTCTCAAAATATTTAATGATTTTTAATTTAGCTGTTCTAGAAGTAGACCGGTGGAAAGATTTTCATAACCACCTTATATAACTTAAAACGTTATCATAATGGGCATTTTTAAATTCATTAATTCTTTAAAAATATAACTTATTAATATTAATTTATTATCCTCTTCTCATCAAAAATCCCAACGCATTTTGCCGTGTCCTAGGTATGACGATAAACTACATCCGGCAGCAAGATCTCTGACCAGAAGTTTTTCAGAAACGTAGAACCACCTCTTATGTTATGTCATAATGCAATCTTCAGGTGTGAATCCTGACCGTTATCTGTTGCGTGGTCGTGACTGTGATTCAAAATTGGGTTTACAAACTTGTCTATTTAAAATATACAATTAACTATTAATAATTTATATCGTTGAAATTCATAAGTTCCAACGCCAGAGAATAAAAAAGAAATAAAAAATAATAAAAAAAATTATCTGAAAATTGAATTCGGATTCAAAAGTAAACAATATATCAAGGAGGATAACTCGTTCTTTTAGCATAAAAAACGAATTATGTCTATTAACGTAAACTACGACGCACATTATAAATATAATATAAAGATGCAAAAATAAGTAAATAAATAAAGAAGTAAATAATAGGTTGGGACTATATATCTTTAATGTACATAAGTACATTAAAGATATATAGTTCCGACCTATTAGATATAATAACGTGAAACGGTGAAATTATATCTACACACGTTATAAATCGAGTACAGTAATATTGCATTGTATGTGTGTATAGATATATAAGGAAAGTTATAGATAATGAGTTCTATATATCATTGAACGTGAAAGACAAGGAAATGAAGAGTTACCATTATTTACACTATTTATCTGTGGACTATTGTCCTTATCTTTGTTGTTGTTATCACAACGTCTCGGAAGTTGTGCTTTCATTCATTGGCTTTTGTGCTCTACGGTCGAAACGTTCTGCTGATAACAAAAATGACGACAATAGTCTGTATGTCAATAGTGTAAATTATATATATATATATATATATATATATATATATATATATATATATATATATATATATATATTATATATATATATATATCAGCTGTCTGCGTGCCATCTGTGGAGTTAGCCTTCAAAACACGACATTCAGTTACAGGTGTAATATTGGAGGAGTCGAGATTTTCCTCATAGAGTCTCAGTTGCGGTGGACTGGTCATGTCTTGAGAATGTCTGATGAAAGGATACCCAAGATCCAAGTACATCCACTTAGATAACGGCCTCTAGCGCTTAGCTTTGGAGCGGGTAGAGTGGAGATCAACGTGTTTTAGTGGACAGCGGTTTTCAATCTGCTAGTCTGAATCGTCTTCAATCTAGCGATAGCCAATCTAACAGTGACTTCATCCCACAATCCCCACTCTTGTCCCATATGCCGCTACCTTTGCAAATCACTTGCGGGGTTTACTTGTGTTACTTAAGATTATTGCATAAAATTCATAACTGAATTGGTTAAGTTGTCAGATCCTCATTCGTCGAAACCGATGGAAGAGTCCATTATTATATATATATATATATATATATATATATATATATATATATATATATATATATATTAGTGAATACAGCACCTGAAGATTGCAAATTTGTATGAAACTCCGAGTCGTGCTATTGACGTTGGATAGTATGTATATTCACTAAAATATACTTAACAGCTTTGTTACATTACATAACATTCAGCACTGTGTTTATAACACCTGAGAAAAACTATATAAATACGTGCAAGCGTATGTGCGTATATGAATATTTTCAAAAGAGTTAAATACCATAAAACAAGATAAAATCTCGAACAAGGTTAGCAATAAGAAAAAAGTACAAAGAGAAAACGACCCAAAGGCGAACACCTATCTTCTCAGTAAAGTAAAGTGCTCGGTATCTAGATTACCTAGACAGAGCAAAAAATGCTAGAATACGTTAGATGTATATCGAGCCGGGTAACCTACAGGAAATTCCGAGCTGAACCTTTATTTAATCTACGGAGATATACTGTTCTCGTTTCGCTGGCCATGTCTAGGGATATCTCGTCTAGTTCTTATTTCTCGTAATGCCCAGTTATTGTTCTCCCCGTTTTCCACTGAGATTATGTACACACTCCCCAGGTCTAGGGATTGAACTGACAGCTAATATGCCACCAAATCCACGAACCAAGCTTTAATCAAATAGGCTAATTTCCTGGAGGGCGCAACTGCCGAAACATTGTGATATGTTATCACAATGTTTCGGCAGTTGCGTCATTAACAACAACAAAGATGACGACAACACATGCTAATAGCGTAAATAATGAAAATTCCTTATCCCAGGAATTCAAACAGATATGTGTGGGGGTGATATACAGGGTATATCAAAACTACATTTACAAACATTGGGTGCAGGTTCCTCTCCCCACAAAAGTCCATACAAAAATATGTTCGAAAATCCTTTGTTTTTGAGTTATTAAGTTTAAAGAAAGTTTTCGGTAGATGGTGTTGTGTCGCCATATCGACTAGGTTACATTTGCCATTCGTGTAAATTTGTGGCTAGTCTGTCGTCAACGCTTAACGTATGTATTAGCGAGTTAACTGAGAAGTGTTCCGTTTAACATGGATATTCATATTGCGGGCAAACAGATATGATTTTTACATACGGCCGCACGAACGGTAATGCAGATATAGCCCGAATCAGAGTTAAAATGTAGATTCCATGGACTGAATTGAGGAATTCGAAGTTATTTCTTCAAAATTATCATTGCTGTTTTCTAAGCTGGACAAGAGGTCCCTTTAATTTTGAGCTGGTGGCCCAATTAGACCTCTAGTGGAGTGCGGCTTTCAAGCTACTTTAGGATAAATACGAGACCTGATCCAAACGTATCGGGACTGGGGCTATAAATAGAAAACTACAACACATATCAATTCGGCATTTAACCTCCTTCAAAGTAATCCCTGATGCAACACACTTTATCCATCGACGTTTTCATTGATAGAAGCATTCCTGAAACTCCTTTTTGGAGATAACAAGCAACTAACACTTTGCATCCTCTTGGATTTCCGCGACGTCTTGAAATCTTATTCCTTTCAAATGGGATTTGATTTTTGAAGCGGAAAAAGTCGCAAGGAGCGAGTTCTGGTGAATATGGTGGTTGTCGGAAATGTGCTTGACCAAAAACTGCTTCGAAAGCAGTTTTCACTGATGGAACCTCTGTGGTGTGGCGAGACGACCACACTCTACACACTTTCCTTCTAAGCACTGCTATAAACAACTCAAGTGAGCGAGAACGTTATAACTTAGTGTGCATGCGTGACAGAATTCAAAATCAATCTACGCCGAGCGACTACACACTGCATACTTTAACTCCGATACTTTAGTAACAGTCCCGATACTTTTTGATTAGATCTCGTAATTATTAACTTCAAATGTTTGTGCATGTGATTGAGAACGTCACCAAACCCAAGAAGACGTCTTTTTAAAGTTTTAAAAATAGTTTTAAAAATTCCGAAAAGTAAAAACAAAAAAAATATGCATATATCAATGACTGAAGCGCAGTTTCAAACTTGCCATTTGTAAATAACAAGACAGTTAATTCCGTAAGAGATCGATTTCACGACTGTGTTTTATATTATGAACAGGAACCGTTCTTCTAAATTGATAAAAAGGTCAATAGTCTTCGATTCTGACAAATGTCGTAGCTTGAGGAAGGTCTAAGAAATGCAAATATACAAAAATTATATCTTGTATAATGTTTTCCTATTTTTTTTTTTTTTTTTTTTTTGCGAGTGAGCCACTCTATGTAAGTTGTGGCTAAAAATATCTACAACGGCGTTGATGATATCAGCAAGGATACTAAGGTGTTGGAGAGCGATTACTTTTAGAGAACTCGGATAAGCATTAAAATGTATGAATATTAGTAGTGGTAGTAGTAGTAGTAGTAGTAGGGTTAGGCAGAAGAAGAAAAGGAAAAGTGGAAAAGAAAGAGTGGAAACGAAGAAAGAAAAGTGAAAAAGAAGAAATGGAAAAGAAGAAGAAGAAGAAGAAGAAGAAAAGTTGAAACGAAGAAGAAAAAGAAGTGGAAAAGAAGAAGAAAAGGAAAAGTGGAAAAGAAAGAGTGGCAACGTAGAAAGAAAAGTGAAAAAGAAGAAATGGAAAAGAATAAAAGTGAAGATGAAGAAGAAGAAGAAGAAAGTGGAAACGAAGAAGAAAAAGAAAAGTGGAAAAGAAAGAGTGGAAACGAAGAAGAAAAGGAAAAGTAGAAAAGAAAGAGTGGAAACGAAGAAAGAAAAGTGAAAAAGAAGAAATGGAAAAGAAGAAAAGTGAAGAAGAAGAAGAAGAAGAAAAGTAGAAGTGAAGAAGAAAAAGAAGTGGAAAAGAAGAAAAAAGGAAAAGTGGAAAAGAAAGAGTGGAAACGAAGAAAGAAAAGTGAAAAAGAAGAAATGGAAAAGAAGAAAATTGAAGGAGAAGAAAGAAGAAGAAAAGTGGAAACGAAGAAGAAAAAGAAGTGGAAAAGAAGAAGAAAAGAAAGTGGAAAAGAAGAAAAAAGTGGAAGCAAAAAAAATAAAGGAGGAAACGGTAATTATAGCAACAAATAGAAAAAAGAAATCTCACAATCAACAAAGAATTTGTTCAGCTGCTTTAATCTTTTTTACAATTCTTCTCCTTCTTATTTTTTCAGTTCTTCTTCACCCACCTTTTTATTTTTAGTCTCACTCTTCTTATTCATTTTTCTTTCTCTTCTTCATCCTGTCAATCTTCGTTCAATCCTTCTTCCTTAACTTCTATTTCTCGTCATTTTTTATTTCTTTTTTTATATTTTCCCCCCTTTTCTTCTTCCAATTCGTGCTCTTCGGTTTCTCACTTCTAAACCTTACTCACCCCCACTGTCATATTCTTCTGTCTTCATTTTTTTTTTTTTTTTTGCTGACACTTACATCTTCATTTTGTTCCTCCTCTTCATCTAACACATCTTCTTCCTCTTCCCTTCTAACCCATCTTCCTCCTCTCCCTTTCTAACACATCTTCCTCTTCTCTTCTAACCCATCTTCCTCCTCTCCCTTTCTAACACATCTTCCCCTTCTCTTCTAACCCATCTTCCTCCTCTTCCTTTTTAACACATCTTCCTCTTCTCTTCTAAACCATCTTCCTCCTCTCCCTTTCTAACACATCTTCCTCTTCTCTTCTAACCCATCTTCCTCCTCTCCCTTTCTAACACATCTTCTTCCCTTCTAACCCATCTTCCTCCTCTCCCTTTCTAACACATCTTCCTCTTCTCTTCTGACCCATCTGCTTCATCTTCACTTTTTCTAGCCCATCTTCTTCCTCTTCCCTTTCCTCTTTTTGACATCAACTTTTCTTGTTTCCTTTTCCCGTTCTCCATTTTTCTAATTTCTTTTCTATTCATATTTCACTTCTCCTCCAATATCTTCATGATACTTCTTTTTTTTTTCTTCTCAAAAAGCGAAAGGAAAAAGAACAATCACATATTCAATATGGTGACTTTGGTCACGCATGAATGGTCAATACTCGTTAGCACAATTTCGATAAAAAAAACAAACAAAAATAATCCAACGTTAAATTCCCTGCCATCATTAATTCCCTGCCTTTTCTTCCTCCCCTTCTTCCCTCACTTCAATATCTTATCTAACTCTCCCTTTTCCTCCTCCCCTTCATCTTCACTTCGATTTTTTGTTCGACCCTCCCTTTTCCTCCTCCCCGTTTTCCCTATCTTCGAGTTCTTATTTGACTCTCCCTTTTCCTCCTCCCCTTCATCTTCACTTCGATTTTTTGTTCGACCCTCCTTTTTCCTCCTCCCCGTTTTCCCTATCTTTGAGTTCTTATTTGACTCTCCCTTTTCCTCCCCCCTTCATCTTCACTTCGATTTTTTGTTCGACCCTCCTTTTTCCTCCTCCCCGTTTTCCCTATCTTCGAGTTCTTATTTGACTCTCCCTTTTCCTCCTCCCCTTCATCTTCACTTCGATTTTTTGTTCGACCCTCCTTTTTCCTCCTCCCCGTTTTCCCTATCTTCGAGTTCTTATTTGACTCTCCCTTTTCCTCCTCCCCTTCATCTTCACTTCGATTTTTTGTTCGACCCTCCTTTTTCCTCCTCCCCGTTTTCCCTATCTTCGAGTTCTTATTTGACTCTCCCTTTTCCTCCTTCCCTTCATCTTCACTTCGATTTTTTGTTCGACCCTCCTTTTTCCTCCTCCCCGTTTTCCCTATCTTCGAGTTCTTATTTGACTCTCCCTTTTCCTCCTCATACTCATCTTCTCCAATGTCAGTGCCGTAAAGCCTTTTTTTATTCTATCTCATGACTTCACCGATAAATTCATCTTCATTTTTCTATTGGCAGAATGCATCATTACTAACAGCAGACAAGGACAGAATCTCATCTTCATTAGCCTCAGAAAGCGGGTTCGTGTAACGGATCGAGTGAAAGGCTCGCTCCCGTTTTTACTCGTGAATGAAATACATGTTCCGGCATGATTAAATTATTTCCTTCAAAATTTTTCCCCTATTTAGGACGAGCAAAAATGAAAAGACCAAAAAGCAACTATCCACAACTAATCTAAAAGTAAATTATGAAATATGTTAGAGTTTTGATTAACTTAACTTCAAACGATAATATCTTGAGAAATACTTTACTTAGGACAAACTTATATCAGTTCTGAAATCCTGAGGTTGTCTACTATCAGACAAGATATAGCACATGTCGATTGGGAAATGTTTTATTAAAAAAAAAAGGCCGTTTCACACTGAGCCCAAGTATGCAAAGTCAGGCCTCGGGATTGAACTCACATTTACTATGTGACCAAATTCACAAACCAACGCTTTAATCCACTAGGTTATTGTCTAATGTGACGTGAGGTTCCTTTGAGTGGGGAACTTGGGTCCTTTAACCTAACCTGCCTGCTGATGAGTGCTGATGAGTGGTGCCGCTGCTGAAGCCTAACCTGCCTGCTGCTGAGTGCTGCCGCTGCTTAAACCTAACCTGCCTGCTGCTGAGTGCTGACGCTGCTAAAATACATTCGCTCGTGAAAACTGTTTGAAAGAAGTCTTGCGGGTATGGTGATTTTATAAAGCCGAAAGTATGGAGCGCCCAGTGAGGATTGAACACACATTTCAGTTGTAATTGTTCTAACGTGACAAACTTGCTAGCCATTACAGCACGTCGAAGTGCCCAAGTCTTTTGGGAATGATTTAATGATTCAAAATTTTGTTGCAAAAAAAAAAAAAAAAGAAAAAAAAATCGCAAAGAGCAATCGCAGTAATGAAAACTTGGGAATCCAAAATTTTTGTAACATAAGCTGTTGAAAGTTAGAGAGTTGTGTCCCTTTAATCGAAAAAGTGTGACACACTGACACTCGCATTTATTATATAGATTATGGCTTTTAAAAACGAACATTTTAAAAGTATCGTACTCGAGTATAGTGCGAGTTTTTATTATCAGTTTTTTAAGCCAAAATAGGGGTGCGCACTATATACAGATAATTTTTTTGAAGAGTTTAAAAATACATGCATTTTCGGTAACCGATTGCACTATGCACAGGTATTTTTCTAGAGAGGCAGAAATTCATCCAAAAAATTCAGGGGTCGCACTATACATAAATTCAGCTTATACACGAATATATGTGGCATATATTGATATATACAAATATCTCCAAATAATAGGGAAAGAAAAGCATGGATAAGAAAAAGAATCGTTACCCACCGTATGGCAGTGAATCGAAAGATATCACAAAAAGAAACAGCAAAAGAAATAGGGGGTGCCAACCAGTTATCACTCCTCGCTTTTCAAAGCTCAGTCTAGGATAAAGCAAATATTTGTACAACGACTTACAAAAAGAAAGAAAAGAGTAGAAAATAGCATCACAAATTAGTAATATAAACCATAGTAAATTGTAACCCCCACCCCACAAATTATTTATTTTGAATTGTAAAATTAATCCTAAGTATAAGAAAATAAGAACTAGACAAGATATCCCTAGACATTAAAGTAAATTAAATAGTTCAGTTCAGAATTCCCTTTAAGTTACCGGATCACCATAAACCTGATGAAGGCTCGAGGGTAGAACGACCGAAAGAAGAATAGTCCCAATGTAAATAGTGTAAATAATTCAAAATTCTAGTTTTAAGCTCTACATTCTTAAAGTTCTGTAAGACAAACGCATCTTCACATTCATAAGGAGGTGCTGAAAAGTTCTCAGTAAAACCAAGAAGCCCTTCCAAAAAAAAAAAAAAAAAAATATCAATCACAATTCTAGTCACTTATCTTTATCCGTCTGAATTTCTGGGATGAAGAATTATTTACACTATATTCGGACTATTGTCCTCATTTTTGTAGTTTTTATCACAAAGTTTCGGACATCTTACGGGACAATGGCCTTGTGGATAAAAACGTTGGTTCGTGAATTTGGTGACATAGTGGTTGTGAGTTAAAACCCAGGGCAGGGGTGTACATGGACTATATGGAAGATAGGCGGAAATAATTGAGCAGTGCTATAAATAAGAACTCGACGAGATATGTACAGTGGAACAAACCCCCAGAGATTAAAGGGTTCGGTTTAGGCTTAGGTTACCCAGAACTATGTACATCTGAGGAAGACCGTTAGTTAGGCTAATGTTTTCAACGTTTTGGCCGTTGTGCCATCCGGCCTTCTTCGTAGACTAAATAAAGCTTTCAATTTTAGTTTCCCTGAAAGTTAGGCCAACCGAAATGTGATAACAACAACAAAGATTAGGACATTAGTCTGTAAATAACTAAGTAATGGTAACCTCTCATTACGGGAATTCCGAAAGAAACGATCGTAGAAGGCAAAAAAAGCAAAACAAAAGAAATGTATAAATTTTAAGCTTCCATAACGCTTACAAAAACTTACACTTCAGGTAGAGGTTAGTAAATGAGATTTTTGTATAATGTTTCGACCCTGTGTATATAGCAAGACGGTTTTTAACTGTAAATATCAGAACTGAAGGAACTCGAGATTTTTAAATAAGTTCACCCCAAGAAAGGTGATAATGTCACTAAGACACAAGGCGCTACTGGAAAAGAAAGAGAATGAAAAGACTTTAGAATGAACCGGAAACCAAATCCTAAACAGGAAAAAAAGGGATAAAGAGCTATTCCTGTTCAAAAGACTAGGGATGTGTGTGAGCCGAGCGGTAGATAAATCTACCTACTCCTAATGAGGAAACGTGAGTAAATAATAATTAGTAAATAAGATTTCGGGGTTTATGCAGATATGTTAGAAGTATAGAGTTGAAGTAGACTTTAGAGGGGCCCGGAAACCCAATCCTAAACAAGAAACTAGGTATAAACCTCGACTCCTGTTCAAAAGGCCGCGGAGGAATGTAAGCTGGACAATAGGGGAAGTTATCTACTATTATCTGTAACTTGTCAAGATTTTTCCATGGAAATAGCGATAAAGTAGCGAAAAGCTTGCGATGTTGCATCTGCGGGAAAGAGGGTTGTAGAGTAGAAAATGATTCATCACCTGCAAGGCCACGTAAGCGCTTTTGAACTGGAAAGTGAACATCGGCAGCTCCAGCCTAGATATGATAGCAATGCGCCATCTGGCGTTGTTCGCCCACTAAGGATTCGGACATCAGAATAATTCCGAAGGAGCTTATCCCATCAACAGGTAGTTTTTGTATAGCGGCATATCAACCCATATGGGCAGTGCCGGATTTAACTATAGACTTAGCAGACTGAAGCCTAAGACGTCAAAATCTAGGGGCCCCCGTAAAGGTGTATAATATTTTTGACACTGTCATAGGCCTTTCTTAAACATGCTGCCATAACGCATTGTAGACTCGAAATAGCCCTTCGGTGATTTTAAACACCCGTCATCATCCTCGGCTTTACTTAAATTGTTTAACAGTCTTCCATTTTCCTCTACTCGTGAGAATGGGGGATTTGGGGGAGGGGACTCACAAGTGAAACAGCCTAGGGCCTTTCATCATCTAAATAGAACCCTGCATATGGGTCATTTAAAGCCGAAAACTAAATATGAAAATCAAACTTTAAAATTCCATGATTAAATTATAATTACTTTGCTGCATTTCTTTTTACCAAATAAACTTACAAAATCAATGGAAGCGTGAAAACCTGTTTTTCCTTACAAGAAATGAGATTAATCATAGCAATTTTTTTATTGGCAATGTATGTCACGTATTAAATTTTGTTATATAAATGTATTACTGGTAATTTCAATATACCATCAGCCGGTGCATAACATTGAGGCTGTTGTATTGGTGTTTTGTGAATGGGATCTGGACCGTGCAGCAGTTTCCGGTAGAGCCTCTCGATGACATGATGAGGTGTTCAGTTACGGCTGTGCTCGCTGACAACTGGTCCAGTTAGTTCTCATACATGCCACTCGGGGGCGTTGGTGTTTCGCTACCTGGTCTCTTCACCTTTCCAATGTACAACAAACGTCTGACAGGAAATAATGAGCGTGATAATTAGTAAGATAATCTCACAGTTCACTTATACTATACCGAATCCGATCCTCATTGAGGGCTCAATATTTGTTACCTTGTGCCACAGGAAGCTAGGTTTAGTAAATAACTGACGCTCTCGTTTTTTAAAACTTTTTCCCGAAGTGTAAAACGTGCCTATACTAGGTGCGATGGATAAATTATCGTCTAACTAACGCAAAAAAGGAAAATAAAAATGACATCTCATTTTAATGGACATATTTACCAAAATTACACAAAAATATCTTGAAATGCTAAAGAGTAAATTTATTTAATAAAATCGCTATTGCCTTCAGTCACAACCTCCAGAGTACTTCGGAATCTCCTGCAACACTTCTGGACGGTCTCCTTGTTTAAGTTGGTAAATGCTAGCATAATCCTTACTTTCAGTTCATCTTTGGTGTTTCAAAGACTTTTGTTGGTCTCTCGCTCAACTGCGCCCCACACATAACAACGAAGGGGGGTGCAGTCTGGGGAGTTAGGTGGCCAGATGTAAGGGGTGATGTGGTCGTAGGAATTCTCTGGGAGCCATGTCTGGGTTCTCCTACGTGTGTGGTATAGTATAGAGTCATGTTGCCAGACATAAGTTCTTCCAGCAGCCACCGTCTTGACCCAGAGTAGCCCTACCTCCTCAAGGCACTTGATGTGTGGCCTCTGTGTTGAGTCTGGCGCCCTGTAGGGGGATTAATGGAGGCATAACGTCGACATCACTAGCTAGTGCTCGCACCAAACACCTACATAATCACCATTAGACTCATTCAATGCTTTCTGAATCATCTGCACTGTCCTTAGATTGACACCAAAACACCCCGAAATATTTGTATTGAAGCTTCCGGTGCGAATGCCAAACAATACAGCATGCCGTTTCCAAATTTTTGACGGAGTGAATTGCGTCATGGTTCTCTTTTTCTCACAGATAGTGCCCAACTGACCCAACTATAGTGTGCAGTCGACAAAATAAAAATAAAAAAACAATGCACCAAATAAAATTAAAAAAATGGCGACATTTTACCCATCGCACCCTGTGTATACAATTAAATAAAATTAAAACACTCACGCACGCACACAAACACTAGGGTCAAAATGCATTTTTTAATTCAATTGTTTTGCGTTTTCGGATTATTTGTTTGCCTTAAAAGTAAGTTTTTAGACGAAAGAAGCCATTTTTTCTTCTTTCCCGGGAGACTTGGAGCGTCTTGAAAAATAAATAATTTTGTAAGTGATGGAGAGTGACAATTACAAAAAAAGCCAAATCGAAAGTTAATTTTGGGAGCACTTTTTGTTCGGGAGGTAGTAGAGGCGACGCTAAAAGTGGGATTGTTTGAACGATATCTCACTGAGATATGCAAAATGCCTGTTTCATCTTTCAATGCTTATTTAGGATGAAGTCAAAACAAAGGACGTCAATAATTAGAAAACATTGGAGACATAACAAAAACAGCAAGAATGGAGACGACACAAACAAACAAAATAAATGAAAGTTAGAAAGGAGGAAACCAGAGAAAGGAAAGAAAAAACTAAGATAGAAAGGAACAAATCAGAAGAGGGGAAAGAAGTAGTCAGAAAAAAAGCAAAAAAGGGAAAAGTTAGAAGAAGAAGAAGAAGAAGAAGAAGAAGAAGAAGAAGAAGAAGAAGAGGAAGAGGAAGAAGAAGAAGAAGTCAGAGAAAAAAAGAATTTAGAATAAGAAAATAAAAGGAAAAGAAATCGGAGAAGAATAAGAAAGGAAAAAAAGCCGGAGAAAAGGAAGAAAGGAAAATAAGTGAGAGAAGTAGAAAGGAAAAGAAGCCAAAGAAGAAGAAGAAGAAAGGAAGAGAAGCCAGAGAAGAAAGGAAGAGAAGCCAGAGAAGAAAGGAAGAGAAGCCAGAGAAGAAAGGAAAAGAAGTGAGAGAAGAAAGGAAAAGAAGTGAGAGAAGAAAGGAAGAGAAGCCAGAGAAGAAAGGAAAAGAAGTGAGAGAAGAAATGGAAAACAAAAGAAACTAAAGAATAAGATTTCAGAGAAGGAGAAAAAGTAGTTGATGAAAAATATGACATCAAAGAAGTAAAAAAAGAAGTCAGAAGAAGAAAAAGACAAAGACAGAGAAAAGAAGAGAAAAGAAGTGATAGAAGTTGAAGATAAACAAGATTACGAAGTCAGAGAACAACAACAAAACTTTCCTTTTGATTTAACATCCTTAAGTTCGTTGTCAAAAATATTCTTACATATTTGTCTTACAGGGGGTGCGATGGGTAAATTGTCGCCGTTTATATTTTTAATTTCACGCATGCGCGTGTTTGTTTTTGAAAGAAAAAATAAAGAAAATTTAAAGAAAATTTTAATCATTTGTCCAGATGTGGGTCTGAACAAGAATGCGGCAGTACATATCCTGGGATATGTACAGCCGCACATACAACATTTGTAAATTTTTAAATATTTTCATTAAATTAATTTTTTTATCTCTCTTTCTAATCGATACAAACATCTAAAGAAAGAAAAGTAAAAAAAAAAGAAAAAATCATACATGAGGCAAATGGAGAAAAAATCTCGTTGAAATATTCTTTGCAATTTGATCACAAAGAGCAAACCCAGAATTATTCTTAATTTTACTTTTATTTTAGAAAGAAATTGAAAGAAACTTGTCTGCTATCACAGCCTTTATCTGCATTTTTTAATCATTTCACTCAAGTAAGGCGATAAAGACACTAGGACACATGGTGCTTACTAAGTATAAAAGAATCTGCAAATAAACATTATGACGAAAGAGAGGATAAAAAGACAGGAATTAAAGAGACAGAAGGTGACGATTGACATGGCATGTATATTTTTCAGGCTCCATGTTGACTGAAAAGTCGGAAGAAATTCCTTCGAACGCGAAATGCGAAAGAAGAAATGTTAGCGTAGAACTTACGGTTGCATCTAGCCATTTTGACTGTAAAATGATGAGACCTGGCAGCCAATCTAGTATTGCGCTTAAATTCGTAAAGTCGAGGTGCTAAAAATGAAAGCTCATCAAAACAATATTTATAGAAAAGGTGCTGGGAAGCTACTGTATGGTTTTGGGAAAGTGGCAGAAGCCGAGGTGCCAGGTCAATACCGATAACAACTTACTTTCCTCGCAGCAGACCTAGAGCAACTGATTCAATATAATCGTTCCACTTCATTTCAGTGGAAAATGTACGAGTATACATATAAATATTGAGAATTGTGTGTGTGTGTGTGTGTGTGTGTGTGTGTGTGTGAAAAAGCTCAGGCACTCAGGGAAAAGATATCCCCCATGCTGAGAACAGGCCCCGTGCTGATGTTCCTTCTACCGCATACTAGCAGGAAAAGAGAAAGAAAGAAAAGAGCTGTTTGACCTTTATCACTCTTTACATGATTTCATTTACTGCACAAAAAGGTTACACTGTCACTTAAGGTGACTCTGATCCATGAACCTGTTCCTGTTTGAATTTCAGAGTTGTGTTGTCATATCCTGGTATGGCAACAAAAAAACAATTTTGAGTGAAATTAACAATAAGATACTGCAATTGAGAGGCCTTGAAAAAGAATGCAATGGAAATGGAAGTAATATTATTAATGCAGAGTGCTAAAGGATAACAACACCAGCTAATGATGTCTTTGCGAAATTGGCAAAGCCGAGTGGGGGTAACTTACTCAAATCACCTCGAACATGGTTACGATGGTTAAAAAGCAAGCGATCTAACCATTCAGCCACGTACCTATATATATATATATATATATATATATATATATATATATATATATATATATACTTGCATACAATATTCATTTGTCCTTTTATTATATTTTTCCTGTTTTTGAATAAGTTGTTGCACATCAAAATCAAAACTGTTAAAAATTCATATTTTTGGTGAAATATTTTCGACTGCCTCGGTCATTATTAGAAACGTTATTGGTGCTTGTGGCATCAAAAATAGTATTAATTAACTTCATCCTGGCATGTATAAAAATTTTTACTACGAATTTAAATATACGTGTATTGTCTACAAATGATGTCATGTGTGGCCCGAATATAAAAATCTTGTCAACGACAGAGGAAGAAGATGTTTTAAATACTTATGGAATATTTAAGAATATCTTAAATGTATTTTAAATGATTTTAAACGCATTAAATATTTCGTAGACATTTTAAAAGGCCTGTAAAATCTTTTATTTTTAGTAAATTTCTCTTGAAATTTTAATCGACAATCCCAGTCCGTTCTAGTTAATGCAACATGCTTATATATATATATATATATATATATATATATATATATATATATATATATATATATATGTGTGTGTGTGTGTGTGTGTGGATAGATAGATAGATAGATAGATAGATAGATAGATAGATAGATAGATATGGAAATCAACAACTGAATAATGATTAGCTATACACTACTTCTTCGATTATCCAGACATGAAATAAAGAGAAAAATTGAAACTATTCTAACATTTTTCAATTATCCGAACTGCACCCATTTGTATCAGACGTTAAACATTTTCGCCAAACGCGCATGCTTGAAAAATACTTGTCAGCAGAAGTGACCCTTTTCAGCTTTTGATCATGCTACGTTCTGTGAACCGAAAGAGGCTAATACGCTTCCGCTGCAGGCTGACATCAAGAAAGGACGCTAAAGTTATCGCTTCGTGCAAATAGACGCACATGACGTGGACAGTGCACCTCACACACTCGCGAATTCACAAGCAGAGTAAGTTATTTTTTTCCTTCATTATTTACAAAGAACCTTATGAACACTCCATGAAATCTTATCTACACGAAAGATGTTTCCGGTAGAATAAATATTTCTGTCTTGTTTTGTTTCACTCTTGTTTGTCTATTTTCTCAACATCAGTGGCGGACTGAACATGGTGCTAGCTTGCCCAATGACAAACAGCCCTCTGATGGAGTGTCCCCACCACCCAATATCAAATAAAGAAACAGACAACTGTTTTAGTAATGAAAAGGAATAATAACTTTATAAAGTCATCTGCACACTATCAGTTACTCAAGTTCAATGTGAGAGGACATTTTCAAAGCAAAAGATTATAAAAACATGGTTAAAGAAATCGATCTCTGAGGAGCATTTGGAATCATACATGTCGTTATCCATTGAAAATGAATTGTGAGATGAATTGGATGTAGTAGCGATTATTGGCAGATTCGAACAATCATCTTGTAAACGCAAACGATTGTTCTTAATATAGTGAACTGCATGCAATGCTCTACTCTGCTTTTGAACTATTTTTCAATGTGTAAATTGTGCAGTATACTATTAAAAACGCCAACCAATTACTTAAAAATAATTTTAAAAAGTCAATTATAACATTCTGTATTCACATTTGGTATTCACTGCCACTAATGTGGACAGTATATATACACTAATTGTTTAAAAATACACAGTTTGTTTCGTTCAACACACAATCTATAAAAAAAAACGAGTGAATATAAAATAGTATAAAATAATATTTGATTAAAAAGTTTAAGTAAATAAACGTTAATCTGATTTATTTTCTACTTACTTTTGGGAGAAGGGTATAAAAAGTCAGACGGTTTATTAAAACTTGCGTCATTTTGGGTGTAAAAGTTTTTTTTATTTTTTATTTGGAATTGACTCTAAAAAGGACCGCCAGAAATAACTTAATTTTCTCAAATTCAGAAAAAAATACATTATCCTCGTATTTTTTGTCCAATGAAAAGGGCGGCTTATGCTATCAGAAATTTGAAGATGAAGCTCGTTTGAGCATCGTCTGACCATATTTAAGACGGGTTAACGGATGAACAACAGAATGCCAGCGAGGGGAAGGAAGACAAGAGAAGGACTTGGACATCATATATGAAGCAGGCGAAGCTTTTAGGCATCCTTGAGTGAAAGTCGCCAGAAGAGCAAAGGTCAGAAAGGTTTCAGCATTCTTAAAAACTACCCCGATAAAAAATATTTTACAGTAACGGAAAACTTCCTGGAGACTCTTAAAAGTCAAAGTCAAAAAAAAAAACAAACACATGAAAGCCAAACAGAAAACAGAACGACATTTCAAAAGGATCGTTAACAGCTTCAGTGAACCACGTGGTAACCAAGCAGAAAGAAAACTGAATGACATTGCAAAAATATTGTTAAATCTCCCTGAGATTCTTGTGGGTTAAACATATAAGTTTTTTTCGTTTATCTATTAGGCGTGTGCACTTTTTTTTTTCTAATTTCTTCCTTTTTTTCAACAGTTTTTGTTTCATCTCAATTTTTTTTTCTTTTATGATTTGAAAAAGTTTGTAAATTTTTTAAGGCCAATTATTTCTATAATTTTGTTAGGTTATCTTGCCTTGTTCATAATAAGGCACACGAAAGAAAAGATTTGGGGAGGTTTTTTGTGAAATTTGTACTTTCTTATATAGTTTTATATCTGTATAATGTTTGTGCCTTTTAAATTTCGCAAGGTAGTTGCGATTTTGGTTTGTTATCGTATGCCCCTTTTTAATATTCCGGATAAGAGAGGGTGACATTCTCCTTTTCCATCCCAGGAAAAAAATTTTTTTAAATCCCTGACCTAGTAACAATAGTTTGGTGACCATGCGGTTAGCCATGAGTTCTTAGTGTTAACTTTACACATTCTAATATTTCATCTCATGTAAAACGTTAAGAGAATCTAGAAAATCATAACGTTTGATAAAAATTGACAAACGTTTTGGTTGATTGCGCTTTCAGCCTAAAGCTAGCCTTACAAATTAATTTACTTTTATCCAGCTTCGGGATTAACGGCAGAAAAATGCTAGCCTAGTCGCAAACAAAAATTGGCGCATTTTCATCATAAGATTAAACTGGAAAAAAACGTAAACAAAGTGTTTAAAAATGTTATTTGATGATATAAATATTAAATCTTTTGCAGATGATTACTTGCAAACGCTCTATTTTCCGAGCACTCTTCACCTTTAAGCAAAGCACATTTTAAACAGTTACGTAAGTTCAAAAGACCTGTCTTCTTGACTTTAAGGTCCCGCTCGTCATCTACTATCTATATTTCTCATGTTGTATGTCTGTGGGTCTGTCGTGGGCGTTGTTACCTCGCCCAGGCCGCATTTCTCACCCGATTTCGATGCGGTGTTCACCTCAAGTTTGCAAATGGCTGTCGTAAGGACATGACGGAGCCCGATTTTTGAGTTCGGACTCAGGTTCCGAAAAAATCGATAATCGAAAAAATCTGCTTACAGAAGGAATGATGGCATTTCAACCAAATTTGACACCCTCTTAGAGTCTACCATTAGAAGTGTTATCCAGAAATTTCATGACCATGGATCCCTAAACAGCGCGGAAAATCGATAAAACCCAAAAAACGATACGCCTGAACCGCGTGTCGGTTTTTAGCGAAAACCGACTGGATTTATGAGGAGGTCATTGGGAGTCAGCATGTGAAGTTTCAACTCTGAGCGCCCCCCAAACAGAGTGCAAAATGACAATCGGTCAACCCTTAAAAATGTTTTTCCGGTTGGGTATTTCCTAAATGCAGATTAATTTAAGGTCACGCTATGCGCGGGAAGAAACAGGTTAGTGTGTGTAGTGGAATGGAAGAAAACATTTGACCTCAAATTCTGGAATGGGTGCAGGGCCATTGAAATTCGGCTTTTTTTATCCCTACTACCAGGTCTGACTTTGAGCCACAAATGTCATATTCGACTTTGTCAACACTTTTGCTTTCATCGTCGCATCTTACCAAAATAAGCACTTCCTTTATTCGCATCTTTACTGAAAAAACCCACATACGTGCTGAGTGAAAATGGTTCCGCCCTCAGCAGTCCATTTTCCAATTCTTTAAACCTTTTCCCTTAGCCCAGGCCGCATCCCAGACTGGACGAGGAGTTTTTGCGCTAAAACAGCAGGGCTTCCTCCCAATCTATTTCAAAGCTAATGCCGGCAAACGGTTAGCGGCTTTTCGTTGTCGCACAAACCAAACGAGCAAACGCTCCATTACAGCTCCTTGCATTCTCATCGCCGGAATCACGTGCGTTAGAGCCAAGCCGCATATGCAGCAGGCAGCTTGACCCCGTTTACAGCCAAGCCTTGTGCTTGCCAAATCATGCGCGCGTGCGTGAATGCGCGCTAGCATCTTCCATTTTCCGTGAGCTCATTCATTGGTCTAAGTCATGGCCATTGTCCAAGCTACACCAATCAATGACAAATCACGCTTCCTTTAAATACCTTCAGCGCGGCTGCATCCTCACTCACGTCTTGATTTGATCGCCATTAACGCATCTGTCCTTGGATATATTGACAGCTTCCTGCTACCGCAAGTTACCTATTTGCTTAAACGTTTGCATTATCCATTTTATCTCCGCGTGCTGCCTCTACTGTGCAGCCCAGTCCATCTTGGCGTTCCATACCTATTTCTACCTTTTCGTAGATCAGTTTTGCTATTAGACAGTTAACTGCTGTCGCAAGTTACTTATTTACTCAATCATTTCCCCAACCTATTTTACCTCCACGTTACAGTTTTCACTTTAAGTTGACGTGTGCTGCCTTTACTACGCGGCCCAGTACACCTCAGTACTCCACTGCCTATTTGCTTAAATGTTTGCATTACCCATTTTATCTCTGCATGCTGCCTTTATTGCGCAGCTCAGTCCATCTTAGCGTTCCATACCTATTTCTACCTTTTCGTAGTTCAGTTTTGCTATTAGTTAACTGCTGTCGCAAGTTACTTCTCTTCTGCCTTTACTACGCGGCCCAGTACACCTCAATTTTTCACTACTTTTAACCTTCAACGCTTCAACGTTTTGGTTGCGTAACCTCTTCCTACAGCGACGTTTTCGTGCTGCCAGAGAGCACGGCCTATAGCTAGGAGAAGCTTTTTCCATACCGCTCCACTGCATTTTTAGTTTTCGTATACAACGAGGTTGCACCGCTTCAGCTTCGGCATCAACTTCTATTCGCATTCTCACACAGCATTTCTACAACCCTTCAAATGGCTCCTATACGACGAACATCCGCACGTCAGCAACTGAAGACCACTAATACCGTTAACGATACACATGCAGAACAGGCGACTGCGGACGAGCACATAATAACACCGGCTACAGATGATCATATAGCGTCTACTTCAACCTCTGCTTTGCACTCTTCTGCGTGCCGTGGCGATGACCAACCCGGCGCTCGCAAAGGCTGCAAAAACAACCAGGCGAGGCAACCTTAGCAGGCATTCTAAAAAAGCCTCACCGGCTAAGGGGAAACGGGAGCAGGATTCCATTGAGTGCTCCTCCTTGGTGGAGAAGCGGCTGGCGTCTACTTCAACCTCTGCTTTGCACTCTTCTGAGTACCGTGGCGATGACCGACCCGGCAGCTTTGCTAAGCGTACCAAAATACCATGGCGAGGCAACCTTAGCAGGCGTTCTAAAAGAGCCTCTGCGGCAAAGAGAAAGCGGGAGAAGGAAACGGAGATAGAGGCCTCTTTGAGGCTTTCCAGTCAATCTCAACGGAGGCCGTATGTTTTGTCACATGAAACGCTTGGTGAGCATAACTACCGTTTGTACTGCAAATCAATTTACACATATTCGTTGAAAAGCAAGAGGAAACTACCTAAACGCTTGCAAGACAACAAAAAAGCGACTTCATCACAAGCGCTTTTGCGGTCTCGACAGAGCCCGCATCGAAAAGCTACTCGCAATGCAGCCGACGCCGCTGCAACTTCCTTTCGACAGTCCCAGGAGACCACGGCTAAGAAAACCACACGTAACGCAGCGAAAGTTGCGGCAACGTCCATTCGACGGTCCCAGGAATCCATGGCTGAGAAAACCGCACGCCATACTTCTGCTGCGAGGGCGTCGGAAAATTCCGCGCAAAAGAGCACAAGGCGGCAACGCGATGCAATTCCAACTTCCGCTGCTAGAGCTGTAGAAGGACCTATTGAAAGGCTTGAAAGGTTGCAGACTGTTAACCAGCGCCGCCATGCACAGCGAGGGCTCTGTAGCCCATCAAAACAGTTTTGGTTTAAGCTGGCGTCAACTATGAGCCAGTATTGAGGCTTTCCGGTCGCAAAAACCTCCAAATAGGATCTATGTCTGTGGGCATTGCAGTGCCAAAAAATGGCCTGGAGAGTCTGTAGGTTTGTGTTGTTCAGACTGTAAGGTACAGTTGCCACCTTTTCAAGAGCTACCTGTTCCGTTGAAAGCTCTGTTGGAGAGTTCCAATCCAGACTCCAAACATTTCCCTGCAAAAATCAGACAGTACAATTGTGCCTCCCAGATGACCACTTTTGGTGGTAATGCCTTCCGCGAAGTCTGTTGGAATCCCACCTTCAAGGTTCAAGGTCAGGTTTACCACCGGATTGGGTCTCTTTTGCCGGAAACTGCCACTGATTCGGCCTTTCTACAAATATACTTCATAGCTGACTACAATCAACAGGCAGATGCCCGCATGGGCATTATTCCCGAGAACGATACAGGCCAGAACAATCATCCTCGCAGGGATATCATAATGAGTCTCCAACAAATGCTCCACGAGACAAACAGCTATGTCCGCAGTTTTAAGTATGCTCTCGAAAATAACTCTTCTTCTGATTTCATTATTGTAATTGATGCTGAAAAACGGCCTCAGGAAGAGCACGAACGTCGTTACAATGCTCCCGCAAGTAACGAAGTTTCTGTCATTGTCAGCAGTGATCAGCACAACAGACGTGACATTGTTATCGAATCCCACGTATTTTAGCATAAAGAAATGTCCACATATTATTGAATAGATAATTATTTTCTGTTTATACATTATTTTTATAGATGTCATTTCTCGGACATTCAAACCGTTACTTGTTATTAATACTCTTTATTATAAAGAAGATTACTTAAAACATTGTATCTATAAAAAAAGTCACTTATTAACAGAAAATATATTCAAATAATTGTCGAGGACGCAAGACGCGATGACATACGTTCGTAAGTACGGCCGACCAGACCTATTCATAACATTCACGTGTAACCCAAAATGGTACGCAATTGCTAAAGAACTTATGCCAGGGCAATCGGCCTACGACCGTCCAGACCACATTACCATCTGAAGTTGGAAAAGCTAATGGATGTGATTAGAAAGGGCCAGGTTTTTGGGGCTGCTTGCTGTCGCATGAACACTACTGAGTGGCAGAAACGCAACCTGCCTCACGCACTTATACTTATTTGGCTGTGCGACAAGATTGAGGCCACAGAAATCGATCATCTTATTTCTGCTGAAATTCCTGATCCGTCGGCTGACCCTGAATTGTACGAAATAGTGACAAGAAACATGATTCATGGTCCCTGCGGGTCGCATTACAATTACACCAGCTGTCACAACAGCGACGGCAAATGCACCCGGTAGTACCCACGAGATTTCGTGAGCGAAACCATTACAGGGAGTGATGGTTATCCACTGTACCGGCGAAGGAGTTCCGCTGAGGGAGGATTTACAGCCGTGGTAAAAGGGCCACCAAGTGGATAACAGATGGGTAGTGCCATACTGTCCCCTGCTAACAAAAGCGTTCAATGCGCACATCAATGTCGAATATTGTCATTCAGTTCGCTCCATCAAGCATGTATGCAAGTACATCAACAAAGGGACTGATGCTGCAATGTTTGGTATTAGGCAGGAAGGTTCCGTAGACGAAATCCAGGACTTCCTTCCAGGGCGTGTCATTATCAGCACAGAGGGCCCTTGGCACATATTCAGCTTCCCTATCCACGAACGCTTCCCAGCAATCGTCCAGCTTGCTGTGCACCTAGAAAACGACGAACTTCGTTATTTTTCTGCGGATACAGCAATGTATGTGGCTGCGCGTACCAAAGACACAACGCTTACAGCATTCTTCAAACTTTGTCGACAGGACGAATTTGCTAGGACTTTACTGTACTCAGACCTGCCATCATACTACGTGTGGACAACAAAGAACACCTGGGCTCGGCGGAAGTGCGGGCCCAACGTCGAGGGCTATCCAGGCGTCAAAAAAGACACCACACTCGGAAGGGTATTCACGGTTCCCCCATCGCGACAGGAATGTTTTTACTTGCGACTCCTTTTGCACGAAGTTAGTGGTCCAACAAGTTACAATAACTTACGGACGGTTAATGGAGTTTTATGTGACACTTTTCGTGAGGCCTGCCCCCGTCTCGGCCTTTTGGAAGACGACAGCCAGTGGGATGCCTCAATGGCTGAGGGAGCTCTTTTAAAAATGCCCTCTGCTTTGCGCCACCTCTTCACCACAAGCTTACAAATGTGCGAACCCAGTGATCCCAAATCACTTTGGGATAAATACAAGGACTTTTTGTCCGAAAACATACTCAGAGAAGCGCAACTGCTGTGTCCAACAATGGCTCTTACATTCAACGATGAAATTTACAACAGGGCGCTTATAATCATTGAGAACCTGTTTGTTGAAATGGGGAGCGGGGAATCTCTCGCCGCTATTGGGCTTCCAACGCCAGATCGTGTGGCTTCCTCCAGTCTCTCACCTGAGATTGTGCGGGAGACATCCTACTCTGTTGAGGAGCTCAACGCCTATGTCAACAAATGAGCCAAAACTTCTCATAGACCAATAGACCATAGGCCGATTACGATGCGGTTCTTGCATCTACCAGGCAGGATACAGGATCAATTTTCTTCCTGGGCGCGCCTGGAGGAACGGGAAAAACGTTCGTAACAAAACCGCTTCTTGCAGAAATTCGGCGCCATGGCGAAGTAGCACTAGCAGTAGCGTCTTCAGGCATTGCTACCACATTACTACCGGATGGCCGAACAGTGCACTCAACGTTTAAATTTCCGCTTGACCTGATTAAGGCAGAAACAGCTGTATGCCAAGCAATCAGATCTAGCGGAGGTACTCAGGCGATGTAAGCTCATCGTCTGGGATGAGTGCACTGTCAGTCCCAAAACTGCACTCGAGGCTGTAAACCGCTCTCTGAAGGATATTCGAAACTCCGATGACCTTATGGGAGGTATAACTGCCCTTCTATCCGGTGACTTTCGTCAGACCCTCCCCGTTGTACCTAAGGGGACAAGGGCTGACGTTATTCGAGCGTGCTTGAAATCGTCACAACTTTGGCCCACTGTTAGACCATTGCACCTTACCACGAACATGCGTGCACACCTAACTGGCGATGTTGGGTCCGCCGAATTTTCGAATTCATTATTAGCTCTTGGCGAATGTATTATTCCAGCGGGCACTAATGGATTTGTAAACATTCAAGGGTTGTCTACAGTGGTCACAACGCCAGCAACACTCAGGGAATCAATTTTTCCTGATCTTCAAACCAACTACAACAATATTGAGTGGCTTGCTGGGCGGGCAATTCTTGCCCAAAAAAACACCGTCCTTTCGGCAAAAGATGCGTCCTTTTTTGCATTCAGCGATTGGTTGCATACGAAAAGATGTCTGAAGATTTGAATTTTTTTGTGTTCAGCTATGTCTCTATTCAAAACCACAAATCCAGCATTCAATATGTCTGATTTGGCAGGGACCTCAATTTTCTTGCATGGAAAGGAAAAATGGAATGGAGTTTGCGTATCACTGGCTGAGGACTTCAGTGTAGACCACATTTTTAACTTTGTGCGGGGGTGAATAAAGGAACACATCATCGCGCCTGCCGACTCGAGAGCAAGCTACGTAAAGTTGGCCGTATGAGAAGTACTGTTCCTCTAAGTGTACACTAGTGACAGCGTTTGTCCTTGGGCCTTATTAATTGTCATAGCAAAACAGGGTGCGAATGGGAATAGGGATCTTCTGAAAGTGAAGGGTACATCGGCATCTGATGGATACAAATGCATCCTTGGGATAAGCACTTGCTCCCCTTTACCGCATTACTGTGAAGCATTGAACTCAACGCCAACTAATGTATAGTTACAAGCATCAATTGTCTCTCCTCACATCACCATACCATATATACAGAAATGAATGACCCCGACCAGATTACGGGCCCTTTCAAAAATGCGTGCGAGACCCCTTCGTGCAGCAAAAAATCGATAAAAGCTCCGGTTCGATCCTTCCATCAGCTGTCAATTTTTGACTTCTTTTCACGCCCAGGCTGCAATTAACGTCAAATGTCGATTCAACTTCCGACATTTACGGCGTCAATTCGTAACGGAGACAGATTTTTAATTTGGACTCAGGTTTTCAAAAAATTGGTAAATCGGCTGGTACTCCGGTATTTGGGTGGATTACATTCTAAAATTTCGGTCGTTCTTTACAATTCAACCAGAAATTCCTACGCGGCCAAGTTAGAGGTGCCTTGCATAGAATGACGTGTGACCCCATTGTGACTCAAAAATCGATACAAACCTCCGTGTTGATCATGCCCTCAGCAGTTCATTTCCCACTTCTTTAAACTTTGTTCTTTCTCCCAGGCCGCATCCCAGATCCGATTTTTCAATTTACGTCATTGTGTCATGCCGGAGACCGATTTTTTATTTGGGACTCAAACTTTTGTCAATAAAACCGATTAACTCACAGGTGATACGGATTTTGGAGGTTTTAAGTTGAATGTCTCACTTGCACTGCGCGACCCAGTACATCTAAGCTTTTCACCTCATTTTGGATTCTGTGCAGTTGACTTCGCATTGTTAAACACTTTTGAGCTCTTTTTATTGGAACTTAAAATCGGATCAATGTATGGATTCCAAAGTACCAGGTTAACAAAACAAGAGCAACAACAACCTCGCCCAAGTAGTATGACCAGTCTCAATATTTCAGGAAACTGGGTTGGGTGTGAAAAAGTATTTGTTGTAATCATTGTTTTTTTCATTCGGTTTTTCCAGTTACGAGTCATTTTTTAAAGCTGATCGTTTTGTGTTCATTTTGTTTAGTTCTTTTTTCGTAACAGATTTAATGTTTAGTATAGAGCTTAGAAAAAATTCGCAGTGTGAGATAGGCAAGAAGTAAGGCATGTAGCAACATCAGCACGGCAAAGGGCACTCCTTTAAAGGCAAGGAAGGGCAAAAATATTTTGTCAAGTGATAGCGATTGCTGTATGAGTCGTACGATTTTTTAATCAAGCACGGGCAACGCCGGGCCATGCTGCTAGTAATCAGATAAATCTATTGAATTATAGGAAATAAACCTTACAAACATGGTGAAAAGATTCCACAATACAATACACACTAAATCAAAATGTCTATTGGTTATAAATTAACATCACTATTTGAAATATTTTGACCAAACAGAGGAAATTAAAATCCTATTTTTCTCGAGCCTACTTCCAAGAAAAACAAATTTTCCTTAAAAAAAAACCATAGATTTCTACTTTCAGGAAAAGGGATACGCTGTACCAGCACAAGAGAAGACTTAGCCACATAGCTTTTTCCTTTTCCTCAGTGCGTGCTTAAAGAAACATGTGTCGGTAACTTCAAACGAATAATCCCCAACAACAGCAGCTGGGATGATCAGTGAATCTTTGCTAACGAATAAAATCTTTTCAAAAACCCTAACTTTTTCTGTGGAACGACTATCCAAAGTTTTAACTCACCCGAAGACTATTTTTTCACTTCTCTTGAATTTATGTACATAAGTTTGAAAATACAAATTATTTATTTAACCGTCTAGCAATGTTTTCTTTATTTTTATTTCATTATTGGTTGGAAATCGAACGTTCTGACTTTTAATATCGAAAAACCTGGACGACAGAATTTCCTACAAATTCATAAACAGACATCAGGTTTTTATTACTTATACATTATTTTTAGTGAATATTCGTATTTGAATAGACGCTCCGTTTATTTATTAAACAGTATATTTATTTTCGTCTTCCGGTCTGAATATTTGAGAAATATTATTAGAGAAAAATATGCGGTCTACAACAAGACTCGAACCTGCGTTCCCCTAGGAATAACCATCATTAGATCTGACGTGCTCTGACCTCTTGGCTACAGAGTACGTCAATAAACCAAGCAAAGCAGAATAGTGCCTTGAAACAGATTTTTTCACTGAAATAAACATATCTGCTCACATTCGTATCCTAACAGCAATTTGTAAAGAAATAGGATCTTTTATTTATTTATCCGGCAGATTTTTATGACAATCGTTATCTTTAGTATATACTCGTATTTGAGTAGACGCTCTGTCTATTTTTCTGCTTTGCTTGGTCATCAAAACACTAGTTGTCAATTCTAATGATGATTTCCCCTAGGGGAACTCAGATTGAGGACCGCATATTTTTTCTAAAAGTTTTCGAATATTCAAGTCTGTAGACAAAAATAAACGTCTTTGTTTAATAAATAGACGGAGCGTCTACACAAATGCAGGTATCCATTAAAAATAACGTTTAAGTTATAAAAATATGTCGTAAAAATAAATTAAAAACCCATCCCCTTTCTTTACACCATGTTTATATATGCTGCATAAAACACTAATTATTGAAAGCAAGCAAATTTCAAAACCTGTTCTACAAGAGTCGTTATGAGGTGACAACCTTTTTAAATATTAAAATCGTTATAATGTGACATTTAAATTTTTTTACATTTGTTTGAATTTTTTATTTTTCTAATTATATTTTCCCCGTTGTCGAGGTTATTGAAGTGAATATTACAAAATGATTATACCGCTCAAAATGTTAAACATATTTTTTAAAATAAAGTCATATCATTTGAAATTACCTATTATTTACTTATCACGGTTCCTTTCTTTATTTGTATCATATTATAGCCTCGAAGCCGCTCTTCGGGAAGACTTTACAGTAGCTTTTGCGAAGGACTTTTGGGCCTTCGACTTTTTACTTTCAGTGTCCTATGTACGTAAAAGTTATTAAAATTTAGAAATAATAAAATTATTTTATCTTTATTTGGCACCCTTATTCGGTATAATCTTTCTTCGTATACGCAACCGATCTCCATAGTTTACTCTTATTTTGGGTGCAATTTTTATTTTCTTTTAACATCAACATTCTTTATGTTCCCATAGACATAATGTCACTCTTAAAAGACATTAGGGAACCCGAACTATATAATATCTCGAATACGTTACAGTACGCTCGCTGAAAAAAAAAAAAATGAGTAGCATAAATTTTAATTACGGCTTAATTAGACAATACCAATTGCAATTGCGACGGAAAGTGAAATTAAAGTTAAACCTTTGATAAAGAATTTTTAAACCTTCCACTCTGTTCGATATTTTAATTTAACTTTAAATGAGTTATTTATTTAATTTTTAATCGCAGAAAATTGCAGAAGTTACTACGTGTTACTTCAGGTTGTTTATGATTCACCGAGATCGAAAACGGACGGGCGGACGGACATACGTACACTATGCTTTATTTATATAGAAGATAGAAAATACTCTGAACCAAAAGAGAAAAGAGAAGGAAAAAGAAGAGGGACGGGGTATAAGGAGACAAGCAATCAATGAAAAGGAGAAATAGCTACAACATTCTATATAATGTGCGCACGTAGAAATTTCTTCATGTGCCGTGTCCCCTCAGGACGTAGTCAATCATGACTCTCCACAATTTCCCGTTCTTTATAACTCTTATAAAGTTGTCTTTTTGTTATTTCTCTTAAACCCTGTTCTACCATCCATTTACTCAAGCTCACTATGTTATGCGTTTTCCTCTGTACCTCTTGCCTTCAATCTATCCTGTGAGGACTAGATTTTCCAAGCTCCCTTTCCTTATTATCCGTCCTAGAAATTTCAGCTGTCTCTTCCTGATGTTAAGTATAAGTTTCCTTTATGCTTCCCTTTTCTTTAGAACTTCGTCGTTGATTGATCCATTGTATCCTCAGTATCTTTCTGTAGCACCACATACTTGTTGCTTCGAATCTCTTCTTCATCTGTTAGGAGAATGTCCAGTATTTACACCCATATAGAAGGACAGATATCACACAACAGTTCAGTACTCTTTTCTTAGTTTCTAACGAAATTTTCCTGTTTCTTAGTACTCTGCTTATCTTTTGGAAATCATCTTTGACTACCACAATTTCAGTACCACACTTTCCGTCTTGTTAAAATCCTTCCCCGATATTTAATTTTTTTCACGTGTTTGATTTTAGTATCTCTGATTTGTAATTTGCATCTTGGGCTCATCGTTTTGATGATTATCATGCATTCCGTCTCCATGCAGTTGATGTATAAAAAGCGCATAAATTATTTTTAAACAATATAAATATAATGACAAAGAGAAAATTGGCAGTCGATTGCTGATACCCTATGACGAGTGGACCGGGCGATTCCAAAAATGTTCATCTACGAAACTCTGGAATTGAGGTGCTGTAACCTCAATCAGTTAAGTGACAAATTTCATATTTGTATTAATCATTATATATATATATATATATATATATATATATATATATATATATTGTTATGAAATAAACACTTCTTAGTGTTTTGTATGTAAATTTATTGTATGCAAATCAACATACATTTTCTTTTATAAATTCTGCTGCATTTTGGGGTGTGGGATTATGTGGAGAGACACTGATAGTGTTGTTTGACTCAGTTTCCTTTGTTGAATAAATCCTTTCTTAAGGTTATCGCCGTCACATCTACCTGCTGTTTTTGAATTGCTTTTAAATCCATATCATGTGTGTGTGTGTGTGTGTGTGTGTGTGTGTGTGTATATCTGTGTGCGCGGGAATTTGGATCAAATATGAATTAGAATCCGACAGAACGACAAAATAAAGAACAAATAGGAAACGTTTATAAATTTACCACGTTTCGCTTTTATTTAAGCTTCATCAGAAATGAAATATGGTAGAGAAACATCTGGTATTTTTTAATTTTGTGCTCTTTGTTTTTCATTGGTTATGTCCGCCTAACGCGCTACCAGAGAAGACAAATACACGTGAACCAATGAAAAATTTTAAATAAAAGCGTTTTAGCTTATCTCTTTTCAGAAGTTCTAGCGAATGCTGGGCAATCTTTTCACAGATGAAGAAAAAGACTAGAGACAACAAATTTGGTTCTACAGAAAATGCTGAGAATACCATAGGCCGAACATGTGCGCAATGACGTACTTTTAGAGAAAACGCAAATAAAAAAGTACATTTATAGTTACCATCAGAAAGAGACAGTTGGCGTTTCTAGGGTGTAACACAAAAAAAAGAGGGCTTGAGGAATTTGACAGATTGAAGGCAAAAGTAACAGAAGTATAACATATGACCTACCTGACGAGCTTGTGTAAATGGATGTCAGAACAGAGTTCGGAAGAAATGACAAAAAGACAAAATTTACAAAGAGCTATAAAAGAAAGGAAATTGTGGAGAGCTATAATTGCCAACATCCTGAAGAGACATGGCACATAGAATTATCCTTTCAAAAATATATTATCCCAAATTCTCTCTCTCTCTCTCTCTCTCTCTCTCTCTCTCTATATATATATATATATATATATATATATATATATATGTATATATATATACGTATATACATATGTGTGTGTGTGTAAATATTGAGGTTAACGCCAAGCGGCAACAGTGTTTCAAACTTGAGTGCAATCTTCAGGCCATGTGTGTTGTGTTTTGGCTCGACTATTTATATATGATGGGCAATGGTGTATTGTGGGTAGTGAGGTCTATTGTATTATCCTAACGGTTATTGGGTAGGCAGTAACGGTTATGTTTCAAATTTTTCTATAAGCTATTTAGTAGGAATAATTGTGGATTCGAATGCGGTTATTTGTGACTTTTTATGGTGTTACTAACTTTTTTTAACTCATTTATTATCGATTACTTAATTATTTGTTGTTGATTATTATTATTATATTTACTTGTGTTCATGTGTGCATTCGTAGTTTGTTAATTTGCTTATTATTTACTTTATTTATTTTATAGATTGTTTGTGTATCTTATTTTTTTTGGGGGGTGGAGTTGTCGTATCTGTTTAGTTTAAAATATTGGCATTGTCTAAAGTATGTTACATTGCGTTGTATATAGTGTATATATGTGTATTTATCATGTTGTTTTACAAGGAATTCGTTTCTAATTTTCGATATTTAAGTAACGTAGGAAAAATGTATTTTCGTGACTGCATTTTGAGATAAGTTCTGATCGTTTATTTAATAATGTGTTGGTCTGGGGAGATGAGTATAGCTATTTTCTTCTCCAGACAGTGTTTACAGCTTTTGGTTTTATTGTAGGTTGATGCTGTTCTCCTTATTTTCTATGATATATTTGGTGTAATTCGGTTGGGATTTTAATCTCCTAGGTATGTTTAGAAAGCATTCTGCTGTTCGCGTATTTCCTAAGATGTTTTGTGTGTGTAGTTTCTTTTTCCATGGTTCTTCAGTTACTAATATGTATATTGTTTCTTCATTATCTACTGATTTTATAGTGGTTTGATATATTACATTGTTTGCAAACGATTGCCATTTAAAAGGCATTCGCTTTTTACTTTGCAGTTACAGATGAGTTTGGTTTATTGTTTATTTTTATGTTGTGCTTTTTTAAATATTTGTGTCATGTTCTCGGTGCAACTGTAGCTGATTTTTCCTGTGTTTCTATTGAATATCTTGAGAAGAGTACTTGATGGAGTGAAGGATTTGTGTATGAGTGCAATGAATATTTTTTCTACGATTGTTTTACGTTTTCGTTGCACGGTGGGTTAAATCATATGATATTTCTTTCCCTTTTTTGTACTGTATGGTATGTATATGAGTATTGTCCAAAATCTACTGTTTTTTAGAGCTGCTCCATAATCTTTTTCATAATCGGTTTCTTTAAAGGAATTGTCTAATAACGTGTATTTAATTGATTGTAGGATCTGCTTGATTATTGTTGGCGGGCATTTGTAAGATGTGTGTATGTAGACCGGTTTGTCATTCGGTTTTCTACATGGTTGACATGTATCTTTTCTTAGGCTGACTGTGACATCTAGGAATAACGTGCATTTAATTGATTGTAGAATCTGCTTGATTATTGTTGGCGGGCTTATGTAAGTTGTGTGTATGTAGACCGGTTTGTCATATGGTTTTCTACATGGTTGACATGTATCTTTTCTTAGGCTGACTGTGACATCTAGGAATAAAGTGCATTTAATTGATTGTAGGATCTGCTTGATTATTGTTGGCGGGCTTATGTAAGATGTGTGTATGTAGACCGGTTTGTCATATGGTTTTCTACATGGTTGACATGTATCTTTTCTTAGGCTGACTGTGACATCTAGGAATAAAGTGCATTTAATTGATTGTAGCATCCGCTTGATTATTGTTGGCGGGCATTTGTAAGATGTGTGTATGTAGACCGGTTTGTCATATGGTTTTCTACATGGTTGACATGTATTTTTCTTAGGCTGACTGTGACATCTAGGAATAAAGTGCATTTAATTTATTGTAGGATCTGCTTGATTATTGTTGGCGGGCATTTGTAAGATGTGTGTATGTAGACAGGTTTGTCATTCGGTTTTCTACATGGTTGACATGTATCTTTTCTTAGGCTGACTGTAAGATCTAGGAATAACGTGCATTTAATTGATTGTAGAATCTGCTTGATTATTGTTGGCGGGCTTATGTAAGATGTGTGCATGTAGACCGGTTTGTCATATGTTTTTCTACATGGTTGACATGTATCTTTTCTTAGGCTGACTGTGACATCTAGGAATAAAGTGCATTTAATTGATTGTAGAATCTGCTTGATTATTGTTGGCGGGCTTATGTAAGATGTGTGTATGTAGACCGGTTTGTCATATGGTTTTCTACATGGTTGACATGTATCTTTTCTTAGGCTGACTGTGACATCTAGGAATAAAGTGCATTTAATTGATTGTAGGATCTGCTTGATTATTGTTGGCGGGCTTATGTAAGATGTGTGTATGTAGACCGGTTTGTCATATGGTTTTCTACATGGTTGACATGTATCTTTTCTTAGGCTGACTGTGACATCTAGGAATAAAGTGCATTTAATTGATTGTAGGATCTGCTTGATTATTGTTGGCGGGCTTATGTAAGATGTGTGTATGTAGACCGGTTTGTCATTCGGTTTTCTACATGGTTGACATGTATCTTTTCTTAGGCTGACTGTGACATCTAGGAATAACGTGCATTTAATTGATTGTAGAATCTGCTTGATTGTTGTTGGCGGTCTTATGTAAGATGTGTGTATGTAGACCGGTTTGTCATATGGTTTTCTACATGGTTGACATGTATCTTTTCTTAGGCTGACTGTGACATCTAGGAATAAAGTGCATTTAATTGATTGTAGGATCTGCTTGATTATTGTTGGCGGGCGTTTGTAAGATGTGTGTATGTAGACAGGTTTGTCATTCGGTTTTCTACATGGTTGACATGTATCTTTTCTTAGGCTGACTGTGACATCTAGGAATAACGTGCATTTAATTGATTGTAGAATCTGCTTGATTATTGTTGGCGGGCTTATGTAAGATGTGTGTATGTAGACCGGTTTGTCATATGCTTTTCTACATGGTTAACATGTATCTTTTCTTAGGCTGACTGTGACATCTAGGAATAAAGTGCATTTAATTGATTGTAGGATCTGCTTGATTATTGTTGGCGGGCGTTTGTAAGATGTGTGTATGTAGACCGGTTTGTCATTCGGTTTTCTACATGGTTGACATGTATCTTTTCTTAGGCTGACTGCGACATCTAGGAATAACGTGCATTTAATTGATTGTAGAATCTGCTTGATTATTGTTGGCGGGCTTATGTAAGATGTGTGTATGTAGACCGGTTTGTCATATGGTTTTCTACATGGTTGACATGTATCTTTTCTTAGGCTGACTGTGACATCTAGGAATAAAGTGCATTTAATTGATTGTAGAATCTGCTTGATTATTGTTGGCGGGCTTATGTAAGATGTGTGTATGTAGACCGGTTTGTCATATGGTTTTCTACATGGTTGACATGTATCTTTTCTTAGGCTGACTGTGACATCTAGGAATAAAGTGCATTTAATTGATTGTAGGATCTGCTTGATTATTGTTGGCGGGCGTTTGTAAGATGTGTGTATGTAGACAGGTTTGTCATTTGGTTTTCTACATGGTTGACATGTATCTTTTCTTAGGCTGACTGTGACATCTAGGAATAACGTGCAATTTATTGATTGTAGAATCTGCTTGATTATTGTTGGCGGGCTTATGTAAGATGTGTGTATGTAGACCGGTTTGTCATATGGTTTTCTACATGGTTGACATGTATCTTTTCTTAGGCTGACTGTGACATCTAGGAATAAAGTGCATTTAATTGATTGTAGGATCTGCTTGATTATTGTTGGCGGGCGTTTGTAAGATGTGTGTATGTAGACCGGTTTGTCATATGGTTTTCTACATGGTTGACATGTATTTTTCTTAGGCTGACTGTGACATCTAGGAATAAAGTGCATTTAATTGATTGTAGGATCTGCTTTATTATTGTTGGCGGGCGTTTGTAAGATGTGTGTATGTAGACAGGTTTGTCATTTGGTTTTCTACATGGTTGACATGTATCTTTTCTTAGGCTGACTGTGACATCTAGGAATAACGTGCATTTAATTGATTGTAGAATCTGCTTGATTATTGTTGGCGGGCTTATGTAAGATGTGTGCATGTAGACCGATTTGTCATATGGTTTTCTACATGGTTGACATGTATCTTTTCTTAGGCTGACTGTGACATCTAGGAATAACGTGCATTTAATTGATTGTAGAATCTGCTTGATTATTGTTGGCGGGCTTATGTAAGATGTGTGTATGTAGACCGGTTTGTCATATGGTTTTCTACATGGTTGACATGTATCTTTTCTTAGGCTGACTGTGACATCTAGGAATAAAGTGCATTTAATTGATTGTAGGATCTGCTTGATTATTGTTGGCGGGCGTTTGTAAGATGTGTGTATGTAGACAGGTTTGTCATTCGGTTTTCTACATGGTTGACATGTATCTTTTCTTAGGCTGACTGTGACATCTAGGAATAACGTGCATTTAATTGATTGTAGAATCTGCTTGATTATTGTTGGGGGGCTTATGTAAGATGTGTGTATGTAGACCGGTTTGTCATATGGTTTTCTACATGGTTGACATGTATCTTTTCTTAGGCTGACTGTGACATCTAGGAATAAAGTGCATTTAATTGATTGTAGGATCTGCTTGATTATTGTTGGCGGGCTTATGTAAGATGTGTGTATGTAGACCGGTTTGTCATATGGTTTTCTACATGGTTGACATGTATTTTTCTTAGGCTGACTGTGACATCTAAGAATAAAGTGCATTTAATTGATTGTAGGATCTGCTTTATTATTGTTGGCGGGCGTTTGTAAGATGTGTGTATGTAGACAGGTTTGTCATTCGGTTTTCTACATGGTTGACATGTATCTTTTCTTAGGCTGACTGTGACATCTAGGAATAACGTGCATTTAATTGATTGTAGAATCTGCTTGATTATTGTTGGCGGGCTTATGTAAGATGTGTGCATGTAGACCGATTTGTCATATGGTTTTCTACATGGTTGACATGTATCTTTTCTTAGGCTGACTGTGACATCTAGGAATAAAGTGCATTTAATTGATTGTAGGATCTGCTTGATTATTGTTGGCGGGCATTTGTAAGATGTGTGTATGTAGACCGGTTTGTCATATGGTTTTCTACATGGTTGACATGTATTTTTCTTAGGCTGACTGTGACATCTAGGAATAAAGTGCATTTAATTGATTGTAGGATCTGCTTGATTATTGTTGGCGGGCATTTGTAAGATGTGTGTATGTAGACAGGTTTGTCATTCGGTTTTCTACATGGTTGACATGTATCTTTTCTTAGGCTGACTGTGACATCTAGGAATAACGTGCATTTAATTGATTGTAGAATCTGCTTGATTATTGTTGGCGGGCTTATGTAAGATGTGTGCATGTAGACCGGTTTGTCATATGGTTTTCTACATGGTTGACATGTATCTTTTCTTAGGCTGACTGTGATATCTAGGAATAAAGTGCATTTAATTGATTGTAGAATCTGCTTGATTATTGTTGGCGGGCTTATGTAAGATGTGTGTATGTAGACCGGTTTGTCATATGGTTTTCTACATGGTTGACATGTATCTTTTCTTAGGCTGACTGTGACATCTAGGAATAAAGTGCATTTAATTGATTGTAGGATCTGCTTGATTATTGTTGGCGGGCTTATGTAAGATGTGTGTATGTAGACCGGTTTGTCATATGGTTTTCTACATGGTTGACATGTATCTTTTCTTAGGCTGACTGTGACATCTAGGAATAAAGTGCATTTAATTGATTGTAGGATCTGCTTGATTATTGTTGGCGGTCTTATGTAAGATGTGTGTATGTAGACCGGTTTGTCATTCGGTTTTCTACATGGTTGACATGTATCTTTTCTTAGGCTGACTGTGACATCTAGGAATAAAGTGCATTTAATTGATTGTAGGATCTGCTTGATTATTGTTGGCGGGCGTTTGTAAGATGTGTGTATGTAGACCGGTTTGTCATTCGGTTTTCTACATGGTTGACATGTATCTTTTCTTAGGCTGACTGTGACATCTAGGAATAACGTGCATTTAATTGATTGTAGAATCTGCTTGATTATTGTTGGCGGGCTTATGTAAGATGTGTGTATGTAGACCGGTTTGTCATATGGTTTTCTACATGGTTGAAATGTATCTTTTCTTAGGCTGACTGTGACATCTAGGAATAAAGTGCATTTAATTGATTGTAGGATCTGCTTGATTATTGTTGGCGGGCGTTTGTAAGATGTGTGTATGTAGACAGGTTTGTCATTCGGTTTTCTACATGGTTGACATGTATCTTTTCTTAGGCTGACTGTGACATCTAGGAATAACGTGCATTTAATTGATTGTAGAATCTGCTTGATTATTGTTGGCGGGCTTATGTAAGATGTGTGTATGTAGACCGGTTTGTCATATGGTTTTCTACATGGTTGACATGTATCTTTTCTTAGGCTGACTGTGACATCTAGGAATAAAGTGCATTTAATTGATTGTAGGATCTGCTTGATTGTTGTTGGCGGGCTTATGTAAGATGTGTGCATGTAGACCGGTTTGTCATATGGTTTTCTACATGGTTGACATGTATCTTTTCTTAGGCTGACTGTGACATCTAGGAATAAAGTGCATTTAATTGATTGTAGGATCTGCTTGATTGTTGTTGGCGGGCGTTTGTAAGATGTGTGTATGTAGACCGGTTTGTCATATGGTTTTCTACATGGTTGACATGTATTTTTCTTAGGCTGACTGTGACATCTAGGAATAAAGTGCATTTAATTGATTGTAGGATCTGCTTGATTATTGTTGGCGGGCTTATGTAAGATGTGTGTATGTAGACAGGTTTGTCATTCGGTTTTCTACATGGTTGACATGTATCTTTTCTTAGGCTAACTGTGACATCTAGGAATAACGTGCATTTAATTGATTGTAGAATCTGCTTGATTATTGTTGGCGGGCTTATGTAAGATGTGTGCATGTAGACCGATTTGTCATATGGTTTTCTACATGGTTGACATGTATCTTTTCTTAGGCTGACTGTGACATCTAGGAATAAAGTGCATTTAATTGATTGTAGGATCTGCTTGATTATTGTTGGCGGGCATTTGTAAGATGTGTGTATGTAGACCGGTTTGTCATATGGTTTTCTACATGGTTGACATGTATTTTTCTTAGGCTGACTGTGACATCTAGGAATAAAGTGCATTTAATTGATTGTAGGATCTGCTTGATTATTGTTGGCGGGCATTTGTAAGATGTGTGTATGTAGACAGGTTTGTCATTCGGTTTTCTACATGGTTGACATGTATCTTTTCTTAGGCTGACTGTGACATCTAGGAATAACGTGCATTTAATTGATTGTAGAATCTGCTTGATTATTGTTGGCGGGCTTATGTAACATGTGTGCATGTAGACCGGTTTGTCATATGGTTTTCTACATGGTTGACATGTATCTTTTCTTAGGCTGACTGTGACATCTAGGAATAAAGTGCATTTAATTGATTGTAGAATCTGCTTGATTGTTGTTGGCGGGCTTATGTAAGATGTGTGTATGTAGACCGGTTTGTCATATGGTTTTCTACATGGTTGACATGTATCTTTTCTTAGGCTGACTGTGACATCTAGGAATAAAGTGCATTTAATTGATTGTAGGATCTGCTTGATTATTGTTGGCGGTCTTATGTAAGATGTGTGTATGTAGACCGGTTTGTCATATGGTTTTCTACATGGTTGACATGTATCTTTTCTTAGGCTGACTGTGACATCTAGGAATAAAGTGCATTTAATTGATTGTAGGATCTCCTTGATTATTGTTGGCGGGCGTTTGTAAGATGTGTGTATGTAGACAGGTTTGTCATTCGGTTTTCTACATGGTTGACATGTATCTTTTCTTAGGCTGACTGTGACATCTAGGAATAACGTGCATTTAATTGATTGTAGAATCTGCTTGATTATTGTTGGCGGGCTTATGTAAGATGTGTGTATGTAGACCGGTTTGTCATATGGTTTTCTACATGGTTAACATGTATCTTTTCTTAGGCTGACTGTGACATCTAGGAATAAAGTGCATTTAATTGATTGTAGGATCTGCTTGATTATTGTTGGCGGGCGTTTGTAAGATGTGTGTATGTAGACCGGTTTGTCATTCGGTTTTCTACATGGTTGACATGTATCTTTTCTTAGGCTGACTGTGACATCTAGGAATAACGTGCATTTAATTGATTGTAGGATCTGCTTGATTATTGTTGGCGGGCGTTTGTAAGATGTGTGCATGTAGACCGGTTTGTCATTCGGTTTTCTACATGGTTGACATGTATCTTTTCTTAGGCTGACTGTGACATCTAGGAATAAAGTGCATTTAATTGATTGTAGGATCTGCTTGATTATTGTTGGCGGGCATTTGTAAGATGTGTGTATGTAGACAGGTTTGTCATTCGGTTTTCTACATGGTTGACATGTATCTTTTCTTAGGCTGACTGTGACATCTAGGAATAACGTGCATTTAATTGATTGTAGAATCTGCTTGATTATTGTTGGCGGGCTTATGTAAGATGTGTGTATGTAGACCGGTTTGTCATTCGGTTTTCTACATGGTTGACATGTATCTTTTCTTAGGCTGACTGTGACATCTAGGAATAACGTGCATTTAATTGATTGTAGAATCTGCTTGATTATTGTTGGCGGGCTTATGTAAGATGTGTGTATGTAGACCGGTTTGTCATATGCTTTTCTACATGGTTAACATGTATCTTTTCTTAGGCTGACTGTGACATCTAGGAATAAAGTGCATTTAATTGATTGTAGGATCTGCTTGATTATTGTTGGCGGGCGTTTGTAAGATGTGTGTATGTAGACCGGTTTGTCATTCGGTTTTCTACATGGTTGACATGTATCTTTTCTTAGGCTGACTGTGACATCTAGGAATAACGTGCATTTAATTGATTGTAGAATCTGCTTGATTATTGTTGGCGGGCTTATGTAAGATGTGTGTATGTAGACCGGTTTGTCATATGGTTTTCTACATGGTTGACATGTATCTTTTCTTAGGCTGACTGTGACATCTAGGAATAAAGTGCATTTAATTGATTGTAGAATCTGCTTGATTATTGTTGGCGGGCTTATGTAAGATGTGTGTATGTAGACCGGTTTGTCATATGGTTTTCTACATGGTTGACATGTATCTTTTCTTAGGCTGACTGTGACATCTAGGAATAAAGTGCATTTAATTGATTGTAGGATCTGCTTGATTATTGTTGGCGGGCGTTTGTAAGATGTGTGTATGTAGACAGGTTTGTCATTTGGTTTTCTACATGGTTGACATGTATCTTTTCTTAGGCTGACTGTGACATCTAGGAATAACGTGCAATTTATTGATTGTAGAATCTGCTTGATTATTGTTGGCGGGCTTATGTAAGATGTGTGTATGTAGACCGGTTTGTCATATGGTTTTCTACATGGTTGACATGTATCTTTTCTTAGGCTGACTGTGACATCTAGGAATAAAGTGCATTTAATTGATTGTAGGATCTGCTTGATTATTGTTGGCGGGCGTTTGTAAGATGTGTGTATGTAGACCGGTTTGTCATATGGTTTTCTACATGGTTGACATGTATTTTTCTTAGGCTGACTGTGACATCTAGGAATAAAGTGCATTTAATTGATTGTAGGATCTGCTTTATTATTGTTGGCGGGCGTTTGTAAGATGTGTGTATGTAGACAGGTTTGTCATTCGGTTTTCTACATGGTTGACATGTATCTTTTCTTAGGCTGACTGTGACATCTAGGAATAACGTGCATTTAATTGATTGTAGAATCTGCTTGATTATTGTTGGCGGGCTTATGTAAGATGTGTGCATGTAGACCGATTTGTCATATGGTTTTCTACATGGTTGACATGTATCTTTTCTTAGGCTGACTGTGACATCTAGGAATAACGTGCATTTAATTGATTGTAGAATCTGCTTGATTATTGTTGGCGGGCTTATGTAAGATGTGTGTATGTAGACCGGTTTGTCATATGGTTTTCTACATGGTTGACATGTATCTTTTCTTAGGCTGACTGTGACATCTAGGAATAAAGTGCATTTAATTGATTGTAGGATCTGCTTGATTATTGTTGGCGGGCGTTTGTAAGATGTGTGTATGTAGACAGGTTTGTCATTCGGTTTTCTACATGGTTGACATGTATCTTTTCTTAGGCTGACTGTGACATCTAGGAATAACGTGCATTTAATTGATTGTAGAATCTGCTTGATTATTGTTGGCGGGCTTATGTAAGATGTGTGTATGTAGACCGGTTTGTCATATGGTTTTCTACATGGTTGACATGTATCTTTTCTTAGGCTGACTGTGACATCTAGGAATAAAGTGCATTTAATTGATTGTAGGATCTGCTTGATTATTGTTGGCGGGCGTTTGTAAGATGTGTGTATGTAGACCGGTTTGTCATATGGTTTTCTACATGGTTGACATGTATTTTTCTTAGGCTGACTGTGACATCTAAGAATAAAGTGCATTTAATTGATTGTAGGATCTGCTTTATTATTGTTGGCGGGCGTTTGTAAGATGTGTGTATGTAGACAGGTTTGTCATTCGGTTTTCTACATGGTTGACATGTATCTTTTCTTAGGCTGACTGTGACATCTAGGAATAACGTGCATTTAATTGATTGTAGAATCTGCTTGATTATTGTTGGCGGGCTTATGTAAGATGTGTGCATGTAGACCGATTTGTCATATGGTTTTCTACATGGTTGACATGTATCTTTTCTTAGGCTGACTGTGACATCTAGGAATAAAGTGCATTTAATTGATTGTAGGATCTGCTTGATTATTGTTGGCGGGCATTTGTAAGATGTGTGTATGTAGACCGGTTTGTCATATGGTTTTCTACATGGTTGACATGTATTTTTCTTAGGCTGACTGTGACATCTAGGAATAAAGTGCATTTAATTGATTGTAGGATCTGCTTGATTATTGTTGGCGGGCATTTGTAAGATGTGTGTATGTAGACAGGTTTGTCATTCGGTTTTCTACATGGTTGACATGTATCTTTTCTTAGGCTGACTGTGACATCTAGGAATAACGTGCATTTAATTGATTGTAGAATCTGCTTGATTATTGTTGGCGGGCTTATGTAAGATGTGTGTATGTAGACCGGTTTGTCATATGGTTTTCTACATGGTTGACATGTATCTTTTCTTAGGCTGACTGTGACATCTAGGAATAAAGTGCATTTAATTGATTGTAGAATCTGCTTGATTATTGTTGGCGGGCTTATGTAAGATGTGTGTATGTAGACCGGTTTGTCATATGGTTTTCTACATGGTTGACATGTATCTTTTCTTAGGCTGACTGTGACATCTAGGAATAAAGTGCATTTAATTGATTGTAGGATCTGCTTGATTATTGTTGGCGGGCGTTTGTAAGATGTGTGTATGTAGACAGGTTTGTCATTTGGTTTTCTACATGGTTGACATGTATCTTTTCTTAGGCTGACTGTGACATCTAGGAATAACGTGCAATTTATTGATTGTAGAATCTGCTTGATTATTGTTGGCGGGCTTATGTAAGATGTGTGTATGTAGACCGGTTTGTCATATGGTTTTCTACATGGTTGACATGTATCTTTTCTTAGGCTGACTGTGACATCTAGGAATAAAGTGCATTTAATTGATTGTAGGATCTGCTTGATTATTGTTGGCGGGCGTTTGTAAGATGTGTGTATGTAGACCGGTTTGTCATATGGTTTTCTACATGGTTGACATGTATTTTTCTTAGGCTGACTGTGACATCTAGGAATAAAGTGCATTTAATTGATTGTAGGATCTGCTTTATTATTGTTGGCGGGCGTTTGTAAGATGTGTGTATGTAGACAGGTTTGTCATTCGGTTTTCTACATGGTTGACATGTATCTTTTCTTAGGCTGACTGTGACATCAAGGAATAACGTGCATTTAATTGATTGTAGAATCTGCTTGATTATTGTTGGCGGGCTTATGTAAGATGTGTGCATGTAGACCGATTTGTCATATGGTTTTCTACATGGTTGACATGTATCTTTTCTTAGGCTGACTGTGACATCTAGGAATAACGTGCATTTAATTGATTGTAGAATCTGCTTGATTATTGTTGGCGGGCTTATGTAAGATGTGTGTATGTAGACCGGTTTGTCATATGGTTTTCTACATGGTTGACATGTATCTTTTCTTAGGCTGACTGTGACATCTAGGAATAAAGTGCATTTAATTGATTGTAGGATCTGCTTGATTATTGTTGGCGGGCGTTTGTAAGATGTGTGTATGTAGACAGGTTTGTCATTCGGTTTTCTACATGGTTGACATGTATCTTTTCTTAGGCTGACTGTGACATCTAGGAATAACGTGCATTTAATTGATTGTAGAATCTGCTTGATTATTGTTGGCGGGCTTATGTAAGATGTGTGTATGTAGACCGGTTTGTCATATGGTTTTCTACATGGTTGACATGTATCTTTTCTTAGGCTGACTGTGACATCTAGGAATAAAGTGCATTTAATTGATTGTAGGATCTGCTTGATTATTGTTGGCGGGCGTTTGTAAGATGTGTGTATGTAGACCGGTTTGTCATATGGTTTTCTACATGGTTGACATGTATTTTTCTTAGGCTGACTGTGACATCTAGGAATAAAGTGCATTTAATTGATTGTAGGATCTGCTTGATTATTGTTGGCGGGCATTTGTAAGATGTGTGTATGTAGACAGGTTTGTCATTCGGTTTTCTACATGGTTGACATGTATCTTTTCTTAGGCTGACTGTGACATCTAGGAATAACGTGCATTTAATTGATTGTAGAATCTGCTTGATTATTGTTGGCGGGCTTATGTAACATGTGTGCATGTAGACCGGTTTGTCATATGGTTTTCTACATGGTTGACATGTATCTTTTCTTAGGCTGACTGTGATATCTAGGAATAAAGTGCATTTAATTGATTGTAGAATCTGCTTGATTATTGTTGGCGGGCTTATGTAAGATGTGTGTATGTAGACCGGTTTGTCATATGGTTTTCTACATGGTTGACATGTATCTTTTCTTAGGCTGACTGTGACATCTAGGAATAAAGTGCATTTAATTGATTGTAGGATCTGCTTGATTATTGTTGGCGGGCTTATGTAAGATGTGTGTATGTAGACCGGTTTGTCATATGGTTTTCTACATGGTTGACATGTATCTTTTCTTAGGCTGACTGTGACATCTAGGAATAAAGTGCATTTAATTGATTGTAGGATCTGCTTGATTATTGTTGGCGGGCTTATGTAAGATGTGTGTATGTAGACCGGTTTGTCATTCGGTTTTCTACATGGTTGACATGTATCTTTTCTTAGGCTGACTGTGACATCTAGGAATAAAGTGCATTTAATTGATTGTAGGATCTGCTTGATTATTGTTGGCGGGCTTATGTAAGATGTGTGCATGTAGACCGATTTGTCATATGGTTTTCTACATGGTTGACATGTATCTTTTCTTAGGCTGACTGTGACATCTAGGAATAACGTGCATTTAATTGATTGTAGAATCTGCTTGATTATTGTTGGCGGGCTTATGTAAGATGTGTGTATGTAGACCGGTTTGTCATATGGTTTTCTACATGGTTGACATGTATCTTTTCTTAGGCTGACTGTGACATCTAGGAATAAAGTGCATTTAATTGATTGTAGGATCTGCTTGATTATTGTTGGCGGGCGTTTGTAAGATGTGTGTATGTAGACAGGTTTGTCATTCGGTTTTCTACATGGTTGACATGTATCTTTTCTTAGGCTGACTGTGACATCTAGGAATAACGTGCATTTAATTGATTGTAGAATCTGCTTGATTATTGTTGGCGGGCTTATGTAAGATGTGTGTATGTAGACCGGTTTGTCATATGGTTTTCTACATGGTTGACATGTATCTTTTCTTAGGCTGACTGTGACATCTAGGAATAAAGTGCATTTAATTGATTGTAGGATCTGCTTGATTATTGTTGGCGGGCGTTTGTAAGATGTGTGTATGTAGACCGGTTTGTCATATGGTTTTCTACATGGTTGACATGTATTTTTCTTAGGCTGACTGTGACATCTAAGAATAAAGTGCATTTAATTGATTGTAGGATCTGCTTTATTATTGTTGGCGGGCGTTTGTAAGATGTGTGTATGTAGACAGGTTTGTCATTCGGTTTTCTACATGGTTGACATGTATCTTTTCTTAGGCTGACTGTGACATCTAGGAATAACGTGCATTTAATTGATTGTAGAATCTGCTTGATTATTGTTGGCGGGCTTATGTAAGATGTGTGCATGTAGACCGATTTGTCATATGGTTTTCTACATGGTTGACATGTATCTTTTCTTAGGCTGACTGTGACATCTAGGAATAAAGTGCATTTAATTGATTGTAGGATCTGCTTGATTATTGTTGGCGGGCATTTGTAAGATGTGTGTATGTAGACCGGTTTGTCATATGGTTTTCTACATGGTTGACATGTATTTTTCTTAGGCTGACTGTGACATCTAGGAATAAAGTGCATTTAATTGATTGTAGGATCTGCTTGATTATTGTTGGCGGGCATTTGTAAGATGTGTGTATGTAGACAGGTTTGTCATTCGGTTTTCTACATGGTTGACATGTATCTTTTCTTAGGCTGACTGTGACATCTAGGAATAACGTGCATTTAATTGATTGTAGAATCTGCTTGATTATTGTTGGCGGGCTTATGTAAGATGTGTGCATGTAGACCGGTTTGTCATATGGTTTTCTACATGGTTGACATGTATCTTTTCTTAGGCTGACTGTGATATCTAGGAATAAAGTGCATTTAATTGATTGTAGAATCTGCTTGATTATTGTTGGCGGGCTTATGTAAGATGTGTGTATGTAGACCGGTTTGTCATATGGTTTTCTACATGGTTGACATGTATCTTTTCTTAGGCTGACTGTGACATCTAGGAATAAAGTGCATTTAATTGATTGTAGGATCTGCTTGATTATTGTTGGCGGGCTTATGTAAGATGTGTGTATGTAGACCGGTTTGTCATATGGTTTTCTACATGGTTGACATGTATCTTTTCTTAGGCTGACTGTGACATCTAGGAATAAAGTGCATTTAATTGATTGTAGGATCTGCTTGATTATTGTTGGCGGGCTTATGTAAGATGTGTGTATGTAGACCGGTTTGTCATTCGGTTTTCTACATGGTTGACATGTATCTTTTCTTAGGCTGACTGTGACATCTAGGAATAAAGTGCATTTAATTGATTGTAGGATCTGCTTGATTATTGTTGGCGGGCGTTTGTAAGATGTGTGTATGTAGACCGGTTTGTCATTCGGTTTTCTACATGGTTGACATGTATCTTTTCTTAGGCTGACTGTGACATCTAGGAATAACGTGCATTTAATTGATTGTAGAATCTGCTTGATTATTGTTGGCGGGCTTATGTAAGATGTGTGTATGTAGACCGGTTTGTCATATGGTTTTCTACATGGTTGAAATGTATCTTTTCTTAGGCTGACTGTGACATCTAGGAATAAAGTGCATTTAATTGATTGTAGGATCTGCTTGATTATTGTTGGCGGGCGTTTGTAAGATGTGTGTATGTAGACAGGTTTGTCATTCGGTTTTCTACATGGTTGACATGTATCTTTTCTTAGGCTGACTGTGACATCTAGGAATAACGTGCATTTAATTGATTGTAGAATCTGCTTGATTATTGTTGGCGGGCTTATGTAAGATGTGTGTATGTAGACCGGTTTGTCATATGGTTTTCTACATGGTTGACATGTATCTTTTCTTAGGCTGACTGTGACATCTAGGAATAAAGTGCATTTAATTGATTGTAGGATCTGCTTGATTGTTGTTGGCGGGCTTATGTAAGATGTGTGCATGTAGACCGGTTTGTCATATGGTTTTCTACATGGTTGACATGTATCTTTTCTTAGGCTGACTGTGACATCTAGGAATAAAGTGCATTTAATTGATTGTAGGATCTGCTTGATTGTTGTTGGCGGGCATTTGTAAGATGTGTGTATGTAGACCGGTTTGTCATATGGTTTTCTACATGGTTGACATGTATTTTTCTTAGGCTGACTGTGACATCTAGGAATAAAGTGCATTTAATTGATTGTAGGATCTGCTTGATTATTGTTGGCGGGCTTATGTAAGATGTGTGTATGTAGACAGGTTTGTCATTCGGTTTTCTACATGGTTGACATGTATCTTTTCTTAGGCTAACTGTGACATCTAGGAATAACGTGCATTTAATTGATTGTAGAATCTGCTTGATTATTGTTGGCGGGCTTATGTAAGATGTGTGCATGTAGACCGATTTGTCATATGGTTTTCTACATGGTTGACATGTATCTTTTCTTAGGCTGACTGTGACATCTAGGAATAAAGTGCATTTAATTGATTGTAGGATCTGCTTGATTATTGTTGGCGGGCATTTGTAAGATGTGTGTATGTAGACCGGTTTGTCATATGGTTTTCTACATGGTTGACATGTATTTTTCTTAGGCTGACTGTGACATCTAGGAATAAAGTGCATTTAATTGATTGTAGGATCTGCTTGATTATTGTTGGCGGGCATTTGTAAGATGTGTGTATGTAGACAGGTTTGTCATTCGGTTTTCTACATGGTTGACATGTATCTTTTCTTAGGCTGACTGTGACATCTAGGAATAACGTGCATTTAATTGATTGTAGAATCTGCTTGATTATTGTTGGCGGGCTTATGTAACATGTGTGCATGTAGACCGGTTTGTCATATGGTTTTCTACATGGTTGACATGTATCTTTTCTTAGGCTGACTGTGACATCTAGGAATAAAGTGCATTTAATTGATTGTAGAATCTGCTTGATTATTGTTGGCGGGCTTATGTAAGATGTGTGTATGTAGACCGGTTTGTCATATGGTTTTCTACATGGTTGACATGTATCTTTTCTTAGGCTGACTGTGACATCTAGGAATAAAGTGCATTTAATTGATTGTAGGATCTGCTTGATTATTGTTGGCGGGCTTATGTAAGATGTGTGTATGTAGACCGGTTTGTCATATGGTTTTCTACATGTTTGACATGTATCTTTTCTTAGGCTGACTGTGACATCTAGGAATAACGTGCATTTAATTGATTGTAGAATCTGCTTGATTATTGTTGGCGGTCTTATGTAAGATGTGTGTATGTAGACCGGTTTGTCATATGGTTTTCTACATGGTTGACATGTATCTTTTCTTAGGCTGACTGTGACATCTAGGAATAAAGTGCATTTAATTGATTGTAGGATCTGCTTGATTATTGTTGGCGGGCGTTTGTAAGATGTGTGTATGTAGACAGGTTTGTCATTCGGTTTTCTACATGGTTGACATGTATCTTTTCTTAGGCTGACTGTGACATCTAGGAATAACGTGCATTTAATTGATTGTAGAATCTGCTTGATTATTGTTGGCGGGCTTATGTAAGATGTGTGTATGTAGACCGGTTTGTCATATGGTTTTCTACATGGTTAACATGTATCTTTTCTTAGGCTGACTGTGACATCTAGGAATAAAGTGCATTTAATTGATTGTAGGATCTGCTTGATTATTGTTGGCGGGCGTTTGTAAGATGTGTGTATGTAGACCGGTTTGTCATTCGGTTTTCTACATGGTTGACATGTATCTTTTCTTAGGCTGACTGTGACATCTAGGAATAACGTGCATTTAATTGATTGTAGAATCTGCTTGATTATTGTTGGCGGGCTTATGTAAGATGTGTGTATGTAGACCGGTTTGTCATATGGTTTTCTACATGGTTGACATGTATCTTTTCTTAGGCTGACTGTGACATCTAGGAATAAAGTGCATTTAATTGATTGTAGGATCTGCTTGATTATTGTTGGCTGGCGTTTGTAAGATGTTTGTATTTAGACCGGTTTGTCATTCGGTTTTCTACATGGTTGACATGTATCTTTTCTTAGGCTGACTGTGACATCTAGGAATAACGTGCATTTAATTGATTGTAGAATCTGCTTGATTATTGTTGGCGGGCTTATGTAAGATGTGTGTATGTAGACCGGTTCGTCATATGGTTTTCTACATGGTTGACATGTATCTTTTCTTAGGCTGACTGTGACATCTAGGAATAACGTGCATTTAATTGATTGTAGAATCTGCTTGATTATTGTTGGCGGGCTTATGTAAGATGTGCGTATGTAGACCGGTTTGTCATATGGTTTTCTACATGGTTGACATGTATCTTTTCTTAGGCTGACTGTGACATCTAGGAATAAAGTGCATTTAATTGATTGTAGGATCTGCTTGATTATTGTTGGCGGGCGTTTGTAAGATGTGTGCATGTAGACCGGTTTGTCATTCGGTTTTCTACATGGTTGACATGTATCTTTTCTTAGGCTGACTGTGACATCTAGGAATAAAGTGCATTTAATTGATTGTAGGATCTGCTTGATTATTGTTGGCGGGCGTTTGTAAGATGTGTGTATGTAGACAGGTTTGTCATTCGGTTTTCTACATGGTTGACATGTATCTTTTCTTAGGCTGACTGTGACATCTAGGAATAACGTGCATTTAATTGATTGTAGAATCTGCTTGATTATTGTTGGCGGGCTTATGTAAGATGTGTGTATGTAGACCGGTTTGTCATATGGTTTTCTACATGGTTGACATGTATCTTTTCTTAGGCTGACTGTGACATCTAGGAATAAAGTGCATTTAATTGATTGTAGGATCTGCTTGATTATTGTTGGCGGGCGTTTGTAAGATGTGTGTATGTAGACCGGTTTGTCATTCGGTTTTCTACATGGTTGACATGTATCTTTTCTTAGGCTGACTGTGACATCTAGGAATAAAGTGCATTTAATTGATTGTAGGATCTGCTTGATTACTGTTGGCGGGCGTTTGTAAGATGTGTGTATGTAGACAGGTTTGTCATTCGGTTTTCTACATGGTTGACATGTATCTTTTCTTAGGCTGACTGTGACATCTAGGAATAACGTGCATTTAATTGATTGTAGAATCTGCTTGATTATTGTTGGCGGGCTTATGTAAGATGTGTGCATGTAGACCGGTTTGTCATTCGGTTTTCTACATGGTTGACATGTATCTTTTCTTAGGCTGACTGTGACATCTAGGAATAAAGTGCATTTAATTGATTGTAGCATCTGCTTGATTATTGTTGGCGGGAGTTTGTAAGATGTGCGTATGTAGACAGATTTGTCATTCGGTTTTCTATATGGTTGACATGTATCTTTTCTTAGGCTGACTGTGACATCTAGGAATAACGTGCATTTAATTGATTGTAGAATCTGCTTGATTATTGTTGGCGGGCTTATGTAAGATGTGTGTATGTAGACCGGTTTGTCATATGGTTTTCTACATGGTTGACATGTATCTTTTCTTAGGCTGACTGTGACATCTAGGAATAACGTGCATTTAATTGATTGTAGAATCTGCTTGATTATTGTTGGCGGGCTTATGTAAGATGTGTGTATGTAGACCGGTTTGTCATATGGTTTTCTACATGGTTGACATGTATCTTTTCTTAGGCTGACTGTGACATCTAGGAATAAAGTGCATTTAATTGATTGTAGGATCTGCTTGATTATTGTTGGCGGGCGTTTGTAAGATGTGTGTATGTAGACCGGTTTGTCATTCGGTTTTCTACATGGTTGACATGTATCTTTTCTTAGGCTGACTGTGACATCTAGGAATAAAGTGCATTTAATTGATTGTAGGATCTGCTTGATTATTGTTGGCGGGAGTTTGTAAGATGTGTGTATGTAGACAGGTTTGTCATTCGGTTTTCTACATGGTTGACATGTATCTTTTCTTAGGCTGACTGTGACATCTAGGAATAACGTGCATTTAATTGATTGTAGAATCTGCTTGATTATTGTTGGCGGGCTTATGTAAGATGTGTGTATGTAGACCGGTTTGTCATATGGTTTTCTACATGGTTGACATGTATCTTTTCTTAGGCTGACTGTGACATCTAGGAATAAAGTGCATTTAATTGATTGTAGGATCTGCTTGATTATTGTTGGCGGGCGTTTGTAAGATGTGTGTATGTAGACCGGTTTGTCATTCGGTTTTCTACATGGTTGACATGTATCTTTTCTTAGGCTGACTGTGACATCTAGGAATAACGTGCATTTAATTGATTGTAGAATCTGCTTGATTATTGTTGGCGGGCTTATGTAAGATGTGTGTATGTAGACCGGTTTGTCATATGGTTTTCTACATGGTTGACATGTATCTTTTCTTAGGCTGACTGTGACATCTAGGAATAAAGTGCATTTAATTGATTGTAGGATCTGCTTGATTATTGTTGGCGGGCGTTTGTAAGATGTGTGTATGTAGACCGGTTTGTCATTCGGTTTTCTACATGGTTGACATGTATCTTTTCTTAGGCTGACTGTGACATCTAGGAATAAAGTGCATTTAATTGATTGTAGGATCTGCTTGATTATTCTTGGCGGGAGTTTGTAAGATGTGTGTATGTAGACAGGTTTGTCATTCGGTTTTCTACATGGTTGACATGTATCTTTTCTTAGGCTGACTGTGACATCTAGGAATAACGTGCATTTAATTGATTGTAGAATCTGCTTGATTATTGTTGGCGGGCTTATGTAAGATGTGTGTATGTAGACCGGTTTGTCATATGGTTTTCTACATGGTTGACATGTATCTTTTCTTAGGCTGACTGTGACATCTAGGAATAAAGTGCATTTAATTGATTGTAGGATCAGCTTGATTATTGTTGGCGGGCTTATGTATGATGTGTGTATGTAGACCGGTTTGTCATATGGTTTTCTACATGGTTGACATGTATCTTTTCTTAGGCTGACTGTGACATCTAGGAATAAAGTGCATTTATTTGATTGTAGGATCAGCTTGATTATTGTTGGCGGGCTTATGTAAGATGTGTGTATGTAGACCGGTTTGTCATATGGTTTTCTACATGGTTGACATGTATCTTTTCTTAGGCTGACTGTGACATCTAGGAATAAAGTGCATTTAATTGATTGTAGGATCTGCTTGATTATTGTTGGCGGGCGTTTGTAAGATGTGTGTATGTAGACCGGTTTGTCATTCGGTTTTCTACATGGTTGACATGTATCTTTTCTTAGGCTGACTGTGACATCTAGGAATAACGTGCATTTAATTGATTGTAGAATCTGCTTGATTATTGTTGGCGGGCTTATGTAAGATGTGTGTATGTAGAGCGGTTTGTCATATGGTTTTCTACATGGTTGACATGTATCTTTTCTTAGGCTGACTGTGACATCTAGGAATAAAGTGCATTTAATTGATTGTAGGATCTGCTTGGTTATTGTTGGCGGGCGTTTGTAAGATGTGTGTATGTAGACCGGTTTGTCATTCGGTTTTCTACATGGTTGACATGTATCTTTTCTTAGGCTGACTGTGACATCTAGGAATAACGTGCATTTAATTGATTGTAGAATCTGCTTGATTATTGTTGGCGGGCTTATGTAAGATGTGTGTATGTAGACCGGTTTGTCATATGGTTTTCTACATGGTTGACATGTATCTTTTCTTAGGCTGACTGTGACATCTAGGAATAAAGTGCATTTAATTGATTGTAGGATCTGCTTGATTATTGTTGGCGGGCGTTTGTAAGATGTGTGTATGTAGACCGGTTTGTCATTCGGTTTTCTACATGGTTGACATGTATCTTTTCTTAGGCTGACTGTGACATCTAGGAATAAAATGCATTTAATTGATTGTAGGATCTGCTTGATTATTGTTGGCGGGCGTTTGTAAGATGTGTGTATGTAGACCGGTTTGTCATTCGGTTTTCTACATGGTTGACATGTATCTTTTCTTAGGCTGACTGTGACATCTAGGAATAAAGTGCATTTAATTGATTGTAGGATCTGCTTGATTATTCTTGGCGGGAGTTTGTAAGATGTGTGTATGTAGACAGGTTTGTCATTCGGTTTTCTACATGGTTGACATGTATCTTTTCTTAGGCTGACTGTGACATCTAGGAATAACGTGCATTTAATTGATTGTAGAATCTGCTTGATTATTGTTGGCGGGCTTATGTAAGATGTGTGTATGTAGACCGGTTTGTCATATGGTTTTCTACATGGTTGACATGTATCTTTTCTTAGGCTGACTGTGACATCTAGGAATAAAGTGCATTTAATTGATTGTAGGATCAGCTTGATTATTGTTGGCGGGCTTATGTATGATGTGTGTATGTAGACCGGTTTGTCATATGGTTTTCTACATGGTTGACATGTATCTTTTCTTAGGCTGACTGTGACATCTAGGAATAAAGTGCATTTATTTGATTGTAGGATCAGCTTGATTATTGTTGGCGGGCTTATGTAAGATGTGTGTATGTAGACCGGTTTGTCATATGGTTTTCTACATGGTTGACATGTATCTTTTCTTAGGCTGACTGTGACATCTAGGAATAAAGTGCATTTAATTGATTGTAGGATCTGCTTGATTATTGTTGGCGGGCGTTTGTAAGATGTGTGTATGTAGACCGGTTTGTCATTCGGTTTTCTACATGGTTGACATGTATCTTTTCTTAGGCTGACTGTGACATCTAGGAATAACGTGCATTTAATTGATTGTAGAATCTGCTTGATTATTGTTGGCGGGCTTATGTAAGATGTGTGTATGTAGAGCGGTTTGTCATATGGTTTTCTACATGGTTGACATGTATCTTTTCTTAGGCTGACTGTGACATCTAGGAATAAAGTGCATTTAATTGATTGTAGGATCTGCTTGGTTATTGTTGGCGGGCGTTTGTAAGATGTGTGTATGTAGACCGGTTTGTCATTCGGTTTTCTACATGGTTGACATGTATCTTTTCTTAGGCTGACTGTGACATCTAGGAATAACGTGCATTTAATTGATTGTAGAATCTGCTTGATTATTGTTGGCGGGCTTATGTAAGATGTGTGTATGTAGACCGGTTTGTCATATGGTTTTCTACATGGTTGACATGTATCTTTTCTTAGGCTGACTGTGACATCTAGGAATAAAGTGCATTTAATTGATTGTAGGATCTGCTTGATTATTGTTGGCGGGCGTTTGTAAGATGTGTGTATGTAGACCGGTTTGTCATTCGGTTTTCTACATGGTTGACATGTATCTTTTCTTAGGCTGACTGTGACATCTAGGAATAAAATGCATTTAATTGATTGTAGGATCTGCTTGATTATTGTTGGCGGGTGTTTGTAAGATGTGTGTATGTAGACAAGTTTGTCATTCGGTTTTCTACATGGTTGACATGTATCTTTTCTTAGGCTGACTGTGACATCTAGGAATAACGTGCATTTAATTGATTGTGGAATCTGCTTGATTATTGTTGGCGGGCGTTTGTAAGATGTGTGTATGTAGACCGGTTTGTCATATGGTTTTCTACATGGTTGACATGTATCTTTTCTTAGGCTGACTGTGACATCTAGGAATAAAGTGCATTTAATTGATTGTAGGATCTGCTTGATTATTGTTGGCGGGCGTTTGTAAGATGTGTGTATGTAGACCGGTTTGTCATTCGGTTTTCTACATGGTTGACATGTATCTTTTCTTAGGCTGACTGTGACATCTAGGAATAACGTGCATTTAATTGATTGTAGAATCTGCTTGATTATTGTTGGCGGGCTTATGTAAGATGTGTGCATGTAGACCGGTTTGTCATATGGTTTTCTACATGGTTGACATGTATCTTTTCTTAGGCTGACTGTGACATCTAGGAATAAAGTGCATTTAATTGATTGTAGGATCTGCTTGATTATTGTTGGCGGGCGTTTGTAAGATGTGTGTATGTAGACCGGTTTGTCATTCGGTTTTCTACATGGTTGACATGTATCTTTTCTTAGGCTGACTGTGACATCTAGGAATAACGTGCATTTAATTGATTGTAGAATCTGCTTGATTATTGTTGGCGGGCTTATGTAAGATGTGTGTATGTAGACCGGTTTGTCATATGGTTTTCTACATGGTTGACATGTATCTTTTCTTAGGCTGACTGTGACATCTAGGAATAACGTGCATTTAATTGATTGTAGAATCTGCTTGATTATTGTTGGCGGGCTTATGTAAGATGTGTGTATGTAGACCGGTTTGTCATATCGTTTTCTACATGGTTGACATGTATCTTTTCTTAGGCTGACTGTGACATCTAGGAATAAAGTGCATTTAATTGATTGTAGGATCTGCTTGATTATTGTTGGCGGGCGTTTGTAAGATGTGTGTATGTAGACCGGTTTGTCATTCGGTTTTCTACATGGTTGACATGTATCTTTTCTTAGGCTGACTGTGACATCTAGGAATAACGTGCATTTAATTGATTGTAGAATCTGCTTGATTATTGTTGGCCGGCCTATGTAAGATGTGTGTATTTAGACCGGTTTGTCATATGGTTTTCTACATGGTTGACATGTATCTTTTCTTAGGCTGACTGTGACATCTAGGAATAAAGTGCATTTAATTGATTGTAGGATCTGCTTGATTATTGTTGGCGGGCGTTTGTAAGATGTGTGTATGTAGACCGGTTTGTCATTCGGTTTTCTACATGGTTGACATGTATCTTTTCTTAGGCTGACTGTGACATCTAGGAATAAAGTGCATTTAATTGATTGTAGGATCTGCTTGATTATTGTTGGCGGGCGTTTGTAAGATGTGTGTATGTAGACCGGTTTGTCATTCGGTTTTCTACATGGTTGACATGTATCTTTTCTTAGGCTGACTGTGACATCTAGGAATAAAGTGCATTTAATTGATTGTAGGATCTGCTTGATTATTGTTGGCGGGCGTTTGTAAGATGTGTGTATGTAGACAGGTTTGTCATTCGGTTTTCTACATGGTTGACATGTATCTTTTCTTAGGCTGACTGTGACATCTAGGAATAAAGTGCATTTAATTGATTGTAGAATCTGCTTGATTATTGTTGGCGGGCTTATGTAAGATGTGTGTATGTAGACCGGTTTGTCATATGGTTTCTACATGGTTGACATGTATCTTTTCTTAGGCTGACTGTGACATCTAGGAATAAAGTGCATTTAATTGATTGTAGGATCTGCTTGATTATTGTTGGCGGGCGTTTGTAAGATGTGTGTATGTAGACAGGTTTGTCATTCGGTTTTCTACATGGTTGACATGTATCTTTTCTTAGGCTGACTGTGACATCTAGGAATAACGTGCATTTAATTGATTGTAGAATCTGCTTTATTATTGTTGGCGGGCGTTTGTAAGATGTGTGTATGTAGACAGGTTTGTCATTCGGTTTTCTACATGGTTGACATGTATCTTTTCTTAGGCTGACTGTGACATCTAGGAATAAAGTGCATTTAATTGATTGTAGAATCTGCTTGATTATTGTTGGCGGGCTTATGTAAGATGTGTGTATGTAGACCGGTTTGTCATATGGTTTCTACATGGTTGACATGTATCTTTTCTTAGGCTGACTGTGACATCTAGGAATAAAGTGCATTTAATTGATTGTAGGATCTGCTTGATTATTGTTGGCGGGCGTTTGTAAGATGTGTGTATGTAGACAGGTTTGTCATTCGGTTTTCTACATGGTTGACATGTATCTTTTCTTAGGCTGACTGTGACATCTAGGAATAACGTGCATTTAATTGATTGTAGAATCTGCTTTATTATTGTTGGCGGGCGTTTGTAAGATGTGTGTATGTAGACAGGTTTGTCATTCGGTTTTCTACATGGTTGACATGTATCTTTTCTTAGGCTGACTGTGACATCTAGGAATAAAGTGCATTTAATTGATTGTAGAATCTGCTTGATTATTGTTGGCGGGCTTATGTAAGATGTGTGTATGTAGACCGGTTTGTCATATGGTTTCTACATGGTTGACATGTATCTTTTCTTAGGCTGACTGTGACATCTAGGAATAAAGTGCATTTAATTGATTGTAGGATCTGCTTGATTATTGTTGGCGGGCGTTTGTAAGATGTGTGTATGTAGACCGGTTTGTCATTCGGTTTTCTACATGGTTGACATGTATCTTTTCTTAGGCTGACTGTGACATCTAGGAATAAAGTGCATTTAATTGATTGTAGAATCTGTTTGATTATTGTTGGCGGGCTTATGTAAGATGTGTGTATGTAGACCGGTTTGTCATATGGTTTTCTACATGGTTGACATGTATCTTTTCTTAGGCTGACTGTGACATCTAGGAATAACGTGCATTTAAGTGATTGTAGAATCTGCTTGATTATTGTTGGCGGGCTTATGTAAGATGTGTGTATGTAGACCGTTTTGTCATATCGTTTTCTACATGGTTGACATGTATCTTTTCTTAGGCTGACTGTGACATCTAGGAATAAAGTGCATTTAATTGATTGTAGGATCTGCTTGATTATTGTTGGCGGGCTTATGTAAGATGTGTGTATGTAGACCGGTTTGCCATATGGTTTTCTACATGGTTGACATGTATCTTTTCTTAGGCTGACTGTGACATCTAGGAATAAAGTGCATTTAATTGATTGTAGGATCTGCTTGATTATTGTTGGCGGGCGTTTGTAAGATGTGTGTATGTAGACCGGTTTGTCATTCGGTTTTCTACATGGTTGACATGTATCTTTTCTTAGGCTGACTGTGACATCTAGGAATAACGTGCATTTAATTGATTGTAGAATCTGCTTGATTATTGTTGGCCGGCCTATGTAAGATGTGTGTATTTAGACCGGTTTGTCATATGGTTTTCTACATGGTTGACATGTATCTTTTCTTAGGCTGACTGTGACATCTAGGAATAAAGTGCATTTAATTGATTGTAGGATCTGCTTGATTATTGTTGGCGGGCGTTTGTAAGATGTGTGTATGTAAACCGGTTTGTCATTCGGTTTTCTACATGGTTGACATGTATCTTTTCTTAGGCTGACTGTGACATCTAGGAATAAAGTGCATTTAATTGATTGTAGGATCTGCTTGATTATTGTTGGCGGGCGTTTGTAAGATGTGTGTATGTAGACCGGTTTGTCATTCGGTTTTCTACATGGTTGACATGTATCTTTTCTTAGGCTGACTGTGACATCTAGGAATAAAGTGCATTTAATTGATTGTAGGATCTGCTTGATTATTGTTGGCGGGCGTTTGTAAGATGTGTGTATGTAGACAGGTTTGTCATTCGGTTTTCTACATGGTTGACATGTATCTTTTCTTAGGCTGACTGTGACATCTAGGAATAAAGTGCATTTAATTGATTGTAGAATCTGCTTGATTATTGTTGGCGGGCTTATGTAAGATGTGTGTATGTAGACCGGTTTGTCATATGGTTTTCTACATGGTTGACATGTATCTTTTCTTAGGCTGACTGTGACATCTAGGAATAAAGTGCATTTAATTGATTGTAGGATCTGCTTGATTATTGTTGGCGGGCGTTTGTAAGATGTGTGTATGTAGACAGGTTTGTCATTCGGTTTTCTACATGGTTGACATGTATCTTTTCTTAGGCTGACTGTGACATCTAGGAATAACGTGCATTTAATTGATTGTAGAATCTGCTTGATTATTGTTGGCGGGCTTATGTAAGATGTGCGTATGTAGACCGGTTTGTCATATGGTTTTCTACATGTTTGACATGTATCTTTTCTTAGGCTGACTGTGACATCTAGGAATAAAGTGCATTTAATTGATTGTAGGATCAGCTTGATTATTGTTGGCGGGCGTTTGTAAGATGTGTGTATGTAGACCGGTTTGTCATTCGGTTTTCTACATGGTTGACATGTATCTTTTCTTAGGCTCAGTGTGACATCTAGGAATAACGTGCATTTAATTGATTGTATGATCTGCTTGATTATTGTTGGCGGGCGTTTGTAAGATGTGTACATGTAGACTGGTTTGTCATTCGGTTTTCTACATGGTTGACATGTATCTTTTCTTAGGCTGACTGTGATATCTAGGAATAACGTGCATTTAATTGATTGTAGGATCTGCTTGATGATTGTTGGCGGGCGTTTGTAAGATGTGTGCATGTAGACTGGTTTGTCATTCGGTTTTCTACATGGTTGACATGTATCTTTTCTTAGGCTGACTGTGACATCTAGGAATAAAGTGCATTTAATTGATTGTAGGATCTGCTTGATTATTGTTGGCGGGCGTTTGTAAGATGTGTGTATGTAGACCGGTTTGTCATTTGGTTTTCTACATGGTTGACATATATCTTTTCTTAGGCTGACTGTGACATCTAGGAATAACGTGCATTTAATTGATTGTAGAATCTGCTTGATTATTGTTGGCGGGCTTATGTAAGATGTGTGTATGTAGACCGGTTTGTCATATGGTTTTCTACATGGTTGACATGTATCTTTTCTTAGGCTGACTGTGACATCTAGGAATAACGTGCATTTAATTGATTGTAGGATCTGCTTGATTATTGTTGGCGGGCGTTTATAAGATGTGTGTATGTAGACCGGTTTGTCATTCGGTTTTCTACATGGTTGACATGTATCTTTTCTAAGGCTGACTGTAACATCTAGGAATAACGTGCATTTAATTGATTGTAGGATCTGCTTGATTATTGTTGGCGGGCGTTTGTAAGATGTGTGTATGTAGACCGGTTTGTCATTCGGTTTTCTACATGGTTGACATGTATCTTTTGTTAGGCTGACTGTAACATCTAGGAATAACGTGCATTTAATTGATTGTAGGATCTGCTTGATTATTGTTGGCGGGCGTTTGTAAGATGTGTGTATGTAGACAGGTTTGTCATTCGGTTTTCTACATGGTTGACATGTATCTTTTCTTAGGCTGACTGTGACATCTACGAATAACGTGCATTTAATTGATTGTAGAATCTGCTTGATTATTGTTGGCGGGCTTATGTAAGATGTGTGTATGTAGACCGGTTTGTCATATGGTTTTCTACATGGTTGACATGTATCTTTTCTTAGGCTGACTGTGACATCTAGGAATAACGTGCATTTAATTGATTGTAGGATCTGCTTGATTATTGTTGGCGGGCGTTTGTAAGATGTGTGTATGTAGACAGGTTTGTCATTCGGTTTTCTACATGGTTGACATGTATCTTTTCATAGGCTGACTGTGACATCTAGGAATAACGTGCATTTAATTGATTGTAGGATCTGCTTGATTATTGTTGGCGGGCGTTTATAAGATGTGTGTATGTAGACCGGTTTGTCATTCGGTTTTCTACATGGTTGACATGTATCTTTTCTTAGGCTCAGTGTGACATCTAGGAATAACGTGCATTTAATTGATTGTATGATCTGCTTGATTATTGTTGGCGGGCGTTTGTAAGATGTGTACATGTAGACTGGTTTGTCATTCGGTTTTCTACATGGTTGACATGTATCTTTTCTTAGGCTGACTGTGACATCTAGGAATAACGTGCATTTAATTGATTGTAGGATCTGCTTGATGATTGTTGGCGGGCGTTTGTAAGATGTGTGCATGTAGACTGGTTTGTCATTCGGTTTTCTACATGGTTGACATGTATCTTTTCTTAGGCTGACTGTGACATCTAAGAATAACGTGCATTTACTTTATTGTAGAATCTGCTTGATTATTGTTGGCGGGCGTTTGTAAGATGTGTGTATGTAGACTGATTTGTCATTCGGTTTTCTACATGGTTGACATGTATCTTCTCTTAGGCTGAGTGTGACATCTAGGAAATCTACTTCATTTAAGTTTGTTTTTACGCCTATATCAAATCCCATAGTTTTAAAATTTTTATTATTATTATTCTGGTATTGTCTGTTGTTTGTTACAGTTTCTTAGGATTATGAGACCGTCATCACTGTAGAGGCCTATATTATCTTCATCGATTATTTTACGTGTAGCAAACGTAATACGAGAGAAAATGGCTAACCTCCTGGATGAAAACGGATTTGGACATGTCTCACATGTGAAATATTCCCAAAAAGAAAATAGCGGCTTTATAGTTCTCGGAGTTGGAGAATCTCATTTAACATAAGTAACTTTGAAATGTTACTCAATCTATAAAAAGAGACAACAGAGAGAAGTGCTACTGATGGAGTGAACAGGAGACACTTGTTTCATTGTTTAACTTACCCTATTTTGTTGGTTGGAGGAAGCGGATTCGGGAAATTTATTACAAGCCAGAAAATACTGACTACAGCAAATGTATGCCTATAAGCTAGCAGGTTTCTGCACCATCAGGAAATAATAAACAAATTAATAAACTACGAATATACACATGACCAAATACATGTAATAATAATCAACAGCAAATAATCAATAATAAATAATGTGTAAAAACAGAAACAAAACTATAAGATAGATCGAATAACTGCATTCGGATCCACAATTATTTTTACTTATTAGCCTCTAGAAAAATTTGAAACGTAGCCGTTACCGCCCACCCAATAACTGTTAGGATAAAACAATTGACCTTGCTACCCATAATGCACCATTGCTTAGCCTACTAGATTGACATCCAGGTTCCACCCTTTTACTGTTGAAATAGTTGAATGTAACCGCCACTCTAACAGTTTTTTCTCACACTTCCACCTCGTGAAACTCCCTTCCGTTTACTTGCTTCCTTGAAATCTACAATCTTCAAAAATTTAAATGCAACGTCAATCGCCATCTTCTGTCTTCTTAAAACCCGTTCATCTTTTATCCTTTCCGCAATCCTCCCTATGCCAAGTCTTTTCTCTTCTCTCAATTTCACTCTCTATAACCCCCTGCGTACTAGTGACCTACTCGGATTGTTTGAGGTGAAATAATAATAATAATAATAATAATAATAATAATAATACAGTTAATCCAAAACACACAGAATTGAGCTAATTACTTTTTAGTTCTTTTTGTCTTACGATCCTAGTCGTAACACACCTCTTAAGCATTTTTAGACCTTCGTTTTTTCGTAGCAAATCTCAACTGATTTTTAGAGAGATTTTTAGAATTTTGCGAGACCTGTGGCTGTTGTCGGTTGCTCTTAATATAACTCGGCGACTTCTTTCCGAATTCAGAGGTCGGTACGCTTGCATTCAACAGTCTTCAGCGAAAGGTGGGTGACTGAGACGAGCTTAATTCGTGTGAACGGGGCTAGCCTACGTTACATCGGGGTGGCTTCCTGTGGTGTCCTCCCCTTGGTTAGGTTAGACAAGCTTTGGTGTACCTAGTTAATGCGAGTAAGTGTTGTTCCCGGCCTGCCCCCCCCCGGTCACATCTTTAGTTATGATCCAGCCTGATTCCCAACCTCCCCAGTTTGTTTTTTGGCCTCCCACTTTCCATCTCGACTGGGTCAGCTTTATACTTCCCCATGCCTGTATGATTTTTTATCACCTTTCCCACTCCCTTAGCGAGAGAGCTGCTTGATTTTGTTCCAATGGACAGAATACAGTGATCTCCCTGCCTTTTGAGGGTTGGACGGGCCCTACTAACATCAGTTAACGTTTAATTTCATTTATGTTAATATTTTAGTTCGTTATTGGGTTCATCTCCCCCCCACTTTTTTTTTCATCTTAGAATTTTGTACATATGTGTTAGGATCATTAAATTAATATGACACGGGGCGCGTTTTGTAGTTCTCCCTAGAGTGGATGTGGTATTATGGTGCATGGAGGATTGATTGGTGACGGGCGAGTTCTTATGGTGAACGAGTAAATTGTAATGTCTGAATGGGTCGTGAATCAAATTAGCTAGGTATTAGTGAAAACCAGCCTTACCCCACTCCCCCTTTTCGGCCTTGTGCCATAATTTTGTATTTTTACAAAATAAATCCCGGTCGGTACGCTGGCTGGGATCTTTCCCAGCTGCGCTAGTCGAACTCTCTGCCTTCGGGCAGAGAGGAACCCGGACGAGGCTATGCCGAAGGGCAGAGTTTCGTCCGGGGACCCGCTCCCGTTTAAGCGGGGTCTACGGGGATTTTTTGGCCGAGCCCCACTTTAAATTCGGCCTTGTGCCACATGTGACTGCGTGGGACAGTTACTAAATAGCGTCGGTACACTGGCTCCTTGGCTTTTGTGGCCAGTATGCCTACCCGGTCTGCGTTTTAAATTACGTTTTTCTTGTCTGCCAACTGGACGCGATTTGGGTGTTTCTTCCTCTCTTTACCTCTCCTTTTTACTTCTGGCTCCTTGCGCATTTTCGACTATCAGCATTTCGTCCATAACCTTTCCCATACACTACACTACAGTTATGATTACTACAGGAGGTTTCGATATCGGACTGGACCAGCAGATACGCAACGCCAGCACCGGACATTCGATATGACCAACAGCGACCAACGATCGTCCAGCAGCGATCGACTTACCTTAACTTCGACTTGAATAACCTTTCCCGTACTATCGGTTATAATAACTACGATCGGTTTTAACACCAACCTCGACCGGCATGTACGCAACGCCTGCAAGTCAACTTCCAACCGTCGACACGACCGTAACGTCCGCATCTCAACTTCCAACCGTCGACACGACCGGAACATCAGCACCTCAACTCCCAACCATCGTCACGACCAGTCCGACCACCATTACCACAATGACTAGAGAGAGACCATCTACCCACGGCTTCTGCTTTGTAAATAAACTTAGCATTTAATCATACATATCCTCGTTCTGTTGTCCATTTTGTTTCACCTTGTCAGATTTCACGTCTTTAATTCGAAAATCTAGGTAATCTTGTGACCTCGTACCGATTCGGGGCTCTCGGGCCATTTTCATATCCTCCCCCCACCCATTTTTGCGGAGTTCGTTGTAGAAGTCATAATGGCATTAAATAGTGAAATGTCTTCTGTTGGGGATATACTTTGCGGTCGTAACCAACTTGAAAGTGTATTTTTAAAGAAGTAACGATATGATAACTCACTCGGGGATAGGAACGCATGAAGAACTTTTATAAAAAAAAAATAAATAAATAAATAAAAATGCTTATTTGCACAATAAACGACGGTGCTATTGTTATGAAAAAATAGTCCATGGGAGAAAACTCTAGAAGTGACAAAATTATTTCCCCTTAGTAAAAAAATATGTTTCCTTTAGAGTCAGTTTTATTTTGAATATTTATATAAATAAAAGATTTTAGAGATTTAATATGCTTAATTATTTTATTTAATTATTATTGACTTTTTGATACGCAAGGTTCACAATTCGGCATTGCCATATCAAAATAGAATGGATATTTTAAAAAAAAAAAAAAAAAAAAGAAATTAGAATTTATTTAAATCAAGAAATGCAAGTACACATTAATATTAGCTTGGTGCAAAAATAATGACGTAATAATGTCATTTTTTTACGTTAAAAAATACGTCAAAAAACGACATTATTACGTCATTATTTTTGCACCAACCTAATAAAAAAGAATATAAAATATTAATTTCAACCCAAACCAAATGTGCTGAATGAAATATTTAGAATTTTAAAGTTACACCTAAGATTAAACTGAAAAAAAATGAATGACAACAATATAGAATAAACTATTCTATCCATTATGCTTGCCTTCATTCCTGACCACTGACAATCCCTTTCTTCCTGATTTTCAATGCATTCCTATAGTAAAATCATGAGCAATGCATTTAAATTATACATATAATAGCCCTATTCTATCAGTAATGCTTACATTAACTCCTAACCACTGATGATCCTTTTCTCCCTGATTTTCAATGCATTCTTGTAGTAGAATCACTAATGTCAACATCTTTGTTGTTATCATCCTAAATCCTAAGGTTGCAGACATTGTCTCCTCTTGTCTTCATGAAAATATTATACAGTTAGAAAAACAACTGATTTTTCTTGTTTATTCAATGAAAAGGCAAATTTCCTATTATTAAAGAAAAAATTAAATATTATTTCTATCTTTACTTACCTGTAGAGTGTTGTTACTGGTTTGTGTTCTCTTCTAAGAAAATAGAAAGGAGTCAGAGAATTGAAATTGATGACTGGAATAATACTCCACCTCTTCACCTCCATACTTCAAAGATTTTGTCACATGGACACTTGAGCCAGCCTAAGAGATGGACTGAGGTAGAATACCAAGAAGGTAGGAGGAAATGGTAGTATTTAGCGGCACCAGTGTAGAGTGAAAGTGCAAGATGTGAAGTGAAGCAGGATGGAGTTAAGGGAGGAACAATCCCTGTGATTACTCCCAAGAAGGTGGCTAATTCTCCAAATTTGGAAAGTAAATTAAGAAAGCAGAAATAGGGAACAAATCGCTAGCACCCTTTGACTCCACACCAGTTTTTGGCCAAAGTGCATATAAGCAGATGGCTTTGGGAGCTCTGAGACTTGGGCAGCAAAACCTGTATTGAGTGTCTCTGGATTCCATGTCAGCTGCCACCAGATTTAATGATTCTAAAGAAATTTGAACCCAGTTCCTCCAGAATTTTAGACAAGGTCCAGTATCACTATAGAGACTGATGCAGGAAGGGTTCATTTTTGTTGCACCAAGAACTATATAAACCAACTGAAGATTAACCCCATAAATTTTTCATAAATGCATGCCCATTATCCAGAAAATGGGTAGATGCTGTTAATAGAGTTATTGCATATGTGTCTGACCAAATGTAATGGATGCTGCAGTATCAAAAATAAAATTTTTAAGGAACAACAGGTTAGTGGGATAAATCCAACTGACCAAGTTAATGTATGTATAGTGGTGTGGGGCTCAGGGATAAAATGAGCAGTTGATTTACCCATGCCAAGAAGATTAATGGAGGATGATAATGATGAGGAAACACACAGGTAATTTTAACAAAACATTATAAGGAATTTATTTTCAAATTTACATGGTTGGAGTTGTGTCATTTGCTCATTTCAGGAAAATAGATCAGAAATTTTTTAAATCACAGTTTTAACAAATTTTCATGAAGAGAAAATGTTCATACAACATATTAAATGATCTGACACAAAATAATAATCAAAATGTTTCAAACAAAGTTAAGAGTATTCATTGTTCACAGAAGTTATATATGGTTTGCATACGTTCGAAAGTAGACAAAGATGGAGAGTTTGAAATACACAGCTTTCTTGGAGTGTTGAAATGTTCTTTGACATGCCATGTGCTTGGTTAAAAGACCAATAATATAATTGGTGAGTAATTTAACACTGGCAAAAACTTCAACACTGGATGTGGTGAACAGAAACAAAACCCATCACATAACTTCAGACACTCTTCTCTTTTTAATTTAATATTTTTCCTCATTTTATGTAAAAAAAGAAATTTGTATAGGTTTTCTTCTTGGCTCAATGGCTAATTTTTGTGAAGACAAGTTTTTCATTGCTCCAAAAGCAATTTCACATAGGTTTGCAAATTTATTTCTATCTTTTTCTCAGCTCACTGGGCAATCTCTGTGAAGGTAAGGTTTTCATTGGTCCAAAGAATATTTCATATAGGCTCCCAAATTTCTTTCCATCTTTCTTCTCAGGTGACCCAAATTTAAAGGGTATGGGTAAAGGGGTATTATGCACTCATTAGATAAGAAAACTTATTAAAATGTACATGTCTTTCATTTTTTTATATCATTTCACCCTAAGCCAGGCAATAAATCCACTAACACACAAGGGGTTACTGAATGGGAAAGAATATGAGAAAAAGGAAATCATTATTAACAATGGAGAATAATACAATAAAGGATCAGAAATTAAGGAGACAAGAAATTGACATTCCATTTAAGCTTTAGAAGATAATGTTCACTGAAAAGCAAGATTCTGGAACAGAGTTCCACAAGTGAGAAGTGAAAAAGAAGAAGCTGTTAGTATAGAACTTACAGTTACATAAAGCAATTTCAATTCTAAAATGATGAGACCTAACTGCCAATCTTAGCACTGCACTTAAATTCATAAATTGAAGTACAAAACAGGAAAGCTCATCCGAACAATTAACATGACAATATTTACAGAAAAAGCACAGGGAAGCTACATTATGGTAGTAGGATAGTAAATTAAGTCCAGATGCCAGGTCAGGACTGATAACATTGCAGATTCAAGAATCTCTAAATATATAGTAGAAGCACTAGACCACATGTGACAGCAATTTCTGGTACATGTACGAATGGAACAGACACACACACACACACACACACATATATATATATATAGCTAGCATATCTTTATTCACGCCTGTTTGGTTGAATCATCTAGACATATTATGTCTATTTATTTATTTTTGATTTTAATACTCTCAAATTTACAGATTAGTTTCTTAATGCTGTTATTAAACTCATTAAAAAGGGCACCGTAGTTTTTCTCATTGCTTTTATTTTCCTAAGTACTTTCAGTCTCATCCAAAATCATCTTCTTCAGATGTCTAGAAGAGCAAAGTTTTAAAATACCTAAATTGTAATTTTTAAAAAATTACAATTATAACAGCAATGTTTAAAAATAATTAAATTGTGATTTCCCCCAAAATACCAATATAAATTAAGTTACCTCCCTTAGATAACATTAATTTTTGAATTCACAGAGCGCGTTTCATGTGCAATAACAAAAAAATCATAACTATCAATTACATTAATTTTTAAGCAATTCACCCCAAACATGCATGAATATATATATATATATATATATATATATATATATATATATATATATATATATGGAGTTATGTAAGTAAATATTAGAACATTACCAAAATAAAACACGTTTTTTTAATTTAATATGGTAATTAGTTGTTTCCATGCATTATTCATGATTGAGTGATTCATTTTCTGTGGTTTATCAACCTTTTGCAGGTTATTTAAAGCCAGAAAATATTTGTAGACTGCAAAAATGTTTGTGGGGGAGGGGGAGATAATAATAGTTTAAGTCTTAAAGAGGTAGATTCATGCCTTTTTAGATATTTGCACATAAGTAAATAAATATAATGAACCCAAGTCCGTTTCTGCATCCCCCAGTTCTTAAGGAACGAGTCGTATTCTTGAGAATCAAAAGGTGGACCCCATCGGAAAAAAGTTCTTTTATTGGGTTGTGTTTTGTTACAATTCAGAGTTGATTTTAGGTACATGAGGACCGATTAAAAAAAAACATGATTTACTTTCCTCAAAGCCTTGTGCTTTTTTAAACCACTAGTGACTAATGGATTCAGCAGCATTGAATTTTTTAGAGTTTTCACAAAAAAAATTATTTATGGGCGTGGGTAATACCATGTCTTTCTAAAAAAACAAAGATTTCTAAAATTAAAATAATTTCATTCGTTTTTGAATAAATTCTGAAAGTTTCGTTTTTAAAATCCGACAATTATTTTTATTTTTGCAATATTTCCAAAATCCAAATTAATGTCTGACATTGAAAAAAAAATGGACTGAAATTTGCTGTTTTAGTTTAGTACTCCTGGACACAAAGAGAAACAAAGATTTTAAAAAATTAAAATGTTCTAAAAAGGATGGAAATTAAAAAAAAAATACTTTGTTCTTTCCTCTTACTTAAACCTTTTGATAAAATTTTGTTTTGTCAAGTTTGGGTTCTTTTTCATCATGCTATGCTCCTTTTTAGCGAAATTGTGAAGGGTGTTTTAAAATGCAATAAATGCAGCGGTCAATTTTGTGTTCTTTTGTAGTTTATTGTTTATACGTCAAGCATTATGTCTCACGAAAAAGAAATCATCGCCAACAGATGACCAAAAAATTGCAATCAAAACAATCAAGGCTGAAGCGAAAAAAAGACAGTCCCGTGCAAATAAAAAAAAAAATCAAACAGCAGCCAGAAGAGCTTACAATGCTGTGAATATGCAAAATAGGGACTCCTTAATAAGCCAAAGGCCCAATCAAGAGGAGTTTAGTTTAAATGTCGATCGATAGGACGGCTTTTTATATTTTTATTAAGCTAATTAAAAAGTAAGGGAAGATTATTTTTTTAATTGATTTATTTTAGAAAGGGAATTAAAAAAAAATTAAATTGTTTGTTTTGTTGCTGATTGGATGTTTTGGGTTTTTTTTTAACTGATTTTTTAGTGGTAAAACAATTGGAAGAAAGCAGACGATATTCGTTGGAGAAAAAAACGTCTTTATCGCGACTCCGTGATTTCTTTCCTTTCCTTAGAAGATTGGAAAGAAAAAAGACTGAATTTTTTTTTTTTTTTTTTGGCACGTAAAACAAAGGAAAAATAGTGAGTACTGAGTTTCTACATTTTTTTGTTGTTTGTTTCGTGTTTCATTGAAATGTCTTGAAGTTTTAGTTGAAGTTTATAGTTACTTAGTTATTGTGATGAAAAGAAGTTAGATTTTTTTTTTTTAATTTATATTATTTTCTGAGTAACCACTAAAAAATGCATAAAATACTAAAAAAAAATAAATATTGCCTTTGTTTTTATTTTTATTCATTTGACTTGAAAACAATTGAACGAGTACATAAAGGAAAAAAAACACTAGCAATTTATCACCCGTTTTACGGTTTTACTCACCATTTTTTTTTTTTTTTGGAAGAGGCACAAAAAAAACAAATGAATTAAATTTTCAAACTAACAAAGGCAAAATTAATATCAGGCTCTATTAAAACCGGATAAAAATAAAATAACGATATTTATGAAATTTTAATTTTCCAGAGCAGATCGAAATTAAATGGCTTTTTAGTTTTTACTTAGTAAAAAAAAAAAAAAAGCAACTGATAAGGCAGTGAAAAAATGGGATAACTAACTAAATGTAGTAAAAAAATTTTTTTCTTTCCTTCTTCACTAAACTGGAAGCCGAAATGTACTAATTAATTTCTACCTGACTTTTTTAAACCCAGATTATACTCGTGGCCGGTAATAAAGTCACGGGGGAAAAAAAAGTTGATAAATTTGCTTTTTAAGCCCCGCACTAAATAATTAAACTTTTTCCAAATCGTCAAATTTCCGTGTAAATGTACAGGCTGAACTCGAAATAACAATTAAATTTTGATAAAACCTACCTTTTTGGAGTTATCGACAATAAAAGTTCGGACTCAGTTACGATCTGCCGTCAACCATTACTTGCCTTCCCTTGTTTAACTAAAATCACTGCGGAACATTTTACGCGCGGAAGCTTAATAAACGGCCTTTTTACTGATCTTACTCGTCTAAATTACTGCGCACTTAAGTTGTGTCGGAAAGCGATCGTTAGCATGTACATTTTTAAACGGAAATATGACAATTTGGGAAAATTTTAAAAGATATTTAGAGCGCGGGGCTTAAAAAGCAAATTTACCATTACATTTTCGTACGCCCTGGATATCAAAACGAACATTTTTTTTTTTTTAAGAGCCAAGAAATTAAACACAACTCCCGTATGGCGTAGTTGGTACAGAAATAAAAAGTGGCACCAAAAAGAAACTAAAAGTAAATAAAATTATTTAAAAAAAGTATTGTGCATATTAAAAAAGAAAATGTTAAGAGGTGTGGAATAATAACGCCCGAATATCATCTGCACTTAGAAAATGTGAATAATTCTTCACTGATTTTTTTTTTTTTTTTTTTATAGTAATTTTTAAATTTTTAAATTAAAAATTTTAATGCTGGGGCTGAAGTTGTTGCCAGGCAAACTATACTTTGATCTTCTTCAAAAGTGCCAAAAATTTAATAAAAAAATAGAAACTTTGATTTAAAATTTATAATTTCTTGTGGTGGATGAATTAATATTTTTGATAAGTAACTTTTTTTTACTACACATTATTATTTGGGGTGAATTAACGGGAAAAATCCAAAATATTTTTATATTCTTATTATTTCTTCAATTGTTTTTTTGTTTTTTTTTTATTTTATTATTATTATTATTTTTTTTTTTTAAAGAAAGTAGAAAAACAAATATTCCAGCCGATGCCAAAAAGAACTTGTAATGTTTGTTTAGTTTTTTTTACCGAGACAGAGAAGTTAAAACCTTAAGGCTTAAAGAAAGGTGAGAGAGACTTCGATAGTTAACTTTTCGATAAATACGAAGAAAAATTGTCCTGTTTTTTTCATGTTTTTTTTTTCTTTTTTTTTTAACACCTGGATTCGTTTATGTCTGACTGTTTCAGTCTCTTCCTGTCGTTGCTGGTAAGAAAGTCACATAAAAAAAAGTCACAATTTTAAATTTAGGGACCTGCACTTGGTCGCGTAAAAAACAGCATGATGAAAAAAGGCCCCTAACTCAGTAAAAAGTAAAAACAAAGCTTGGGGTCGTTCACGCGTATCAAAATTTTACACGAAATTTATGATTTATATTCCTCAAAGTCTTCTTTATTCAATTAAAAAATAAAAATAGGTGCAACTATTCAATTAGTTTGAAAGTTTTCATAAACTTAAGTAAGGTGGGTATTAAACGTAAAACTAAAAAATATATTTTTACTGTGACTTTCTAAAAGAAAAATAAAATAAATTCAGTCATTTCGTAATAATAAGTTTCACTAAATTGCGACAATTATTTGATTTTTACAATAATTTCCAAATTCATGTGTTTTTTAAGTGAAAAAAAAAGCTATTGCAAAATAGGCCTTGTGCCACATATATTCCTCGTGGGTGGGATATTAAATATTGAAGGCGAGTTGACTACGGTTGACTACGTGTACGACTTTTGCCGAAATCTCTGCTTTGGCAGAGAGGAACCGGGACGAAGCTTTGCCGAAGGACAAAGTTTCGTTCGGGGAGGTAGACAGGCCCTGAACCCGTCTAGGCGGGTTCAAAGGGTATATTTTTTGGCCGAGCCTACGGGCTCCGAGAAACCCACATTAAACCCGGCCATACATTCCTCGTGAGGGTATCGTTAAAAATATTGAAGGCGAGTTGACTACTGTACTTAGCCGTCAGACGGACATGCAACCCTTCTGTATTCATTTTTTGTTAATAATACGTTTTCCCTGAATTGCTGAGTTCGAGTTTTCTTTCGGACCTCTTCCGGGTCCACAACAGTAAGTAAGAAATCCAATCCTATAAACAAGTTTTAGAGATCAGATAGAATATGAGACTATTGAAAAGGAAGTAAATTTATTTCTCTCCAAAACTGCGATGATTGAGTCTTTTTATCTATCTCAGTTTTCATACGTACATGCACGGATATACGATAGTACCTTTTCTCTTCATCTCATTTGCAGCTCAATCTACCTATGTGTCCATCTACGTCAATAGACACTATCTATCTATCTATCTATCTATCTATCTATCTATCTATCTATCTATCTATCTATCTGTGTGTGTGTGTGTGTTACAATTAATGAGATCCAAACAATTTGCCTTATACAGATGACCATTTCGTCCATGGGAAAGATGTTTTTCCCTGGACTTATCAATGCAAATACATTTATTTAATCAAATGAATGAATACCTACATAACCTCACAGGAAACTTGAAAAGTAAAGGAAAGAAACAAGGAAACAAGAAAAAGAAAGGATAAAAAAGAGGTAGTAAAAATTGGCCTATAATAGAGGAGGGAGTTGTTAAGAGGGGGTACGGAACCTAAGGTGGTTGTGGTTACGCTGACGTAAATGTAACCTATCAACACCTATATCTCATTATATCAATTATTAATAATATTTCAAATATTAAATTTATAATTTAAATTATATCAAGCTTATAATAATTATTTAAAAATTCGGTAAAGTATTAAATTTAAATTCAATATATATATATATATATATATATATATATATATATATATATATATACAAAATTTCAATAAAACAATCAAAATATATACGGATTTTCTATAAAAAAAAATCACTAGTTTTCAAGTCTTTTGTTTGTTTCACTTTTAACCACACCACCTAGCTGCTTCTCTTTTTCTCTTTTGATCTAAACTTAAGATAAAACTTTGTCATAAAAGGAGAACATGAAGGTGCAGATGAATTTTATTTTCATTTTCTACAAAAAAAACTAAATGTCTCTTCGAAGAAAAAGAGTGTGTATGCATGATGGAAAATGACTAAATTATTAAAAAATCAGTGTCAATGGGAACACTAGGCGGTGAAAAACACATTGATTTGGAAATGCTTGCAAAAAATCAGATTTAAATTTTAATTAAACTTACTGAACTTATTCACAAATGAATGAAACTGTCTCCCTATTAGAAAATTTTCATTTTTATTTCTATCTCTCTCAAGCTATCCGTACGTATAACGGTCTGTCTGTAATTATTTATCTGAGATTTCAATAAAAAACATGTTTTCAAAGTCTGTCGGTATGAAGTTTTTTGTATGTTTCACTTTTAAACCAAACCACTTAGCTGCCATCAAACGTATGTTCTGTTCTCTCTTTCGACCAAAGTTTAGGATAAAAAATAATATCTAAATAACCAGATAATTGTGAGATTTTAATGAAACCGACAAGACTTATTTATAAATGCATGTAATTATTTTTTAAATGTTTCCTTTTTAGAAAATCTTGGTCTTAATCGCTATTTCTATCTATCTATCTATCTATCTATCTATCTATCTATGTGCAACTTCATATCTCTCACAGTGTGTATACGCACATGCGCGTATAGTGTCTATTTTTCTTCATTTCTGTCTATCTATCTATATATCTTCATCAGTTTACCTCTAAATGCTTCGTCATTCTCATCAAATCAGTCTCGGCTTTTGGCTTACCAACGTTAAATACCCCTTTTGTAACAGAGAATATCTCTTCTCGTGCATTTGGCCATGAAGGTGAGTTGACAGAGTTAATAGATCATATAATTTGGCCACATTAAGATGTTTTGGAAGTTTTACAGTTTCTCTATTCTTAGCTGGTTTGATTATCAACTTCATTTTTGATCTCATGAGAGTGTGGTCTGCACCTTTAAGAGAATTTACAATACATACATCTTACTGTACATATCCCATTTCTGGACAATGATGTAGTCTATGAGTTACCAATGACCATTGTCGAGATCTTTGGTGCATCCAAGTTGTAGTGTGGTCCCCTTTGTAACGAACCTGTGTACTTGCGATATGCATGTTAAATTCCGTACACAGTTAGCGTTATGTTCCCAGACGGTGAAATGTGTTTGTACCAAGAAAGATAAGAAGATGGAATGAAAGAATAAACTATTAACAAACTTTATTAAATGAAAAGACAGTTCGGATGGTTAGTGAAGCCGCTGGATGTGTAATGATAAGATGTGGGCCTCGGAGATCTGTGTAGCTTACATTCGTATCATGGCCGAACTCTCCCAGTACCCAGAATGGCCTGTGTTTCCCAAAAGGTAATGCAACAAGAAAACTTATTTTTCATCCTTCCGGCCAAAGGGGGGTAACTTTTCTTAAATATTTTCGTTAGGGTCAACTGTGCCCTAACAGTTAGAGATGGTGTAGCTCATTTCCATTAATTTTACCAATTCCATATCTCCCCAGACAGCTCCATATCTCTCAGTCACCAATAATCTTGGCGTTGAAATCGTTTAGCAAGGTGATTTTTTCTGGCTCTGGAACAGGGTTAAGAAGGGTACGCAGTTCCTTGTAAAAGGCTAACTTATCTGCCTCTTCGGTGAGAAGTGTTGTTGCATAAGCACTAATAATGGTGGCATAGTGGCTTCCATGTAGGTGTAATCGGAGGCTCGCCAGCTTGTCATTGTCGTCTGAAATTCGTGTCTCAGACAAAGTTGCCATGTCTACAGTTGAGTTCCCTGGCAACAGTGGCTGTATGTTATACCATTTCTGCTTCCAGTTTGAGTCCATTGTTCTAATATCCGTATTTCCATGTGATTTTGAGCACAAAAATTATCATTTACCAGTCACGATACACTGGCTAGATTAATGGGTCAGACAATGTTTAGGTCACCTTTTCTAGACCTTCTCTAGCGATATTCTGGTGAGCAGTGTTGCCTTAAAAATGGCTGTCCAGACATCCCTGGGAGCAATTGAATACTATCCCTGTCCCCGTGAAAGTAAGCAAGCGATTGTATATATATACCAAGAGGCCGCCAAGTGTGCACGTCAGGAGCTACGTACTGTCATTTCGTCAAACCCATACACTTTGCCACATCGCCATTGCCACTGAACTTTGAGAAGACATCACACATAGATGTCAAGTCTGTTATCAGACAACAGATGATGTTAAACGAAGAAGAACAAAATACGGGAAAAACTTCTCCAGAAACACCTTTCTGTATAACAATAGCAACAGCTCACCTAAAAGTTCAAAGAAGCCAACTCCCGTGCGCAACCCACATTATGAGAATTAGAAGATAATGCAGAAATGCAATCAACCGCAGACAGTAATAACAGCAAAGTGTTCTATATTTTTATGAAAAAAGCATTTGGTCCTAAAATGGCGACATTGCACCATTGTGATCTAAAAATGGCAATGAACTGCTTACTAGAGTAACTGGCATTTCTAAACGCTGGAGGCAGCATTTCTCAGAATTGCTGAATAGACACAACCAAGTCGATCAACAATCTAGAACAATGAACTGTAGTGGAACCAGGTAGAAAACATATGGTTCAAATCATGCATCAAATTATTAACATCTGCAGAAGGTGCTCTCCCAACAGATTGGAAAGATGGTATTCTTGTTCCCTTGTATAAGGGAAAGGGTGCAAAGGAATTGTGTAGTCATTTCTGTTGTCTTCTGCCGGTAAGATCCGTGTAGATATCATGCGCTTACGACTAAACATATATCGTGGACACGATTTTTTCTAGAATCCTAATGCGGATTTCAATCTCACAGAGGGACGATCTATATGATGTTCACCGCTCGTCAGCTGCAAAAAAAGATTCGTATGAATAAGAAAGTCTCATCCAAGACTTTGCAGATCTGACGAAAGCATTTGATACTGTACACAGGGAGCTTCTCTAGCAAATTCTGCGTCGATTTGGTTGCCCAAATCATTTTGGAAATGTTCTTCAGTCCTTTTACGACTAGATGGAAATCCCAATTAATGCTGGTGGTCTACTTTCGGAGCCATTTAAGGTAACCACGGGTGTGAATCAGGGTGACCTAGTAGCACCTACGCTATTCTCAATCTTTTTTTTTTTTTTTTTTTTGTGATTTTATTTAAAGTTTTCGCAAATTGTTCGCATGGATTCTACATTTGATATCACACTTCTTGTAGACTACTTAATCTTCGACGTCCATCAAGTATCATGAAAACATTTCAAATGTTGGTTGTGGATCTACTGTACACTGACAATTGTGGTTAAATATCTCATAATGAAGAGGAAATGTAAATATTTATGAATAGACTATCTGAAGCCTATCAAGCTTTTGGCCTCACTATCAGCCTCAATAAAACATTCGTCATGTTCCGACTGGCACCAGGTCAAACACATATTGAACCTTCAATATATGAGTATGGCCAGAGTTTGCAGTGCCATAAACAGGCAATGTACCCTCGATGATGAAATAACAAGTTGGGTATAGAAAGCTACTGTAGCTTTCACATCTCTGAAAAATCACATATGAAAACAACGAAGTTTAAACTGGACACCATGATATCAGTTTATAACGTGTGCGATCTTACTTGCCTCCTGTAGTATTGCGAAACAAGGGTCACATTGTTACCCTCGAACGTTTTCAACAGCGTTGTCTGAGATAACATCCTAGGCATACACTGGCGATCTCATACATCTGATACAACCGTCCTTAAAACAACATCGTCTCTCAGCATTGAGGCCCTAATTCATTACCTCTGACTTCGATGGACAGTTTGTGTTTTTTTCTTAGAGTATTCTCGAATTCACAAGCAAATGCTTTACAGCGAGCTAGCTCAAGGGATGCACCCAAAGTACAAACCTATTAGAAGATTCAAGGACTATATAAAGGACTCTCTGGGTGCTTGTCACATTACTGTGGACAGGTAGGAGAGAACTGATTATGATAGGGATAACAGGAGGAGGACTGTTTAAAGTCATTGTAAGCGGTTCCACGAGAGATCAATGGAATGGGAACAGATACAACCAAGTTGCGAGAAAGGGGGAATTAGTCAATCCTGAGGTTAATCAGTAGCCATATGATCATTGCGGACGAGTTTGCTTACATATGGCACGTCTAGTTAACCATCATAGGTGGCACCTAGTTTGAGTACCTGCCAACTATGGTGAATTCATCCAGCTAGCTGACTAAGTTGGGATGAATGCTAGAAGATATGCCAAAGTCAATTATGGTTGACTCGACACATCAAGCAAAGCATCACCATCAGGAAAAACAGGAGATGCACCGGCAGCAACTCCAAAACTTACAAATCATTATTTACATTCTTCGGACTATTGTCCTCATCTTTGTCGCCATATTTATTACAACATTTCGGCCGTTGTACACTCCGGCCTTCTTCAGGTGGTTGGAATATCGAACTGGACCCTTTATTTCACTCACTGTGGTAGAATGTTCTAGTTCCACGTGCCATGTCAAATGGATGTCAGTTATCAGTTATCTCCTCTTAATTTTTCCCTCTGAAAGTTCTCCACTGCTTTAACTGGGTTTTGAACTCACACTCTTTGGGTCCTGTCACTGGATCTAACCAACACCTTTATCCACTGTGCTATGTGTCCAGTGAGTGAAATAAAAGGTTCAGTTCAACATTCCATTCACCTGAAGAAGGCCGGAGTGTACAACGGCCAAAAAGTTGTAATAAATATGGCGACAAAAATGAGGACAATAGCCCGAATGATGTAAATAATGTACATAATACCTCATCTCAGAAATATAGACAAACTTCAGCATTGTTTAGAATCTCAAATACTTTGCCAAAAAGTAGTAAGAGACAAATAAGGAGATAAATTGCATGGTCAGAGAGTTCTCATGAGTTCTTAAAAACAGGAATTACAGAGAACTTCTGACAGGCTAGAGAACAGGAAGCAGCAAGACAGTAATAGTAAAGTTTGGATAGAGCTGGAGTCAGCTCAAGAGCACATTTCTTTAGGGCGACGGTTGGGATCCGCTTGTCTTGTGACTGCTACGATAATCAGCTGCATAGATAGATAGATAGATAGATAGATAGATAGATATGGTTCTACTTCAGCATATGAGTTTCAACTTAGATACAAAGATAGATATGCTTCTACTAAGATAAATAGATATCAGTCTATTACGATAGATAGATAAATATGTAAGTAGGTATGTAGATAGATATGCATGTAGGTAGTTTCATAGATAGATAAATATGGCACGACTGCCATAGATAGTTTGTGAGAGAGCTACGAATGATGATGAAGGGGTAAGTCACACATATATCATAAGTGCGTGCATGTGCATATGCAAAATGACATAGATATGACCATGCTTTTAAAAAATAATTTAATTCATTTCTGAATAATCCTGCATCTTCCATTCTAAAACCTAACAATTATCTGATTTTTGCAAGTTTTTCAAAATCAATGTGTTTTTCATTGCCAAAGATGCATAAATTTCCCATACTGATATAATTTAGGTATTATATTGATGCAAGAACAAAATTTTTAACAAAATGGATTAAAAAATCATTTTTACACTTAAAATCCTTTGGTATTCCTCTTAATCAATAATTAAGAAAGTTTTTCGACAATAAAACTTTCTTTTGTTCAGTCATTTTTCATTCACACCCTTTTTGTTTGAATAAAGACACATTTCTTTTTATTCTGTACAAAATCAAATTAAAATGCATCTGCAACTTCCTGCTCTCCTTGTCTACACAAAGTTTTATCTTAAATTTAAGTTGAAATAGAGAAAAGAAAAACACGTTTGAAGGAAGCTAAATGGTTTGGTTAAAAAGTGAAACAAACAAATGGCTGACCTGAAAACAAGTTACATTTTTCATTGAAGTCTCGTTATATATTAATACCTATATCAGAGATAGGTAAATAGATATAAGTCCACTGACATAGATGGTTAGTTTGGTAGATAGATATCAATATGAGTCCATGGAGATAAATGGTTATTTAGGTAGATAGATAGGTAGGTACGTGGGTAGATAAATTGAGAGAGCTACAATTGAAGATGAAGGGACAAGGTACTATATATATGGAATGTGCGTGCACGTGTGTATGCAAATTGAGATAGATAGATAGATAGATAGATAGATAGATAGATATGAACAGATTGGTATAGAATAATTGTAAATATGGCTAAAATTAGCAATATAAAAAATAAACACATTCTAATCAATTTAAATTTATTTTGAAATACAACAAAGTATTTTATTTATTTTAAATATTATATTTAATCTATAACCTTGGAATTAAAACTAAAATAAAAACCTCAAGAAAGAATTTTCATTTTTAAAAATTCAAACTTTTTAGGTATTTCTTCACCTGCAATAATATAGCTTAGAAACATATTTATGTCCATTATTTCTCAAAGTTGCATAAGATTCACTGTTAGAATACATTTACAATGAAATACCAAACTTTTCCATCGACAGTGCCTAGAATATGAAGAAAATCATTTAAATATGTAATCAGTCAGTAAGGCTTTCATTAATTCCTGACCATTATATGTGAACGTATATTTGTATGTAGATGGATGTGTGTGTTTAGTTATGCTTGTACACCACGACAAATGCAGGATACATTTGATCATCATTGTAGGCAACATAGATTGTTGGATTATCTTTATCATTCACTGTCGATTGAAGATGATCTGGAATATTCACCTCAGTATATGCAATATTTCCAACACAAGATGCACCTGCAACAACGTAACTGAGAAACATATATTTATATCCATCTTGGCTTGCAGTTGCATAACGTTCATTGTCAGAATATTGTGCATTTACAGCAAAATAGCAACCTTTTCCATATACAGCCTCTAGAATATAAAGAAAATTATTTAAATATTGTATTCAGTCAGTAAGGCTTGTGGTCATTCCTGACCACTGACAATCCCTTTCTTACTCATTTTCAATGCATTCTTATAGTAAAATCATTAGCAATGCACTGACATTATACATATAATAGCTCTATTCTATCAGTAATGCTTGCATTCATTCCTGACCACAGACAATCACTTTCTCCCTCATTTTCAATGCATTCCTATAGTAAAGTCTTTAGCAATATACTTACATTATACATATAATCAACTATTTTCATTGCAGTATTACATTGATAATAATTTCATTATAAAAATGCATTGAAACTAAATCTACTGTAGCTATGAAATAAAAATTGATGACAGCTTTATTATAAAATGCAGTGAAACTCTATGATCGAAATGTAATGAACATATTTTCAAAAAATGCATTTGTACTTTACTATGGGATTGTAAAGAAAATGTCATTATAGGAATACATTTATATGAAAATTCATTGAAACTGAATCTAATTTGAAAATGAAATGAAAATTAGTTCATCATGGCACTGCCTTCATAATAATTTTATTATAAAAATGCATAGCAACTAAATCTACTACAGGAAGGCAATTGAAAATATATTAATATAGAATAGTATTAATAATTATTTCAGAATAAAACTGTATTAAAACTGAATCACTGATAGAAATTCAAGGAAAATACATTCATTATAAATATACAGGGATAATAATTTTATTATAAAAATGAATTGAAATAAAATTTACTTGAGAAATGCAAGGGAAATCTCTTTTGTAAATAAATAAATTACAAATAATTTTATTATAAAAATGAATTAAAATTTAGTAGGACCTCATGGGACAGTTGAATTATGGATGACTTGAAATGATGCAATCTAATTTAATAACTTTGGTAAAAAATATATACTCTCAATGACAATCTTGAACTTTCATACCTGCAAAAAACTGGGTCAAAAGAATGGTTTTTCCCATGACACTGCTATTATTTTAACTACCTTCACTCCTTTGTAATGTTTATTATTTTAAAAGCAATAATTTGAATTTTAATAAAACCTAATCATCTGAAAGTGAATTTATACATTTTCTTTGTTCTTGAGAATTGACAACAAAAATAATAAACTATTTATTTATTAGATTGTTTATTGGAATGTTGGCAAAATATTAATTAATTATCAATTGACTTGAACTTTATGAGATGGAAAATAAGGATTTCCTTATTGGTTTATATATTTTAATAATTTAGTAAATGTTTATAAATTTATGAATAAAAAAAATCATTTTCATATTCATTTGCTTGATCATTAATGCACTTCATGGCTATTAAAAAAGATATGTTTAAAAAAATATTATGGATTAAATTTTAAAGAAACATTATTGGTCTTGTCAAATGCACAGGAATATGATAAAATAAAAATATTTTAATATTTACTTTCAGTCAACCTCCAGTCAAATCCATATCGAATAATGCTATCAACATGCTCCTCCTTGGTGCCGTGCCACAAGAATTTTTCAGTACTTTCGCCATCTACTAGGTCATTCTTATAGCGTTCATAAGCAACAAAAAGTCTTTTGTTTTCTACTCTTTCAATCTAGAAAAGAAAATTAGAATCCAAAATACTCCTCATCAAATGTTAAATGAAAAGTATAATAAATAATACTCACCTCAGTAAACCAACATTAAACTGTAAACAATCCATTGCAAAATTAAAATCATTAAGAATCACAATAGATAATAACTAGAAATACCTATGAAAATTTCATGGTTTTACTATTTTGATTTTCTGATGAATCTTAATTAAGTTAATGATTAATCTCATAGTGTGTTCTACCATAATAAAATGTCTGTAGAAATTCCCTGATCACATCATTAAATATTTGAGCTTGACAACTTAACCAAAATATTGCAAAAAAACAATCATAAGCATGAATGAAGGTCATTATTAAAAGAAATAAGAGATTACAAATGAAAAGATTAAAAATTGACATGGTTTTCCATTTCACTGAAACTGTTGTTAAATACATGAGAGCATTATCACCTCTTCTATCTTTGCTTCTTTGTTTCTTTATTTCTTTCATTTTCTTTCTGAAATTATTTCACCATAAAGACACTAGGATGCAAGTGCTGATGTCATAAAATCAACCAACCAATAATTGATAGGTGGGAAGTTGGTCTAACATTGAAGCTAGTCTGGTTGATCATTTCTACTGAGTATTGAGTTTGATCCTCACTTGGTGCATCATAAAAAATTTCACCTTAAATAACCCAAAAAGTGTTAACATGTTATAAAACCTACTAATCAATAATTGATATGGAATAATGAAAAGTGAGGCTAGTCTGGTTGAGCATTTTTCCTGAGTACTGAGTTTGATCCTCACAGAGTACTGCATACAAAATTCAACATTAAATAACCTAAAACGTATTGACATGTTATAAAATCTGTCAATCAATAATTGGAATGCGGTAACATTTAGTGAGGCTAGTCTGGTTAATCATTATCGCTTTAGAATGCGAATGTTGGTTATTACCTTGTTTGCTATGCACCAGTGAAACCATGCATATATCCACCCATCTATCTATGTTCACAGGTTTGTCTCCTTGGCTATGTTTGAATTCAACAAAGAATAACAACAAATGCTTTTTAAGATGCTGGTTGGGAAATAACAACAATATGATTTCTTACTAAATTGGCAATGTTTTCCTTCAGCTTCGACAAGGTGAACTGCTATATTACTAACTTCTGGCCACGGAAAGAGAACCCTTACATTCACTGACCATCTAGGTGACTGCTGACTCCTCATTGCTTGCTGGTCCCTTCCTCACTGACCATTCATCACTAACTGCACTTCTGCTCACTGACTGACTCATTATATGCACACTCACTGGGGTCCCACCACCCCTATCCATCTACTTGTGTTCCAGAAAAGGATACTACCCAAAAGCTGGATGGGTGGTCAGTTTTTCAAAGGACTCTACTTTTATGATTATCTAAAATCACTAACAAAATTTTATGTTTGCCAATTCAAAGGTGGACTGGAAACAGGAACCTGGAAAACTCTGGTCATAAATTGACTTAAAAGATGAAATTCCTAAGGAACTCTGGTAATTAAATTGACTTAAAAGGAAAAAAGAATTTATTCATTTATCTCCTAAGGATTTGTGAGAAATTGTATTGTTACAGAAATATTCAGTTGCAGAGTGGAGGTTGCTAACAAGACACAATCAATTATGAACCACAGACATATAAAGCTTACAGTTATCAATCATAAGTAACAAATACTGTATATTCCATTAGTATTATATCATACACCGACTGGTAGTTGAATGTAAACATACTGTGTGTTGAGACACCTTGTGGCTTGTGGTGGCAAGTGGGAGTTGTTTCTGATATGAATAAGTATAAAATTGTGTTAAATTATTGAAAATCTAATTAATAATATCCATAAACATTCATTAATAGGTTTATAGTGTGATAATTTGTTGTAACAAAGAAAAATGACACAGAATTGGCAAGGACAGGCTGAAAAGTTCATCAGCTGATTATGAAGGAGTGATATCTTGCATGCATTTATTTAAACACTTTTTATTAATAACTGCATTGTTTCTTTCCAGGTTAACTGATATCTGACTGTTCAAAGACTTCATACGTAAGTAGTAGATGCTTCTCTTGAAATTTATTTTAAGACATAACATTAGATATTTAAGCATCCTTGTTTGAAACATGTGATTGATGTACTTTGGCCTTTTTTGAACATTAAACCTTATATTTGATAAACATATTCTCCTTACGATTCCCAAAGAAGATTAGCTGTACAGTTTTCATTTAAAGCAATTGCTATTATTTTTAGAGAGACCAATAATGACTAATTTAAATCCCTTGGAGAAGGCAAAGAATGAAAGGATTATCCACCCATTAAAGATTAAGGAATTTAGTATAAAATATCAAATGACAAAGACTTGACTTAGACATGAAAGCAAGCGGCAACAAAGCATTTATTACACAATTTCGAGAGAACAGGAGCCAGTTCTTAAGGATTATTACAGAGATTCCATCAGGTCCACTTGCTTTGTAGCGATACAGATTAGAAATGATAACAGGAAACAGAGAAGGAATTATATATATATATATATCATGCAACAGAGACTCAATTCTAAGTGGAAAGTTGGCAAGGATTCTCAAGCTGAGTCAAGAATAGTAGAGTTTAGAGAGAATATACAGGCTAAACATTCAGCTTAATCAGCAAAATATGTTATTACCTCATATTGGTTGAAGAGAGGAATAGAATGCCTGGGGACTTACTCTTATTTAATACAGTATTACAGAGCTGCCAGTAATCAATGCAGCATAGTGCTTCATTCTCTAAACAAAGACTTAGTTCCTTCAAGAACATGTTTACATACATTATGTGAAGCCATAAATAGTTGTCTGTTGTGATCAGAACTGTCATTCTGGTATAGCCAGAAATAGGGATTCCTAGGGCCTATAGAGAAGTGCATGTTGGTATGAACTATGGAGAAGATGGAGGTATTTCCATGAAAGAATAAAAGCATCAATGCCCTCTTTGAGCCAAGAAACCTCACTAGCACAATTCTCACTAGGAAGGTTAAAAATACCAATCCAAGGGACATCTCAAATAAAGTCATGGAGTGAATCCCATTCAACATGTTGGTAACAGAATGAGGTCTTATGAATAGGAGTTTCCTGTCTAACAGATGACTGAAATGAAATATTACATATTACAGAGTGACCTGAGTTACCAAGAGGACAATGTTGTGAAGCTCAGTAAGAGCTAGAAGAGGAGGAGAGGAACAAGTCAATGTTGCTTGATTTATTAGCGAAATGAGTAGGAAAATACATGATTTGTGTAAGGGACTATATATATATATATATATATATATATATATATATATATATATATCACTTTTGTTGGAAAAGTTTCAAATATTATTAGCCGCAGGGGACAATCTCCACACAGGCATTACCTCTCCTTCAGAAGGTGACTGGGTTTATTATTTGGGGTTTGAGGCATCCCCAAGAGGTGAAGTACTGAGGGGGTGTGACTAATTTTTTCTTGGTATTGCTCTTAAAAACATTTTAAACTGACATTGCATCATATTCAACTTGACAAGAACACACTGAAAAATACATGCATGTATATATATATATATATATATATTGTGAGAGAGAGAAATTAATTACCTTTTTGATCTGAACACCACATTTTATTGTCTCCAAAAATTTTCTCTCAACAAATTGATACATATTATCAGAATTTGGTAGTGGAACTCTGCGAATATTTTCAGTTTGTGACCATGATGGGAATGTAACTGAAAACAAAATGGTACAAAAACATGTTAAAAGATATTTACTAATAATAATTTTGGTTTTTAATGAAGGCACTCATTTATATGAAGCAGAAGTCATATAAGAAAGTGATGTCTTCTAGAAATTAAATTCCATGAGATTATACATATGAGAAATGGTTTTGAAATATTCTCAGCTCAACTCACATCACAAAATCACTATTTTGATAATGTTCATAAAATACTGATTTTCAAAGGTGGTTCTGATCAAGACCATTTCAGCATTCCTTTGTAATAGGCTTATTCTGTTAATAAAAATACTATTAATTCCTGACCACTGACAATCCCTTGCTTCCTTGCTTTCAATACATTCCAATAGTAAATTTATTATCAATGAATTTACATTATATGTATAGTAGCCCTATACTATCAGTAATGCTTGCATTCATTTGTGACCATTGACGATCTCTTTCTTTCTGATTTTCAATGCATTTTCAATGCATTCCTATAGTAAAATAATTAGCAATGCATTTACATTATACATATAATAGCCCTATTCTATCAATAATGCTTGCATTCATTCCTGACCACTGACAATCCCTTTCTCCCTCATTTACAATGCATTCCTATAGTAAAATCATTAGCAATATACTTACATTATACATATAATCAAATATTTTCTGTACAGATAATAATTGATAATAATTTCATTATAAAAATGCATTGAAACTAAATCTACTGTAGCTATGAAATAAAAATTGATGACAGCTTTATTATAAAATGCAGTGAAACTCTATGATCGAAATGTAATGAACATATTTTCAAAAAATGCATTTGTACTTTACTATGGGATTGTAAAGAAAATGTCATTATAGGAATACATTTATATGAAAATTCATTGAAACTGAATCTAATTTGAAAAATTAGTAAAATCATTAGCAATGCATTTACATTATACATATAATAGCCCTATTCTATCAGTAATGCTTGCATTCATTCCTGACCACTAACAATCCCTTACTTCCTCATTTTCAATGCATTCCTGCAGTAAAATCATTAGTAATGTATTTACATTATCCATATATTAATAGGTATCACAACTTAAAATGCAATACCTTAGGTTTATAAGGAATTTTTAAAAATGAAAAATCTTTCTTGAAGTTTTTATTTTAGTTTTAATTTCAAGATATTAAATTTAATATTTCCAATAAGAAAAATACTTTGCTGTATTACAAAACACAATTTAAATTGACTAGAAGAGTTTTTTCTTTTTTTAAAATCTCTGATTAGTGCCCTTTTTTAGTCGTCTTTCATCACAGTGTAATTCTCTTTATTCAAAATCTTTCAAAAATAAAACATACTTTTCTGAGAATTTTTTGAGAAATATTAGCTGATTCAAATTTAATTAATCTGATTTTAAACTAACATTAGTTACTTTAATTTTAAAATATCTCAGAAAAGCATTTTTTAACACAGTTGTATCTGTTTATATGTTTGAGAGACTGATGCTTATCTAATGTTGTTCTACGTAAACTTTAGCTGTAAAAATAGTTGAATGTAACATGAGCGGTTTTTATATATAATTTTTGAGTATTCAAGTAATCTTAAAAATTTAAGAAAATCTTCTCCATAATCTAATTTTTTACTGAAATTTAAATACTTTCTAATCTTAAATTTACTATAGTTATTGCTCTTATTTTCTGATAATGTCATGTATGTGCATCCATATCTCCAAAAATGGTAGCATTATACAGACACGAAAAAATTCAATGTTATTCTAAAAATATTAGTGTTTGATTAGTTTATCTTACCATTTATGACTGGTAGATATAATTTTTACTTAATATCACCTAAAAGACTGAAATTAATACAGAATTTCAAAAGATCTCAATCTTTAAATATTTCGTTGAATAAAAATTTTCAAATAATGAAAACAATTCTAATAAAAGTTCATTTAAAACAACAGTGTCCTTAATATAGCTTATTAATAAAAGCAAATAAAAGCTTTTTAAATTAAATAATGTCATAGTTTTATTGCATTTTTTGTTTTACAATTCAGGACAGATTTTCAGTAAATGTTTGTTCTGTTTGACAAAAACAAATTGATGAGTTAAATACTCCAAGGTGACCTGCTTTTATCTAATATAAATATGAAGAGACTGGAATTTTATTACTTGAAACTTCATAAAATTAAGTGGGAGTAATGGATGTAAAAGAAAATATTTTTACCAAGATTTTTCATAATATTTAAAAAATAATTTAATTTATTTGTGAATAAGTCCTGAAAATTTCATTAAAATCTAACAATTATTTTATCTTTGCCAGAATTTCCAAAACAATGTTTTTTACTGCAAAAAAGATGCTAAATTACACATACTAATCTTTGGCTCACCCACTGACCCAAGAAAAAAAAGATTTTTATTCAAAATTTTGAACATGTTAGAAAGGATTAAACAATTTAATAAAATCATCAAGAAATACTATGGTCTTTCCTCTTAATAATAACATAGACATTTTGGCAATAAAACTTAATTTTTATCAAATTTGGGGCTTTTTCATCATACTATGCTCTTTTTTATCAAATTTTTGGAGATACTTATTCTATCATTCATTTCTAACCACTGACAATCACTTTTTTCCTGATTCATGATGCATTCCTGTAATAAAATCATTAACAATGCATCTTCTATTATATATATATATATATATATATATATATATATATATATATATATATTAGGTTGGCCAGACAGTCAAGACTCACTCAGCAAGCAGAAAGAAAACAACAAAATTTTATAGAGCAACACCAACATTTTTTCTTCAAAATAAAGTTCATCATTCTCAACGATCTTCTGCCAGCATCCAAATCTGTCCACTGATTTTGAATAAATAAAACAGTAAAGAAGTTTCCTTCACTTCATTATGTATTGAATCCCTGGTCACGGAGGAAGTGTGCCATTGAGAGGAATAAGCCATAGTCACTTGGAGCAGCATTGAGAACCGAATGGTGGATGTGGAAGAATCTCAGTACCCATCTGTTTGAACTTCTCCTTAGTCAACATGGTAGTGTGTGGCCTTGCATTTTCTTGCTGAAACTAAGTTTGTATTTGGCTGACCAAAGCAGGTTACTTCTTTTTCACTTTGTTGTACATATGGTCTAGCCACTGGCAGTTTAGTTTTGATGGCACAACTGTATGGAACAAGCCCAAAATGCAGTACTCCTTGGAAAATACACCAGGCAATGATCAAGATCTGTTGCTTTCTTTCTAAGTGAGTCAGGACTTTTTTGATAACCTAGTCATAGCTCTTTACTTTTAAGAAATGCTTGCATTCGTTCATGTCCACTTACAATTCCTTTTGTTCATGATTTTAAAATATATATCTGCAATAAAAAGTCCCATTTGGGAGATTAATTAAAACATGAATAAATTAATGAGCAAAGGATTCTTTTACTTCCTGATAAAATGTCTTTTGTCATTTGTAAACTTATACAAAATTCTGAATACATGAAAAATATATATTTCTTGAAATAAATTAAAAAATAAGATTACCTGGGAATGTCAGTCTGTTTCTTTCTTTTTCTGGGTCAATTTTTTTGAGATAATCAATCAGTGTAGTTTGTGAAGGGTGAACAATGAGATATGCTGCCTCCAATTTGTCTGGATTTTCTACCATGTATTCTAATATTGCGCAATAAATGGCTCTCAAAGTTCTTGGTGGAAAGTTCATAGCACCAGTTCCAATGGCTGGAAATGCAATTGTTGGATGCTTGAGGTGATTTACAGCTTCCCGAAGACATTCAGCAACAACCTCTCTTATTTCCTAAAATGTGATAATGAAATTGAATACATTTGTTGGTTGTAATTCTTTTCATTTTCTTTGTTTCATTCTTGAGTTTATATGTTATGCTTTCATTGTATCTTTCAATGTATAATCTATAAAGCAATGGACAGGATACTATAATATTCAGACCATTGTTAGGTTTGTAAAATTCATTTGCTCCTATATATAGATATTGGTTACATGATGTTAGGCAGTCTCTCATTGGTTAATAAAATCATGTGGGTTCAGAAAAAGCTGACCAGCCACCCAGAGAGAAGGAACTGGACATCCTCCAAGATAACATGGAAGAAATTCTCTCCACCATTAACGGTACCAGTTGCTGAGGGTTTTAAGGGTAAAAGCTACCTAGTCCTAGTTCACTCACCAGATGGGTAAGTCCACATAACATATTCTCTACATATAGGAAAGGACATAGTATTTATGTTTTAACTGTTGTATTTTATCTAAATAAATATCTTTATTATATTGATAAAGTATTCTTATCTATGTCAGCCCCAAAGTAATAATGGGGCTATCACAATAGCATTATTTTGTATTTCAGTGGTTATATGGCAGTGACTTTCTGTGACAATTATCATTTTGAATTCTTGAAAATAGACAATATCTTAAATTAATTTTAAAAAAAAGAAGAAAATCAATGATAAAAATGAGAATGGCACAGGTAGAAATAACAAAGAAAAAGAAAAAGAAGAAATGGAAAAGAAAATCAAGAAAACTAAAATCTGGAAAATAAATAATAAAAAGTTGACAAAGAATATTTACAAAGTTGTAGGAATCCTTCCACTCGGTTTTCTAATGGAATGTTAAAATTCAAAATGTCAAGATTCAATATTCTAACATAAAATATATAACAAGAATACAAGCAGTTGGTTATAGATCAGAAAGTAATGTCTTTTGTTTTGGTTAATAAAGTTCTAGAATAGAATATAAATTGTATTTGTGTACATATGTGAGAAACAATGAAATGTTGTTATATGTGTGTTTGTGTGAAAAAGTCAGCATGTGTGTGCATAGTGAATAGTAAAGAGGATACAAGAGATTGTTAGAATTTAGTTCTTACTGTTAACTGTGGTCTCTTTGTAGTTCATCAGTGCTGTTGCTTTTGGCGTGTAGCTGTGAATGAGGTTGTGAAGATCATTAGCAAGATGTGGACCTTGCTGACATCTGTGCATATCCTGTTTGGGGCCAGATTTTGTGGGTTTTATTCACTTTTTCATCAGCTCCAGAGTTAAATTATTTATTTCTTCCTAATTGGCCCTAAAAAGCTACTTCTATTACATCCACATGATATTTTGGAAGGATCTTAATAAATCATAATGACTAGTAAAACAATCTTTCTGATTTGTATTCTATGATTTTATTGGTATGCTTTAAGGTGTGAGCACTTTATTGAGTGCAATTGGTTTATAAATATTATATTTGATACTTTACTGGACACAACAAAGCAAAAGTGAAAAAAACCCTACATAAACAAGGAAAAAATAAAAAATGAAAGAAAAGCAAAGAAAAAAAAGGGAAAATGAAGGAAGAAAATAAAGATAAATGAGAAAGACCAAAAAAAAAAGCATAAAAAGAAAAATGTTTTCTTAATTTCACTTACATGATGAGAAACTCTGTCATTTATACCTTGCAAGCTACAATGATAGACATAATTAAAAGGAAGGCCATGTCCATTAGTAACAGCAACTTTACCAGGTTTGATTCCATTGGGATATTTTTCATTGAGTTCTTCTTGTATTTCTTTTCCACCATATCTCAATATTGTTTCTGATATTTTACCCCCTCTTGAAAGTACAAGTGATTTGTCAGTTGAGTTAACAATGATACTGACCTGAAAAATAAAGTGAAAAGAAAAAATGAGTTAGACATTTTTAAAGAGATTTATTAACAAAAATTAAAAAGTGTTGAAAATGAAATTAAAACTGTGCAGAAATGAAAATATAATGTTAAAGCAATGTCTTGTCAAATATTTATATTCTGTACAATTCATTTGTTTTACGTCAGTGAAAGAAAGTCAAAAATGAATAATAATGATTGGGCTTCAATCACAAAACTTAACACTACAACTACTATGAGAAGTGAAAAGCAAGAGAAATAAGATGAAAGAAAGAAGATTCAAAAATGAATAATAATGACAATGCCTCATCTAAGAGATTCATGCATCACTACTACTACTACTAGGTGTAAAGAAGAAAGAGAAATAAGATGAAAGAAACAGTAGTTAAAAATTAATAACAATAATGAATGCTTCATGTAAGTAATTTGCACAACTTAACACTACTAATACTACTAGGTGTAAAAAAGCTAGAGAAATAAGATGAAAGAAACACTAGTCAAAAATTAATAATAATAATAATAATGTTTCATCACAGAAATTCACACAATTTCAACCTACTACTGGGTGTAAAGAAACAGGAAATATAAGATGAAAGAAATACTTGTCAAAAATTAATAATAATGACAATGCTTCATCTAAGGAAAAAAATGCAATAATATCAAAAAATTGCAATATGAGCACTGGTAAAATATGTTGCTGAAACATTAGGTTTATAAGTAGCAGATATTCGTACACATATGTCCTCAAGGACACATGGCCCAGTGGATAAAGATAACTAGACCCAAAGAGTTGTGAGTTCAACTCCAGGCCAGCAGTGGTGAACCAAAACATGAAGAGTTAAGTTAAAGGGAAATAACTGAGACATCCAGAAGAGGTATGGCACGTGGAACTAGAACAAACTACTCTAGTGGATGAAATAAAGAGTTCAGTTCAAAATTCCAATAACCTGAAGAAGTCTGGAGTGCACAATGGCTGAAACGTGAAAATGGCAATGAAGATGAGGATAACAGTCTAAATAATGTAAATAATCATAATACATCATCTCAGAGATATAGACAGACAATGCTTCATCTAATAAATTTACTATTTAACACTACTACTACTACTGTGTAAAGAAGTAAAAAATGAGATACAAGAAAGATTAGTCAAAAATGAATAATAATGAACATCTAAGTTATTCAGACACCTTAAAAATATTTGTATCACTCGGTTTAGTTTTATTCACAAAATATAGAATTTACAATAATCCCAATTCTATATAAGAATGTGAAGTTATAAAATTTTTATGATGTTTTGCTTTTATACAATATAGAATAATCGTCAATAATCACAACATTATTCAAGAATATGATATTATAACCCTGTTTTTATTATGGTTTTATTATTTGGTTTTATTTATACCATAGAGAATAATCTACAATAATCACACATCTATTTCAGAATGTGATATTATAATCCAATCTTTATTATGGTTTCGCTTTATTTATACAGTATAGTATCATCAAAATAATCACAAGACTATTTAAGAATATGATGTCATAACACTATCATTATCATGGATATATTTTATTTATACACTAGAGAATAATCTACAATAATCACAAGACTATTTAAGAATATGATGTTATACACCAGTCTTTATTGTGGCTTGTTTTTTTATACAATTTAGAATATTCTCCAATAGTTTATTTAAGAATGTAGTTATAACCCAGTAATTATTCTTGTTTGTTTTTATTTATACAATAGATAATAATCTACAATAATCACAAAACTCTTTAGGAATGTGAAGTTATAAATGAGTCTTGATTTTTTGGTTTCTATTTATACAATATAGAATAATGTACAATAATCACAAGACTATTTAAAAATGTGTTGTTATTATTATAACCATGTCTTTATTTTTTTTTTGTTTTTAATGTATACAATTCAGTATAATCTACATTAATCACTAGACTGTTGAATGATGTGATATTATAAACCAGTCTTTATTTTTGTTTGGTTTTATTTATACAATATAGAATAATCTACAATAAGTCATACAGACACATACATTTGTACTGGAGGATCATTCCTATAGCCTCAGACTGTCACATATGAAAAACATATAAAGCAATCTGTTCAGATTCTTAGCCGCACAATGACCCTGTGAAAAAATTTGTTGTCCTGTACTAATTATGATGATGATGATGATGATGTTTTTAGAATAGATATTTTTACTTACACCTTGCATATTCTCTAGAAGACATACTTTTCTCTTTAGAGGGCCTGTAAGAAAAAAGTTAACAAAAAACTGAAAAAATTTCATCTCTTAATTGAATTTAAAATATTAAAATTTATTTTGTAAACTTTTGTTGCCTGTCACATGAACATTATTTAATGTTTTGAAATGAAAGATTTAACCATGTACTCTAAAATAATGGATTCTATTCATTTCTCTCTAAAGTCTGTTCACTGATGGATAAAAAAAATTATTTGATTTATATATTATTCTGTTGTTTTTTACAATATATATATATATATAATATCAAATGGTAATAAGTAGGGATAATTCTAAGGGGGATATAAAGCCAAAGAGAGCTCTTCCCCCTTATATTGAAATTTTTGACTTTTTCCTCTTATTATTAAAACTATTTTTCTATTTTTTCCCTATCCCCTAATTTTTTATTTTTTTATTTTTTTATTTTTATCCAAATGTATTATCTTTTTATTTGTTCCTTCCCTTTTTCTTTTCAACTCATTTCATTTAATTATATTTATATTACCATATATTCCTTTGTTCCTGCTCACATTTTTGTCTCATCAGATGTTATCATAACTACAGCCTGTCTTTCTGAAATTGACAACTTGCTTTGGCTACACTGACTACACACAAGACGTCTTCCCCACTCCGCCACATATAACTCTCTTTATCCATGTTTACAATTTCACTCTTCAAACTAATAATAATAGACTAGCCTAACACTTTTACATACACCAATCAAAATCTGAAATTTAAGTTGATTTTCATAAAAAGTTTTGCACAGTGTGGAATCAGACAGAGATCTGATTTTTGCTAATAATATGATCTCCACCAGAAAATACACCATCCACAAAAACATCTGTTTGTGAGTAATTCCCATTTCTCTATTTATTTTTTACTCTGTTGATGCAAGACACAGCATGTCAGAAAATTCCAGACTTAAAACCTTTCTTTCTGTGCTTCATTTCTGTCATAGTATATTATTAAGTATTTATAATATATATATATATATATATATATATATATATATATATATATATTTAATAATGTTTTTTGCATTGATTATATTGGTACCCTTTCATTTGTCCTTGTTTTATCAACTAACCTATCTATTTTACATAGATATACATATATATACATATATATATATATATATATATATTATGAAATGGACAAAGTCTGACAACTATTGTAAGACATTTTTATGTTTATACATTCTTTTTATAGATACAAATATTAAATATTTAAGTAAATGCTCTGTTTTTATAAGAAACAGTATTTATAACATTTACCGACCTGAATGTCCGAGAAACTTTCATAGAAAATATTCGTCCTCTGACAGGATTCAATCCTGTATCCTATACAGAACCGTCATTTAGCCTGATGTGCTCTTAACCGATCAAGTCACAGATATTCATTCGATTAGCAAGGTTGAATTTACTGCCTTTAAACTTCAATCTTCCATGTATCTCTAACATATATTCATATCTGCTCAAAGTGTATCCAAATGTAAACAAATGACATCACACATTATGAAATGGACAAAGTCTGACAATTATTTTAAGACATGTTTATGTTTATACATTCTTTTTATAGATAATATTTTTTTTAAAATTATAAAAGTTATAAAATAAAATGCGTTCAGAAAATAATTGGGAAAGTTGCACTTACCTTTATCTTCAAAATTTACTTCCTCAAATCCAGAATTAAAAACCCATGATACTATACCCTGAAATGTAACATTATACTGAATTATTTGGCATAAATCTTCAAATAAATTCAGAGAAACATGATGCTGTAAAAAAATTCTTGGATGAAGTGAGTAAGTAACAAGGAAGTCCTAAAGAAAATGGCGAAAGAAAGATCACTTGTATTCAAAATCAAGAGAAGACAGCTGAAATTCCTGATAAGGAAGGGCTTGGAAAACTTAACCCTCATAGAGCATATTGAGGGCAACAAAGATAATAAAGGGAGAAGATCTCATAAGAGCCCCACAAGATAGAAAGTTGTGAAGAGCAATGATCACCTATGTCCTGAAGGAACATGGCACATAGAACAAGAAGAAAAACTATTGTGAGGAAAAACAGATGAGTAATTAAGCTTGTAGTGAAGCTTTATGCAATGAAATTTGACTACTGCCCATAAGTGATGCTTTACCATGTTTTTTATAGTTGAGTAATTCAAAGTAAATACAATTATGGCTGCCTTCACTATGGAGAGAAAGCACGAAAGGCTTTAATGCAGAGTAAACAGCCCAAAATGTGAAAGCTCTGCAGCAAATTTCCTGTCATCAGAACTGGTTTTGCAACAATGGCAGATCTAGGATATGGTAGAAGGGACTAGAAAGGCCTTCAATATTTCATCCACCCTGGGTATGATGATAAACTACATCTGTCAGCAAGGCCACTAATTGGAAAGTTTTGAGAAGCATGGATCCACCTTTTAATTGCTGTTGTTTTCAGGTCCACCCTGATCTGGGGTATTAGTACCTGTTAGGGTCCCAGCTACGACCAAGTTGTTAACCCCCAAACTGGTTCAAGCACTATGAAAGTATAAATATACATTTTTTATTGTAAAAATATCAGCAATACATCTTCATAGTAAAAAATTACCAGCAATAAAAGAGAGAAAAACATATTGCCAGTAATACATTTTAAAAAAATATTATTACCAGTAATACATTTTTATAAAGAAAATAAAATATTACCAACAATACATTTTTGTAAAAAAAATTACTAATGTTTCCAAAAAAAATTAAATTTCAACATTAAATGACCCATAAGGATGTTGATATGATACTAAACAAACAAACAAATTCAATATGTCACCACCACTAACCATCATATCTGATGGAAAGACAAAAAAATTTAAATAATTCTGTTTCAAAGAAAGATGTTCTCTGTTTTTGTTAACTCCCTTCTCTATTAAAAATTAAAATTGATGTTACCATAGGACATTGGCAACATCTCTCAGGCTGATATCATCAAAACAAAGATTGGACTGGGGTCACTGAGACAAGCAGTCAGTGTCCTTAATCCAACAATCATTCAGAAGTTTAATTGACAATAGTACTCTGTGGTTAGTAAGTGTGAATGTTCAAGAACTGAAGTTGGAGTCTTGCAAGGTGAAACTTATTTGCAATCTTCAGAGCCTCTTGTATTTAAGAGAGTCATCTTATTGCAAGCAACCATGAAGATATCCTGTCAAATAGCTTCATCTTCCTCTCAGTTTATTATAATGGCCACTCTAGAGGTATTTCTTAGCTGATAACCCGTTCCTTGAGATTGACTTGTGCTCTTGTCTTCTCAGAGCTGGTGGATTGGCTCAGTGTCCTTCATGTTACCACAATTGATAAGGCATTTTGTTTCCATTTATGTTTATGCTCCCAATGACAGCAAGAAAACGTTTTACTTTTTTTGGTGAATTGATCCGTTTCTGTCAACATCTGGCTGGGTAGTTTTCACAAGTGATTGGAATGCTTACCCTTAATTTTCATTGAGTTTTAGACCATACCAAGGTTATATTAGATGCTTGAAACATGAATGGGAAAATTTAGGGACTTTATCGGCAGACTCGATCATTTTGCTAAATTCAGAAATGAGAAACTCCTGGAGATAGTATGAACCTGGACCGATTGTGGCATCTCAAATTCAGTGCTGCCATCTTGACAGTATGGATTTTACAAGTTTTTGAATCTATATCTGGTAACCAGATGGAATAAGAGTTAACTTTAATGATTGATGTGAAAAACTTTGATGGCCAAGTTCGTAATTTGGATTTTACTAGCACACAAGAAGTTCTGTGGGGTCTTTTTTTACTTAAAATGTGCTGTTGGAGACATGAAACACATTCAGTTACAATAATTGCAACAAAATTGTCTGGAACCTTTTTTTATTTGCTCCAGGATGTGGTAGGTAGAAGATGTATGTAATGTTTCCTTGAGGAGTCACTGCCTGGGTAGCAAATGTTTTCACTGACAAACACATGCACTCTTACTAGAGCTAAGGATGTAAAAATATCTTTCTTTCTTTCTTTGTGAGCAATATTGTTCTTAATATAACATTTATATTATAAATATATATAAAATTCCTTTACATCTGTCTCTTGTTGAGATCATGTATTATCATTACTTATATTATTTACATTATTAAGATTGTTATCCTCATCTTCATTGCCATATTCACAACATTTCAGTCATTGTACACTCTGGCCTTCTTCAGAGAGTTAAATTAAAGGGAAATAAGTGAGACATCTGGAAGATCCATGGCATGTGGAACTAGAACAATCTACCCTGGTGGACAAAATTAAGGGCTTGGTTTAAAATTACAATCACCTGAAGAAGGCTGGAATGTACAATGGCCAAAACATAGTGAATATGGCAATGAAGATGAGGATAACAGTCTGAATAATATACATAATGTAAGTAATTCCTATAGACATTGAAATTTATTTATTTTGAAATAATTATCAGTAAGAATTTTCACCTCCACTTCTTGTTACTAATGGGTGATCAATAATAACCTTATCCTTTCAAACAGCTTGGAATTGATCCCTCACCCAAGACATTGGTGATAGATGTCACCAGATAGTCTCTTTTCATAAAACAAAAAAATTCTCTCATTCAAAAGTATCATGGAGAGAAATTCAAAGTTTAGTAGCTCAGGACATTCAAATGTTCCGTCTCCACTCTGTAACACAGAGACAAATTCAATATTTTAGTAACTCTGGGCTTTAAAACTACCTCCCTCCACAAAGTAACAAGTAGACAAATTCAAAATTTGATAAAATTGGGCTTGCAAAAGTTCCTCCTCACCCTGCCAAGTAGCAAGTATAAAATTCAAAAAAAAAAAAAAACCCCAAAGTAACAAGTAGAAAAACTGAAATTTTAGTAATGATGGGTTTTCAAAAGTTCCATCACCCCAAAAATGTAACATGCTGACAAATCAAATTCAAAATTTTGTAGTACTGGGCTTTCAAAATTAGTCCCCAAGGTAACATGTAGACAATCTGAAAAAATTGTAGCTCTGGGAAAAAGCAATACTGCAATGTCTAAATGGCAAAACTTGCAAATGTTAGTCAGTTTAACCAACAACCATGTCATCTTAGTTGTCCACTGACTATTTTTCAACTTCACATTTGCAATTAACAATCCTCTTTACACTCTGTATAACCCTTTTTTATTCTTTTGTTGCGGCCACTGCTAGCCACTCCTAAACAAAGCAAATAGGACAACCTTGACATTTTCAATCCTTCTACACTCAGAATTGAATCAGCAGTTAATTAGCAATTAAACAACTATCTTGATATATTCTTAGAAACATACTGTTAAGTATATTACATAAGGGTGTGTTAACAAACAGCATTCGGAGTATATTTTTATATTTAATGTTTTCTACTCCCAGTGGCCAGGGAGTAAATGAACAAACGTTGACATAAATTTAGTCCCTTTTTCAATGAAAGGGTGGCTCCTCGGCCTGAATGACAGCGTGTGTGATGCACGAGTCAACCTAGATCTGTCAAAGACCTTTGATAGAGTAGACCACTGTTTCCTGAAGGCCACACTAGGGTTTGGCAAACACTTTCACACATGGATTGGACTTTTATACCAATCCCCCAGTACCATTGTACAGGTGAATGGCAAAAGGTTCAAGCCATTCAACATCACAAGGTCCATTAGGCAAGGTTGCCCTCTATCACCTTTACTCTATGGCCTTGTGCTGGAACCCTTCCTCGTGAAAATAAATGGGGTCTTGAGAACCCCACTATCCGAGGAATTAAGCTGTAAGGTGGGTTAACAGCCAGGGTGTCTGCATATGCTGATGATGCCACTGTCTGCATGTCCAGCTGCCAGGACATAAGCAGGGTAAGTGCAGACGTTCAGTGTTATGAGCAAGTGACAAGGCCAAGGATCAATAGATCCAAATGCGTCAGACCGAGGCTGGGATCATGGAAAAGGAGGGCTTTACCAGGAACTTTTGAGTGAACAGATGGACCTGTTTGCATCTTAGGGGTATGCTTCGGGCCCGATCTACAGCTCAAGAAAAAAATGGGCAGAAGTGCAGTCCATGGTCGACAAGATGGTAAATGTATGTCTCTGCAGGCACTTGTCTCTGAAGGGCAGAGCTGAGGCGTGTGTCACGTACATCTAACCCCCGATCTTCTACAGACCCTCAGTCCTTCCGATCACAGCAAAGAATCTGATCCCATTCCAGAAGCTCCTCTCTAAATTTCTCTGGGTGAGAGGACTACTAATGGTGCGCAAGGGAGTCTGCATCGAACGGCCATGTCATAGAGAATTGGGTTTGCCTCATCTGCTAAGCCATAAGTGGGCTTTGAGATTGGCTTTTCTGGAATGCATGAGAGCCAAGAACCTGGTATGATGGCCCTATGCTGCAGTGGCCTTTCCAGGACTCAGGAGCGACTGATTGCACTGTCCCGAAGAGGCATGTCACAGTCCCACAGGTGAATTCACATTTCTCCGTGAATGCCAAGTCGCACTGGCAAAGACCTCCCAGATGGCAGGCTCAATGAGAGTGAGAAAGACTCTTTATTGTGGTCTGATAAAAGAGGTTGCTCGTGACCTCCTCTGTAAGTGCTTTGGTCTAGGTCCCACTGGCATTGGGTCCCAGGTACCGATTTCCTCACGAACTTTGAGTTCTCTTTGACTTTGCACCTGGCACAAAATGCCTTGCCTGTCAACGATATCAGATTCAGCATGGGGATAGCCAGAGCACCCAAGTGCTGGAGATGCAGTGATCCAAAAGAGACGGCAGAACATGCCTTCTATCACTGCCCACAAGTCTACATGGAAATATGTAGGGGATCTGGTCGCTCGTCTGGAGCCTGAATATGTACTATTTCTTGATGTCTAATATGTGTGTGATAATGTGTCCCCCCATCCAAGGGATGGCCTGAAATACATGATGTTACTCACACTTTTAACTGTAGCCAGAATGGTTGTGTGAAACACCAGGCAAATCATTGTTTCGCATAGAGATATGCTGTCTCGCCCTCACCTGCATTCTTCAAACATCAGCTCAAGATGAAGATAAGATGTGACAAAGACTGACAAAGGATGACTTCTGTGACAGATGGATTAAAGAAACCAGTTTGGTACATGTGAAAGGTGCCAAGCTAGACTGGCTTTTTTAGCTTTAATGTGCTGCTATGGTACACTCCATCAGGAAAATGGTCATGTGATCTGTACCCGCCCCCCACTGTTCAGATTCCACCTAGCCCCTGGTATGTTAGTATTTATAGCATAAGTGATGATCTGCAAGTAGTATAGAGTTCTAGGCGACGGATGAAGAGATGGGCGAAAGGAATATTGTTCTTGTATTTGGGTTGAATGTGAGAGTAGTTTTTATTTCTTAGTACTAGACCTTGGATGGCAAGCCTCTTTCCCTCATCCAACTTCTTTTCTTTGCCCTGTGCCGAATTGATGCATTTTTGTCAATAAATATTAAGATCAGGGCGTAATATCAGTGCACTTCCCTTTGATCTCCACGGTGGCCTGTTGAGGGATACTCTGTGATCCCATTTTCTGTGGTTGATCTGCCCTGGAAGTTGTATCATCGCAACAACTTGGCCCTGTTTAGGGAGAAGGTTTCCATCCCATAAATGGAATATCTCTGACAACTTGCCCAAATCATTGAAGTAGATGGCCAGGAGGCATGAGGTTTCCAACCTTCGTGTTGGATTATCTCCGACAATTCATCCGAACCGCTGAAGTAGATGACCAGGGTGCAACCCTTTTCAACTCCCATTTCACTATTACGTTCCTGCGCAGTCCCCGACCAGCTTCTCATCACTGATATGTTCCTGCCCGGCCTATTGACCAACTTCCCATTGTCGACACATCCAGTCTGTCCGTCGATACGACCGTACCTCAAACTCCTCGTCATCGACACGTCCAATACGACCACACTTCAATTACTTGACCACGAAGCCTGACCGACAATCAGCTTACCAGACCAGTCTACCCAAACCTGACCTTTCCTCATACAAATCTTTACCTGTTTTCTCTGTATAAAAACTCACTTCTTTTTAACAAAATAATACTTTTTATTTTTGTATTTTTCATCGTTGGATTCTATTCTCTCGTTTATCTCTTTCTTTTCTATTTCAGTTTTGCTCGGTTTGTTATAACCTAACTTTTTCTTAATTTCTCTACTTTCCGTGGCTTTATAAGGTTATATGCCCATTGCTGGGTGCGGTGTGGCTCTTTATGCAATTAACATTTCCATTGTGTTGATTCTTCTTTCTAACCTGTCTTTATTTTGTAGGTTAGTGATTTGTTCTGCTTTATTTAGCATCCTCATAAATTACTCTATTTCTACATTTGTTTGCGTATATAAAGGGTGTATCCTGTGATGGTGGAATCCTTCATCTTCTGCAAATACTTCAAATTCTTTTGATTGGAATGGTGGTCCATTTGTAACAATATTTAACATGGCGTACGGACGAAAAGGGTTAAAACAAAACGATTTTAAATTTTGTCAGAAAGAGAATTATTTTCCCAGGATATGGGAATAGATGAATTTTGTTGAAAAAAGTTAACGTGACTTTACTAGACACAGCTAGAAGGTCGGGGTGGGGGCCAGAGGTTAAGGTCGGCTGTTGACTATCTGCTGAGAAAAATTGTCGGCCAAAACTTTCCCTGAGAACGAAAAAATTAAAAAGTAGATGACGTCAGAAATAATAAAATAATATAATGGCTCCTCTCGAAAAATGGCTACACCAGTTGAAAGGGTCACCCATAAATACTAGTGCCCACGTGGGCCAAAGTTAGTTGGAGTTGGATTTGGAGAGAGTTGGGTTCCGTTAGTCGAAGGAGTTGGAGTTGCAGTCGGAGGCGGTCGGAGGAGTTAAGAGATTTCTGATATAACGCTGCTTGCCAACCTAACGATAAGAATAATAATAATTATCTGCTGAAGAAGAAAAACAGTACTTTGAAGTTAAAACCAGTCGTCAGTGAGGAAAAACTCCGACGAATAACCTTGTGCCATTCGTGAAACTACAAATCACAGTGCTTGGAGATTCTTCAAAGAAGCTACCCACAATTTCCGTTCCGTCGCCTGTTATTAGAACGGGTTGGGAAAAGAAGAAAAAGAACAACGAAAGAACTGTAAATATTTTTTTTTTTATTCTGATATAAACATTATATCGTGACGGGCGTCGACCATTTTATTTTTCAATTTTGTATGCACGTGTTCAACTCCTGGGTTTAGCGTGGTCAAGATACCCCAGTGGAAATTCGGCTTGACCCTCTTAAGATCAAAATCACAACGTGGGTAAGAGAGGTCATAATTGAAGAGGTCAACTTTGAGACCAGCTGCTGTGTCAAACAACCAACGAGTGTGTTGATGGTTTGTTCTCTGATACCGGGATCGATCCTGACCAAGCGGGCAGACCGGGATTGACCCTAAGTACCTGGTGACCAAAGCAGACCGGACCCGGAACGCCGTCTTATAATTGGTCGCCGCGAGCAGGCTGCAGCTCCTGAATACGTCATAATTGGTGCTGTGACAAGGCCGTGGCCCTGAACACCTTCATACATTGTTAGTATTTTCCTTGGAGCCCCGCATGTTGCGATAATTTCATTCAAATTTATTCTTGTCTCTTTGAAAGATGTATTATGTACCTCTTCCACTACTGGGTATTTTGACCTCTGGTCTACCATAACTAGGTTATAGTGTCCGTCTGAGTATGGTCCTCCAAAGTCTCAGTTAACTATCTCCCAGTTTCTCTTGGGTATAACAGTGGGTTTTATTGGTTCTGGTCGTGGATCGCTTGTTACTATTTTACATTCGTAGCATTTGTCTATGATTCTATCAATCATGGTGTTCATTTTAGGAAACCAATATCTTCCTCTTAGTAGTTTGTTTGGTTTTTCTTCTTTCCAGGTGTCCTAGGTAGTGTCCTATTTTTGCTGTTTTCTTTTGTACTGAATTTGGGATAATTATCTTATCTCCCCTGTATACTATTCCTTCGATTATGCTGATTTCTTGTTTTACATGTTCGTTTGGCGACGTCTCTCGGTCCTTTTCGGCTTTGATCCAGTCATTGTTGATAACGTGTGATATCAATTTTCTTAATATCTGTCTTTGTCACTGTCCTTATTCTATCTAGAGTTTCAGCATTTTCTTTGTGTGAGATATGGTCTATCACTTGTTCTGTGTTGTCTTGCTGGTTCTCTGCTGTGGGGGTGTCTCGATATATAATCCATTGGATCCAGCTCATTTCTTCCCGTTTCATACTTAATTTCAAAATCGAAGTCCGTTATCTCCATGATCCATTCTTCTATGCGTGGTAGGAGTCTAGGTTTGATTTTCTTGAACATTGGTCTCAGGGCTTTGTGGGCTGTTATTATTATGAATTTCGATGCTCCTATCAAGTAGTTTCTAAACCTAGTGATTGCCCATTTTACAGCTAATGTATCTTTTTCTGTTTGGCTATATCTCTTTTCCATGTCAGATAGTCTTCTACTTATGAAGTGTATCGGTTGCTGTCCTAGTGGTCCTTTCGGGAATAATGCAGCACTCAGTCCTTCATGGAAGCTTGCTTCTGTCCTTAGTGTAGTTTGCTTATTTGGGTCAAAATATGCCATTGTTTCAGGACTGGTTATTGCTGACTTTAGTTCTGTAAATGCCTCTTATTCTTCGTTGTTCCATTTCAATTTTGTTTTATTCCTAGTTAAGTATCTCAGCGGTGCACTTAGTGCTGCATAATTCTTTATGAAGTTGTCGAGGTAACCTGTCATTCCAAGAAAGCTTCTAACTTCTTTAGATTTTGGTTCCTTGCAGTTTAGTACAGCTTCAATTTTCCTAGGGTTTGGTTTTATCCCTTCTGATGTGAATCGATGACCAAAAAATGTGATATGTTTCGTCAAATACACTCTCCACTCAGTGTCATCCATATTTAAAGTGACACCAACAGGTATTAAATATAGGCCTGCTTCTGAATGTGGAACGTGTTGTGTGCCTAGTATGACGTGATGGACGTAACCGTCTAGGGAAATCATTCGGTGTGCGATTTTGCGGATGTATAGCGGTCTGCAGAGCTTGTAACTGTGAGGTTAGTTCGGCCATACAATCTTTAATTCTTGATAATTCTTGTGAGTCACCGACCGATGAAACAATAGGTTTTAAAGGTGTTGCAGAAGCAGTTTCCGAAAGTTTATTTTCATGTATTTTGTCCGCAATTTCGGCCAATCGCTGTAGATATTTGTTTTAACAAAATATTTTTATATAACAACATGTACACACGATATAATAAAGTTGTTTAAAACACTTTAGAGTTCTTGGTTGTGTGATAAAGGGTAATATAAAAAGTATTATGCTATAGATCTGGTAAGGAATTAAACAGTTTATGTTGATGGTGAAATTGAATGAAATAGATTGTTTGACTTACTGTAGAGTTATCTCGCTTCGACTGATATAGTTACGATTTCCTTTATGTTGTTAAGATATTTAGTGAGTTATTTTCTGAATCTCGTCTTGTATTTTCGTCTTGTGTCACTAGATGAATTGATGTTGAAAAGAAATTGAATTCCACAAGCCAGATTGATGTTAATAAAATTTAACTTTTAGTGAGGAAGTTGGGTTTCATGGATTCGTGTGACGAGTTGATTATTTTAGGACTCACTAAATCTCGTCGAAGTTTAATATTTATAAATTTTCTTGATCACGTGGGATGCTCGAAAGAATGTTTACCAATATTTTTGGCACGCTGAACTCTGAACACGTTAACTCGAGATCAACAGAAGTTCAACCGCGCGGACATAGGCAGAAACATGACATTATTATTTATGGACCAATCAGAAAGCATTGTCTCGTACTGAACTTTGGAGTTGATTTTAATGGGTTCAGCACAAACTGAGAATACTTAACTGTGATCCTCTTTTAACAGGTTTAAAACAGAGAATGTAGGAATCTAATTCTACAATAACGTGAAAGTTTTTGAGAGAAAATTTTTTCAGTATGCAATGTACGTTTTAAACTTACTGGGCCAATTAACATGTCTGCCAGACTTGATAGTAACTTCTGCGGGTGGTATTGAAGGTGTAAGCTGCGCTGGTTGGGTCGAAAATGTCTGGTCTGTAACTGAAGGTGATTTACGAGACAAATCGATATAAGCCGGTTTCAACCGGTCGACTGACACTGTATTAGGCTTTCCATGCAAAAGTAAAGTAAAATGCTTGGACGTTCTATTAGTTACTTTATGTGGACCAGAATACGTGGGGTTCAAGGGTCTTTTAACTGCATCGTTTCGTAAGAAGACATAATCACAAATGTCCAATTTTCGGTGTAAAGAACTCCCTTGTTTTGGCACATGTTGGAGTAAAGGCAGGGTTTTACATTTTTTCTGTACAAAATAGGTAGTCGACTTGGAAGAAGTATACTTTTCCACGAACTATCCTGGGAGTGTTAGCATACTCCTCAAAACAAGTTCTGCTAAGGAGCATTCCAAGTCCTCTTTGACCACGTTTCTTAATGATAGTAAAATCAATGGTAGATTTTCCAGCCAAGTCCTCGAGTCATCACTTGCCGTTAGTGCTGTCTTGAGTTGCCTATGAAACCGTTCCACGAGGCGTTCGCACATGGATGATAGGCTGTTGTAGAAATGTGCTTCACGTCTAACAAGTTTATAAATTCATTGAAAAGGACTGACTGGAACTGTGAACCTTTCTCAGTGGTTATTACTGAAGGACAACTAAAGACAGAAATCCACTTTTTAAGAATGCACCTGGGAATCGTTTCCGCCGAAGTATTTTTTAAAGGAATGGCTAACGACCAACTAGTGAAACGTTCGATTATATTCAATAAGTATTAGTACCCAAGAATGTCGTCTCTTTTACATCCGAGATGAGAACTCCGGCTACTTGTTTTTAGTGGACACCAGGGCACAAATTAGTGTCATTCCAGCCAAGCCTAATATGTTGACTAGAAAGACAGATTATATGTTACAAGCGGTGAATGGATCCTCAATCCAGACATATGGTGAAACCCCGTTAACCCCAAATCTGGGATTTAGGCGATCTTTTCCTTTTTGTTTTCACGATAGCCAAAGTCCTGTTTGCTGCGTTCGTTCATCGCATATGTTGGCTTAGGTTGTACGACCAAAGGTGAACACCATGTGATGGATTTGTTTCTGGGCATTTTCTCGAAAATACAATCTGCTTCTCCTTGTTCAATTCATTCTTTGAGTGGGCACTCTAGGTGATACGGTATGTGTCTGGCTTTCTGTGCTATTGGTTGTATTCCAGCTTCCATTTCGAATCCTACTTCGATGACTTTTCTTGTCTTGGGTTCCTTAATCTTCTCCATTCCTTCAACTACATCTTCATATTCTCTAATTAATTCTTTTGTGGATTTTGGTTTATTTATTCCACTTATCTGTTTAATTCCCAGCTCGTTTGTTTCTTTAAGGTTCCCAGTCGGTTCTAATATCATCATGCCTAATTCTATCAGCGTATCAAAGTGGTATGTATGTGTCCTCTCACGACAATTATTTTTGCTTTTGTACCTCTGTTCTTGTTCCGAATTAGCGTTTCAAATTCCTCTTTCACTGATAATTCTCCCTGTATAATATTTACTCGGTCATAGTTGGGTTTTAATTCACTAATATTTGTTCTCTTTACTGACTGAAATCGGTATTCATTCATAATATTTGCAGAAGCTCCGCTATCCGGTTCACAGCATGCGTCTATATCTCCGATTCTTACTTCTATTGCATTATAATATTTTTGTTTTATAGTTTTTATTTTACGTATCCTAATCTTATTCGTCATTTTTTATGATAAATTCCTCATCTTCATAACTTTTATCTGATTCTGTTTCAATCCTCTTTATTCTTCTAGGTGTGTTATTGTTTTCTCTGTAGGACAGTCTGTCCTTTTTGCTTTCACCCCCGTGTTGCTAGTAATAACAGCAATCAGCGAAATTCTTTTCTCTGTAGAACCATATTCTACTCTCGTGTGGTTGGTAATTACAGCAGTTGTCGAAGTGGTTTCTCTTCCCGCAGTTGTTACATACCTTCCAGGACGTCGGGCAATTTTCTTTCTTATCAAATTTGCGATTTCTGCCACAATATCGACATATTATCTTTTATCTCTGTTCTGTCCAGTCTGTTCTTCGTTTCCTTAAAGTTGTTAAATATTGCAAAATTAGTGGAAATGCTCAATCCTGTATTTAATGGGTTTTTTTAAGTACATGCATCTGTACAGATTATAAATGGCACAAGCCTTTTGCAATCAACGAACTAACAGTTACAAAAATCTGTTTCTTTTGCCAATAAAAAGTTATAATTCAAATGTATGGAAGCCCGGAAGAACCATGATACAATAAAAACATCACGTGACTTGATTTTGCATATAAAGACTTGCGTGCTTGAACATTGAATTTCTAGAGTTTTCATTAAATTATTTATTGTGGTGGGGGTAATATATATATATATATATATAAAAATGACTTAAAAAAAAAACATTTATAATAATTTCTATCATTCCTGAATAGATTCTGAAAGTTTTGAGACAGAAAATTTTTTAAAAATAATTAAAAATTACTTTGTTCTTTCCTCTTAATAGTAACATAAACATTTTGGCGATAGAATTCTGCTTTCGTCAAGTTTAAGGCCGTTTTTATCATGCTATATACCTACTTAAAAATAACGAGGTAAATAAGTTGTTCACGTAAAAGTAAACTGTCACATATGACCTTCCGTACCATAACTTTCCTCACGTAAGATGACACTCGTCATCAACACGCACATGTCACTCGTCAATCAACACCGCTGTTAAGAAGACCGACTTCTCACATTTGAAAGAACATTTTTTCAGCGCAGAAAATAAGTAATCTTTGTTTCAAAATATATTAAATAAACCTTATAATTTCTAATTTTCTTAAATTACCTTTTTTTAAAATCATAATTGATTTATTAAATGAATTTTAAACGGCGACTTTCACTTTTGTAAACAAAAGTTTAAAAAGTGGTTGACGATTGATTTGCTGTGAACTTTTCCTGATTCAAAAAATTCAAGATTTTTAACGAAAATTTTGGACGTGCTAGAAATTATTAAAAAATGTAAAAAAATATTTAAAAAATACTTTGATCTTTCCTCTTGATAATAACATTTAACATTTAGACGATAGAATATTTTCATCAAGTTTAAGGACGTAGTGGTGAGCAGGTAAATTGTTTTTTTAACATATGTTAACCACTCAGAAAGCGCCTTACAAAACTCAGTCTGGAGCCTGATATGTTTTGTGTTGCTTATTATTGAGAACAATGCACGTAAAGATATACGAGATAATTTTAATATTAATTGTCCAATAAGAAGTTCAGGTTTTAAGAAACATTTATGAAGATGTGATCCGCTTTCTGCACGAAAATCGACATTTGTGAAAAAGTGGTAGCGGACAGCTAAATGTACATTGTACATGATGTAAAAAAAAGAAAAAGTCTTTACTGTCTTTCTTTACAAAAAACAAGAAAAATTAGAATTTTTACACAAAAAACAAGAAAAATTAGAATTTTTACACAAAAAACAAGAAATTTTAGAATTTACTATATGATGAAAAAATTAACTAACAAAAATTACGATAAAAATACTATAAAAAATAACCTTTTAGTTTGAACACATCTAACATTTGTGTTTTTGTTATGTATTCTTTTAAGAAGGTAATAAATTTCTATCCTTTGCTTTTGTTTCAAATAAATATGACAAAAATTCCAACAATTTAAATAAACTGAACCAAATTTACATTTTTTTGTAAGGTTCCCTGTATTAGAAAATGTAAGATTAAAAAAGAAACTAACAGATTTTTTTTTTTTTTGATTTTTTTACTTACTCCCATATTTTTCGATGAGTTTGAAGTTTTTCACAAGGTTGATGAATCAATGAAAAATAAAGTAGCAATTTCAGATCATAAACTTTGAAATATTTTAATTTTTCGCTTCTTTTCCTTCTTTCTGTCGACAACTTTTAGGAAATACTGAAAAAAACTGTCGAAATTTTCCAGAACCGACTTTTTAAAAAGTACAATTTTAGTTTCACTTTTTCACAGTAAACCAGAAAAATGTTAAGTTTCACTTTTTAAGAGAGGAAAAAATAACGAAAGAAAAAGCAGAAAATAACGTCAATACTTATCATATTGAAATTGAACTTGATATATATATATATATATATATATATATATATATATATATATATATATATATATATAATATGTGTGTGTGTGTTTATAAATTATTTCCTTATAGAGTGTATCTGTAAAGGAACAAAATGAATAAAAAGACAAGAGAAGAAATCTATTCTTAGCCGACCCGTAAAGACAAGAGGACGAAACGTGTCGACTAAAAAGAATATTTCTCTTGTCTTTTTATTCATATATATATATAAGTTTTTCGTGGTACAGAATTTAATAATAGATAGGAAAAGACAATATTTATAAGGCATTTTTTAAAAGCAAAAGCTAAAATAAAAACAACCGGTTTCGTCCCAGGACTTATCAAGTTTATTTATTCTGGGAATTTAAAAAAGCGTGTAAACTATTTTTTAATTAACGAATGTAATCGAATGGGGGGGGATATGAATTTCAAGAAACTAGAGTCCAATAATATTCAGACCCAGCAAGTTATCCCTCTGTTTACAAAGGGAAGGCTCACGGGATCTGATATACAAGGACTCTAGAACCTTGAGGTGAAATGTGGAGTGGGACCTAGATAAAATTATAAATCAGTCACCACTAAAATTTTCCACACATTTCCTACTATTTATTAAATGTTCAGCAATAGCAGAACCAGAACTGTTGGTCAGTTGGCTATTCCTGGAGGACGGATTCAAAATCCTCAATTGCTGTTTTATTCTCGAATCCAAACGTTGGGACGTCCTCTCTATGTAGTCGTGTCCACAGCTACACTTGTATTGGTAAATCACTGAATTAACATCATGGGGAGGGAGGACGTCCTTACGAATGGAAGAGAAAGCAGGACGGGTAACAAATATTACCCTAACATTCGCCGAAAAATAACAACTATTGATTAAACGTGAAATACGTTTCGATAAACTCTCACCCTCAATATAGGGAAGACGCAAATAAACTGGGCATTTATCAGCTAATTGCGGCTTCACCCTATGGAATTTACTGATGATGTCTTGAATAACGGAGTCTAAAACATCCAACGGATATCCGTTTTTTGATAGTGTCATCCTAACAAAGTCAATTTCCCCGCATAGAAGACCCTCAGAACATAACTTAAGTGCCCTGTGAATTAAGGCCTTAATTAAATTAATCTTGCCTTGTCTGGGACAAAAAGAGTTCCAACGCGTATAAAGTCCCGAAAAAGTAGCCTTCCTAAATACGGAAGTCTCAAACTCGTCAATGATCTTATGGACAAGAACATCGAAAAAGGAAAGACAAGAATTGAACTCCTTTTCTACGGTGAACTTAAGAGCAGGATGGACAGAGTTTAATTTGGTGTGAAATTTGTCGGCTTCGGCCTCATTATTAAAGAGGCAGAAGGTATCATCCACATAACGATGATACATAAGAGGGCGACCAATACAAGTAAATAAGGAAGCCTCATGAGACAGAGAGAGAGAGAGAAAGAGAAAGGCATTTGAAAGTTTGTGAACCACCCCACTCCAGACATGGTTATTGTATAACACGGTAGGTCCGGCTCGATCCTGGGTTGTTCCCACACTGGTCAGTACTGCCACCGGTCAACTGATGGTTATCTGCTTTTCTCTTTGTTCTTTCATCTTTTGTGTTCCTTCATCACAGAGCAGTGAAGATCAAATTACATCCGTACTTGAGCGCTAGATCGGGCGGCAGCGGAACTATGCTACAATAATAAAAAGAACGTTTCCGCTGGCGAAAATAAAAATAACATAACAAAATAACGAAGGTTGCCGGGTTAATTTTCAATTGGTTTATATAGTTTTTTGATACAATAAAATTAACCCTTCTCGTTAAACTCCCTATAGTGACACTTTGTCTTTTTCTTCTAAAACTTGTAGCGGGTTCAATCAACAAAGATAGAGGTCGGTCAGGAATTATTAGGTTGGTGCAAAAATAATGACGTGATAATGTCGTTTTTTTCACGTATTTTTTAACGTCAAAAAACGACATTATTACGTCATTATTTTTGCACCAAACTAATATTTCGGCAGCAGGTCACATGGGATTCAGTAGCTCCTTTGTCCGCTGCTGTCTCGTCTAGGTCTCGTCTGCCTTTCTTGCCATCTCTCGCTTCACCTACTTTGTCTCTTAAGCACTGTTTATATACATTTAGCCCGACACTTACCGCACTTCAGGACTCATCAATATTCATATCAATTATTTTCGCAAATTTTGTAAAAACGACACTGACCTTCAAACAAAGCGGTCAGATTTTCAAAACAATACACTTTTCAACAACAAACTTTGTTTATCATTCCTTTCTATATAATGGCGATAATCGGTTGCATATTCAAAACCATGATTTTTCCAGTAACAAACTTTGTGTTTATAAATTATTTCTATTTCCTTCACATCAAAGAAGAATTTCCTTGGTTATCGATTTTCCAGTATGATCCATATAATTTTCTGTCCATTTTGCATGTTTACAAAACAACGGTCTAGATTGTTTACATTACCGGCTTTGCAAATTCTAACAATTCCATCTGCTCCTCTGCCGATAAGCAATCCACATTTTTCATTTCTCAAATTCCATGCTGCATTTCTACTTATCGGAAAGAAAGAAATACCTTTTTTTTTCCATTCTGCATATTTCAATTCATATTTTCGCCTTAACGTTGTTAACGGTTCCATTTCTTCATATCCTATACGAAGTTTTTACGTGAACCCTTTTAATCCTTTTCATATTACCCGTGTCACAATAGTGTCTCCATCAATCCTTTCAAATTTCAACTAGTGAATTGTTTTGGAAAAAAAAATTAAAATAAGCCTATTAAATATTCACCCCAGCACCAGTTTGTAAAGTACACTTTTCCAAATTATGAACGCAAAAAGATATATTTTAATTATTTGTTTAAACAAAAATTTAACCAAAACTGAAAATTTGACACAAATTTTTGCATAAAAATGAAAAAATGAAAATAAACGCCACGTTGAGAAATAAGAACTTGAACCATTTTCACATACACTCAGATGTTTTGTTAGGGCTTCGTTTGCTCGATCTGGGTAGAACTCCTGCTGCGTCGATCTAACAGCTCGGTTCTACCTTACTACAAACACTTTTCCCATCGACAAATCACAACGAGCGGCTTCAGAATTACTTGAGAGTCAGCCTGGGAACTGACTTCTTCGATTCCAACTCTGTCTGTTAATATAGACCTTGCAACCGAGTATCATCAATGTTCTACGTGTCGCTTCAGCCTAAAAGCCCTCATCCACAAATTTACTCTTCCGTTCCACTTCGATCAATTAAATGTTGCGAAGAAGACTCGATTTTAAAGATTGTTTAATCCGGTCTTAAAACAGAAACAACTGAGATTGAGATAAACTTACACTTTTCTCTTCAATGTGGTTGTCCTAATGATGCACTCTTTATCTCTCACCGTTCTTAAAGTTTCTGCAATTAGATCACTTTCTGCTTTATACTACGTGTCAGCCGGATTTGATTGACAAGAAAGCAGAAAAAAGTAAATTAAAACAAAAACAAAATAAAAAGTTGTTTTCTGCACATGGGCTCCGCGCATCACATCCAGCCCATAAAACAAATCCCCATAATCAAAATACAATCAAAATACAATAGACAATCACGAGCGTTCCCACTGCGGACCACCAGATTTGCTTAAGAGAAAGACCACCGTAATGACCAACACAGTTGCGGTCCGAAAGGCCACCTGCTAATACGCAGGATCGCTGTCTCCGTCACCGCCATGATTGTGACCTCGTTCAAGCATCACTAATTTCTCCCTACTCTTCACACACATAATGCGGCCGACAGGCCAACCTCAACAACGCCTGAACCCCGACGCTAAAGACCTTGATTTCTAATACCTCTCTATCCAGTTTCAGGTCTCCCTTGTCTTCACTATCGTGACCCCATCTCATTGATACCACATTCGAACAGATATTCCGCCCGACCCACTCCAGGCCTCCCTTGTCGTTACAATCATGATATCTCATTTGACCAGAATTCAGCAGTTCATCATCATTCACTCTCTACACCTAACCCCCTCGTATTCCCAAGAACTTATCTAGCCACAATCATCGTAGTAAGTTTTTATCCTTTGAGTTGCTACCTAGAAGGTTATTCATATGTCTTAGAAGCTGTAATTGTGATCTATCACTGATCTCCACGTCCTTAAAAAGTTCCCGTATGTGGGCCTGGTTTGATTTTCAGATTCTTTTTAGAATGGCTGTTTTCAGAATGTCAGACTGATTTGAGGCTGGGATATGATCGATGATGTCGTTAACCTCTGTAGGTATATCCTCTAGGAGGGTTTCTACTACGTAAACAAACTTCATTTGATGTGAAGCTTTCTTTCTCTACTTTCTGATTACTGTGCTATTGTCTGGCTTTTCTTATAGCCTATATAAAGAAACACACGGACATAGTTGTAGGAATCTGTGACAAACGAGAGTCGCCTCAGTAATGGTTAGCAGTCTAGTATATTTGTATTTGTTTGAAAATTTGTTTTGAGTAAATTTGGTGTGTGTGTGTGTGTGTGTGACTTAACCAGACGAAAATTGATGTGTAGTTAAGAGATATATGTTTTCTAATAATTGTATAAATTTGGTTTTAATTTTTTATCTTTATGTATAAATTGTGTTTTTATTCTACAGGATTTTATGAATAAAACGTCTCCGTCTTCTGGGCTGTTTAGATTATCTTCGCTACTTTTTTCCCTTGGTCAAGGGCAGACGTTATATATCTTCACGACCTTGACCATTTCAAGTAAATCAACCCACCTCTCCTGAGGGGTGTACACATTCGGATACTTACCGGTCACATGTGCTGTAGTATCACAGACTTGAACAAGCTAAGATCAGCGGCCCGAGTGAAGACACTCTGGTCCCCACGTTAAAAACTGACCTTGTGTCACAACCTGACTCAGTGGGGAGTCAAGTAAATCAACCCCTCTCTTGAGTGGTATACACATTCTGATACTTGCCGGTGGCAGGGATCCATTCCTGCGCTGGTAGTATCACAGCTATGACTAGCTGTGAATGCGCAAATTGTAATGAGTGAATGGGTTGTGAATCAGATTAGCTAGGTATAGGATATTCAGTGAAGACCAGCCTCAATCCATTCCCCCCTTTTCAGCCTTGTGACACAATTGTATTTATATACAATAAATATCGAGAAGGTCTTTATTTTTGTTCTGTCAACTAAACGCTAGTAGGGTTTTCCTTTTTAATTCTTGTTGTTTATTACTCCAAGCTATCACGGACCCTTATCTTCCGACATTCCTTGCCTTTATTACTTCCGGCCACTGCAGATCCTTACTTCCGGCTACCACGGAAACTTATCTTCTGACATTCCTGGCCTTTATAATTTCCGGCTACCACAAACCCCTATCTTCCAGTATTCCTGGCCTTTATTACTTATGATTACCACAGATCCTGGACCTGCTTATAATAGCCCTGAATTAGTCCCTACTTCTGGCATCACTATCTCAACGTAACTCACCTGGTTGATCGGCTTTAATGGTCCTGCTTACAACAGCTATGAATTTACGGCTACGTATAGGTCCATGCTTCCCGACTTCTTGTCAACCTAACTCTCCAGTTTTAGGAAATTGCTGCATGCATATCGTCCAGACTTCAGATAACTTACTCCGTACACTTCGGTTAAAATATTACAGACGTTTTTTACTTTGAATTAATCTTAATTTTTAGTCGGTAAGACTTTTTTGCTTTTTTTTAGCACACTGACCAAAATTCAAATTAAAGATTTCCCTTGTTTATTATAAAGGAACTTAGTTGATCTTTTTATCTGATCTTTTCTTTTCTTTTTTTTATTTCTTTTGTGGCACACGTGAGATTATCATGCAATTGCCATAATCGATTCCGATTGGTCAGCCAATATATGCCTGCTTACATATTTAAATTTTTCACTTTCTCTATTCTTCACCTTGTTATCTGTTGACACACCCACTCCTACGAGGTGACAGCGCCTTTGTTTCTTGTTTGCAATTATCAGATAATATATATAATTATATTGCCTTATGATTAAGAGTAAGACGATGACCGCGGGACCACGTCTACAATAATAGTAACACCTTCGTACAATAGCCCATATATATATATATATATATATATATATATATATATATATATATATATATATATATATATATATATATATATATATATATATATATATATATATATATATATTCCTTTACCCGTCAAGTGATCTAATTATTCCATGATAACTTCGTCTGTGCTTGCTCTCTGGCGATCTGTGTTCAAACCCAAGTGTCGGCAGCGACACTTTATCCTATATGACAGTTTGACTGGCATGGAATATCTTCGATGTTTTCACACAATCATTATGACGACCCCCAACACCTGTTCAACTACTTTTTGTTTATTTTAAAGATGTGAGTAACTGGCAAGAAAAGACACGCATGCCATGACTTGTAGCATTTTTATTACGTAGATACGATACTGCAGTTAAATCACTGTGCTTGTGTTCCTTCATTAATAGCCTGTTATTTTATTGTTCTCTCTCATTAATAACGTTTTTTCCATAATCTTTCACACTCAGTACTTTGTATTTTAGTAGCTTTATTTTCTTACTTGGGATGAAATGATGTGTGAAAATAAAATAAAAAGGAATCTATAGGCCTCAGCGGCTTTGACGGGTCTTTTGTCATTACCATTACTAATGTGCTGCTAATTTCTTGCAATTAAACAAGTTCCGTGATTCGTTCTTTGTCTGAAAACCAAATCCCTCTGATGCTGACTAGTGGTCGAAGACACGGAATTTGATCCATCTATAATTCAGTAATAGGAAACGACAACAACTTCCATTTATCTGAGAAATTATTAATCAGGCAAACTGGTGTATGGGTGGTTGTGGATTTTAGTTATACTGAATTTAGTCAATCATGCTAATTTAAGTTAGTATTCAATAATTAATAATTCAGTTTCTCTTCGGGGGTCATTTTAGTCGGTGAACCAAAAAGAACGAAAGAAAATAGCGAGCCAATGTGAAATTCTTTTTTTTTTTAATATAAAATGAGAAAAATTAAATATGTTGGCAGTATGTGAAAGGTTTCGTTTCAATTTTCTCGCAACAAGCGTTGAAGAACTCACCAGTGTAAAATTACTCACCAATTATATTAACGGGTTACAACCAGCACACGGTGCATTTCAAAGTATTTTGTCTCGAGAATCGTAGAAAGCTAAGTATATCTCATTGCGTCCACTTTTGAACATATACAAACTACATATTCCTTCGAGGAGGAACGAACTCTCTTACCTTAGTCTTATTGTTGAAGAGTATTTTGTGTAAGATCATTTATTTTAATCTGTTGTATGAACATGTAGCGAACCCCTCGAGCGCCCCCGTATCACAAAAGGGTAATGAGGTCACAAAAGGCCCGCTAACATTTTCGAAGACGTTTAATCTGACAAGGTGAAAACAACATAGACGACAGAACGAGGATATATAAGCTAATTTATTCTAGAAAAGTAATAAAAAAATAAAGGTGGTCGGAACGGTAGAGATGTAGACGTTCCGGTGCAGGCATTGATGGTCGAGGTTGGTCGTTACAGGTGTCGTTACAGGTGATCGCTGCTGGTCATGCAGGTGGTCACTGCTGGTCGTTGCAGATGATCGCTGTAGTTGAAGAGGTCGCTGCTGGTCATTGTAGTTTGAGGTTGATGTTGGTCGTTGCCGGGATGCCAACTTGACGTGTTTTGAAGGAAAGAGGAGCTGGCGTTGCGATGTTGTTCAGGCATGTCAAAGGTCCAGTGCAGGCGTTGCGTGTCTGCCGGTCGAGTCCGATATTAGTAACTTCCCGTAATAATTACAAACGTAGTGTACGGGAACAGTTATGGACGACGTGCAGGCATCCATTAGGGACGGAATGCCGAAAGTCGAACAAGGAGCCAGAAGTAAGAGGCGAAGTAGAGAGAGAAAGCAAGTTGGAAGACAAAAAGAAATGGGAGCGTAACTTAATACACAGCCCGGTGGTCGACGTCCTGGCCCGAGGCCAGGAGCCTGCGTACCGATCGTTTCAGTCGCCAACCCTAAATTTAGCGAGAAGTCACTGTCTTGTGGTAAGGGAGACTAGCAAGAGAATTGGTAAGCTAACACAGTAAAGTCTATCTAAAAAATGAGTGTAGATTAGCTAAAAGGAAATCATGGCTCCAAAATGCCTAGAAGTATATTACGACTAGGTTCGTAATATAACTAAACCGAAAAGCTAACTTGCTAGTCTCTATCTCGTAACTAACATCGTGTAGGGAGCAAAACCTAAAGGTCAAGGTCGAAATGACATGCTTTCTTCAGGTTTAAGAAGCCAAGGAGGAGCTAACTCCGACAAACATTTATTCTTTCTGATTTTTATTTTCCTGAAACAAGCTACTGACACTACTTTAGGTATGTTAAATACTTCACGAAAAAAAAGCATACCCTGATGTAAAAAGGTCCCAAACTTGATTAAACAATGTTTCTATCGTCTAAATGTTTATGTTATTATTAAGAGGAAGATCAAAGTATTCTTTGAATATCTTTTAATTTTTTAATCCTTTCTAGACGTCTCAAATTTATGTTAAAAATCTTCTTTTTTTTTTTTTTTTTTTTTGTCAACAAAATTTAGATAACATCAATCGTCGGCCAACAAAAGTGAAATTCTCCATTTAAAAATCTCATAAAATTCAATTATACTTTTTTCAAAAGTTATTTTCGGAAAATTAGAAAAAAATTAAAGTATACTTAATCTAATTTGAAACAAACATTACTTAATTTTTTAGCAGAAAAAATTTAGTTGGAAATAAGTGAAGCATGTCTAACTGTGGTGATTTGTTTTGAAGTTGTGAATTTACGTTTACGTCAATGTATCGGCAACTAACGTCAGAGCAATTTATCGGACGGATATATTTTATTGATTTTTCTAGGTACTTTTTTAACGAAGATATGTCCAAGCCTGTATTGTTTCCGTCCCTAAAATTGATCTAAAAAAAAAAAACTAATAATTGCAGTATATCTCTTACTGAAAAGGAAAAAGTGATTATGCAGCAATGATGGTCGGTCAGTCAAAGAATTTGACATAGCATCAACGCTATTTATGAGGCCGGATCCTCACTATCAGGAGAAAAAACTCTTAAAACATGGGAAATTATTTCTGAATTGTGCCTCCGTAGTTTTGTCGGAAACGTTTTTAATACATTTTTTGGCATATTAAAAAATTATTGTAAAAATAGAAACACTTCGCAGATTGTAATAAGCTTTCAAATTTGAGATCTTTAAAAATAGATTTTCAAAGAAACGCATTCAAACTTAATTTTAAAATATTTAACAATTACAAAATTACAAAAGTACGTATATTTGAGTTTTCATAAAATTAAGTAAAGGTGGGCGTGGGGGTAGATGTAAAAAAATATATTTTTACCATCGCTTTCTAAAAAAACAAACATTTCTAGAATAATTTCATTCATTTTATTTTTTATTAAGTTCTGAAAGTTTCATTAAAATCCGACAATTATTTGATTTTTTTTGCAAGAATTTACAAATTTAATGTTTTTCAAATGAAAAAAGCGCTAAAGAACTAGTGGTAAATATTACGCGACCGCTAGCGTAAAAAAAAAGATTTTCAAAAGTGCTAGAAAGGAATAAAAAAAATTTAAATAATTAAAAAATACTTTCGTCTTTCCTCTTTAAACTTTTTCACGATAAAACTTTGTTTTTATTAAGTTTAGGGCCTTTTTTTGTTGTTGTTGTTTTTTTTTTGTTTTTGTTTTTTGTTGTTGTTGTTGGTTTTTTTTTTTTGGCGAATTATTGAACATATCTACAAACTTTTTACAAAGTTCGTGGCAGTAACTATTATTAATTAAATTAATAAATGAATAAAAGACATCAAAACCGTATCGACTTTATATTTGAAAGAAGAGATCTTTCTTTTTTTCTTAATTCACTTTCATTTTCAAAAGTGAAACAAAAATAGTACCCATGAATTTCAAAGAATTTTCTATCGACTTCCTTTGTATTTCAAATTTCGCCTGTTAGCAGATAAATTAAGAAAAAACAAACTGGGAAAAAGTACTCTCCTAATAAGCCATTTAAACACATTATTTACAATTATTTAGTCTTATTTTGAAAATATTATTCGTTTGAAATACAGTATTATTGTTATTTTTCCTTGTGAGACAAAAATGGGCCAACAAGTAAGTTATTTTTTATTTTTATCTTTCTTTACTAATCACATCGCAAACAATAGCAAACATTAATTTTATCAATGAATATTGTTTTGTGAGGTCAACGAACACTCGCTTGATACTTTTGTAATGTCAACGAATACTCGTTGTAGACATTGTAATCGCAGATATAGTAACACCGTTGAACAATACTGGTGTCAGACGCCTTCAAATAAAACTCACGCTAATAGTACTTGCTCGATAATACTCGCTTGAATAGTAGTCATGTACCTGCACTTTTTAGCGAAAAAACAGCATAGCGTAATGAAAAAGGCCATAAACTTAATAAATATAAAGTATTATTGTCAAAATTTTTACGTTATTATTAAGATGAAATACCAAAGTATTTTTTCATTATTTTTTAAAAAAATTTAATTCTTTCTAACACCTTCTAAATTTTTGTCAAAATCATATTTTGTTTACGTCATCGGGGTGGCATAATAATTACATTAACTTTTTTGCGCTTTTTTCCGTTGAAAACACATTGATTTGGAAATTCTTAAAAATCAAATAATTGACCGATTTTAATAAAATTTTCAAGACATTCACAATTGAATGAAATTATTTTTGAGTTTTTTTTTTTTAAATTTTCGTACAATTTTTTTTTACGTATGTCGGAGTTAACTCCCCCTTAATTGTCCAAATTGTTCACTAGGGGTCGCTCTCCCTACACTATAAATACTGGGCGATTTATTGCCTCGTTCTCTTTTTTTTGCTTTGCATTTCAATGGACACATTTAGAAATGTGATCTCTCGCAGAGACCTGCGTTTTGCCCACTTGTGGGAAAACGCCATGAAACGCACACATACACACATACGTACGAACATTCACCAAAATACAAACTCTTTTAATTCACTACAATATGTCTATACAAAAGTCATGCTTCAGCGCAGCAAATAGATTTTTTCTACAACACGTGGGAAACCAGAGAAGCCTCAATCGCCATTACAACTACTACTACAACTACTATGACACGAGTCAGCAGGCAACAATAGAATGCTCTTTCACCCCACTTGTCTATTTGCTTGACCCTTTCTTTCTCTTGGCGACGTTTGCCCCAATTTCACCCCGCAGGCATGCTTACGGTCTTACCAAACGGAAAACACACCACCATTTTCCACTAACTACCACTCTCTTCTTCTGAGGACTGAAATAGATAAAGTGTGACACATCTCAAAAGGCGACTCACTGTCCTTTATCTTCATTCTACAATGATGCAACTCGAACACACTAAGAATTTGCAAGTACAATATTCAATTGACAATAATAGCAAATTTTCTTAATTTCTGAAACAACATTCAACAAAATCAGCCCAACTTGGCTACAACACTGCTTCTACACATTTTCTAGAGAATGTGACATCACATCTCAAAAGGCGACTCACTGTCCTTTATCTTCACTCTGCAACCATCAACCTTTCCTATATACTATCGGTTGTAATTACTACGGGAGGTTTTGACACCTACCTCGACCAGCAATGCCTTCACCTCAACTTTCAACCGTCGACACAACTGGAACGAACGCACCTCACCTCAGCACCTCGTTGCTGTACCTCAACGTCCAACCGTCAGCATGACCAGCACGAATGCACCTCAGCATTCCGTCGTCGACCTCAACTTCCAACCGTCAACCCGACCGGAGTGTTTGCACCTCAATTCACTCATATGTAATTTTTTCCAGTGTGTGCTAGATTCAACTCGAATAAACACAAGCTCCCTGATGAAAGCACGAGCACATTTCGTCAAATCATGCATCTCAACCACACTTCCGATACCTTTTCTTTTCAGTTCACAAGGACAATATTCAAAACTTCCATGAAATTTTTATATATTCTACACCACGTGCGACATTTCACAACTCTGCTTATCAACATTTCAACATTGCTTACCATGCCTTTAATCTACAAAAGTTTTCTATGCTGAAGAGATTAAGTGTGAAATATTCTTCGGACGACTCACTGTCCAGAATTAAATTCTATTAAATTCTATGTAATGCATTCTTCAGACGACCCACTGTCCTGAAATACATTCTACGAGATGCAACTTTCGCATAAAAATATGCGGATGATATTCACTAAATATTACTTAGTTATCAGTAATACGCAAATTTTTCAACTTCGCCCCGACGTTTTCACTCCAACATAAATCCGCACGCATTCTACAGCACACTACTCAAGTACGCATCTCGACTTACTGAATTTACGCTGAGCAATGGAATAAAGCAGGGATTTAAACACAACAGCGTCGGCTAACAACAATTCACCCTGAAGACATGTATACACTTCGTCGACACATTCAGATTGTGCTATGCATTCGCTCCGAATATAATTTCAACACACTGACAATGCACATACTTTCATGACTTATTCATCTGATAACATTTCTAAAATTACGTCTTCATTTTCAACATGTGTCAACAATTTTGGACACTTTATTTATTCAGTTTTTAACTTTTTACAAATTAAGCGTTTTCATTCTTGCAACTTTCAATCTGATTGCTTTGTCTGTTTTAGCAGTAATTTGTCGAATACCGATCTTTTTCGGGCGAACATTACTTCCGCCGGCGATAATGCCGATGGCGTAGTACTGTTTGGTGTAATTCTATACACTTGCAAGAATTGTTGTAAAGCCTTTTCTGTTGGTACGTCATAAGCTTTCCTTAGTGCTCTTTTTAATGTATCTACAAATCTCTCCGCTTGCCCGTTTGACCTTGGGTGATATGGCGGAGATTTCTTATGTTTCACCTGAAAAATTTCACAAAATTCTTGAAAATCCGCAGATGTAAATTTTTGTAGCGTCAGTTTTGGTTCACTCCCGAGTTTTGTTAGAATTCTCCGTCTGATCTCCGCATCTTTAGTCGAAACCAGGCCTTGGACGAATATCAAACTTTTAATATTGTCAGGACTGAGTTCAGATAATTTAAAGTCATCGCAGTGTTTGTTTACTACGGAAGCGAATGTTATATAGTCTTCGCTATCCTTTTTGTTAAATTTAAACATTTCCACCTTTTGTGGAATAGTGAAGTGTTTGAACTAAATAATTCCGTTAAAAGTTTCACGGCTTTCCTGAAAGTCAACTCATTCGTTTTTCTCAGTAGGATGTAGTCTATGAATTTAGTGTATTCGCTTCACCCTAGTTTCCTCAGTAGTAGCCGTACTTTTTTCGCGTCTGACCAATTCCCGCAATCAAACTCATATGAATCTTCATATCTTCTGAAGTAAGCCACGAAGGTTTTGTCTTCGTCCAGTGCATAAGTGAAGTCTTTGATTGAGCTCCATATAGCATTTTGCGAGGATACCGCTTCATTTTCAGAATTTTGTCCTTTATTTGTTACTGCCCGTAGTAGTAATTCTTGTAGTTCGAGTTGCCTTTCTTCGTTTTTCTATTGAATTTCTAATTGTTTTTCTTCGAGCCTAGTCTGTCTTTCATTTTTTTTTTTTTTTTTTTTTTGCTGCTCGAATTTCATTTTCATTAGTTTACACCGTAATTTAATAATAACACAGGCTATCTGTTGTCACGAGAAGAGGAAGAAAAAAACCTCACTTTTTCCCCTTACTTTTTCTTTTCACAATATGTACTTTGTAGCTAGAGTTGTGTACTTGTGTAACGATTTTTCCTTTTTTCTCTCAGTGTAGACTACAGGTTTTTTTTTCGTCTGTTGTTCTGGAACCTTGGCACGAAAAAATTTCCTGCGTAGAATTCTATTCTATTCTGGCTGACTGGTAAAATTCGTGTCTTCGTTACCACTGTTATGGTTGGTGCCCCAAAATTTTTTCATCTTTTATCTTCGCGGAGAACTTGTTTTTTTTTTTCTCAATATCACCATCGTCCCTGTTATGGACGACCGATAGTAAAAAAGGTTATATATATATATATATATATATATATATATATATATATATATATATATATACACCGCGTAGAATTCGTTTCTTTAATATTCCTGTCGCCACTGTTATGGTCCCGGTTAGGACCAACGAAGAACAACACGAACACAAGAGTAGAAATAACGAAGGTGTATTACACGAAATAATAATACAAGATGTGGAAGGTGTTAGTATGACTGTCAGTCTAGTTTGGAGTGAACTACTATAGGCTCGACTCGATTCGTCCCTCTCTCTTGAGAGGCGTAGTATACATAGTGCTATGAAGAGTTCCTTCTGTAGTCATAGGTAAGGACCCATGACAGTAATATTTTAGGTTTCAATTCAAGATAGAGTAAGATTTGAAGGTAATAGGAAAAAAATTATTTTTTCATATATATACCACATACATACTTATCTAAAAATCATGTATACATATGATCAAGTACTTGTGCAATTACACACATAAGCACACACACACATGTATCGATATACACCGGTATATATGCATATTCAAATACAAATACCTACACATACATTTACAAAAATTCCCACACACATTCATATTTATACCTATTTAATTTTTTTCTTTAAATTTTACAGTTAACGTTAGGTGGTGAATTAAGTCACATATACATACATTCATGTACATGTGGAATTACACCCATAAGCACACACACACATGTATCGATATACACCAGTATATATGCATATTCATATACAAATACCTACACATACATTTACAAAATTCCCACACACATTTATATTTATACCTATTTAAATTGTTTTCTTTAAATTTTACAGTTAATGTTAGGTGGTGAATTAAGTGCTTAAATTTCAAAAAATATATTTAATTTTAATATTTTTACCATCAAGGGTAATAGTTAAGGAGTAATATATTTTAATTTAAATCTAAATGATCAATATAAGATGATGATATTTCCAGATAAGTAAAATTACCAATCTTACAATTCTAATTAGAAATTATTTAAAGACAAAGTAAGATTAAACATTAAAAAAGAACTTTATGTCCTTCCATTAGAAATCTCTCTCTATACATATATATAATGAAAAACCTACACCCATTTATACCGATATATGAATATATATGCATACCACTATATCCCCCACATTTATATTCACACATATCACATATATGAACTCATAAATACTTACATATATATATATATATACAATACAAACTCATATGCAACCCCATATACATGAATCAATACATATACATATCCCTACCCAAAATTACAAATACATATATACATATATATATTTTCAAGGCAGCAGGTGATTTTGAAATCAAAGTTTTCCTTCTTCTAGACTGGTTACCAACTATAGGACCCAATCTGTCTTGCTATTTACCCATAGCTGAGGCAGGAAGAGATGGATTCATACCTTTTCCAAGGGTATTAGCACATAAGTGGATACAATAAACTCAACTGGAATTTGAACTCAGCTCTCCAATTCCACAATTTTGAGCCACTATCCATTACTCCACTATGCTTCTACTGTACATATTTTGTGTATATGTTCTTTTAATTTTTACTGAAACTGTTATCTAATAAGCATATTATTTAATTTTCAGACTTCATCACTGACAGAACCACATGTTAGCCATGAAGGTAAAAGCAATAATTTATTGAATATCATTTAAATTAAAAGCAATAATTCATTATTATTATTTCAAAACGGAATTATCTTATATTGATTATATCTGAAACTCTTTGACTATTTAGCAGTACAAAATTCCATCATTTGTATTTAATGGTTTATGGTAAAAATTTGAAATTAAAAAAATATGCAACATACAAAGAAGAACAAAATTTAGCTACCATAATTACAACCACTTTTCACTTAACAATCAATGATCTGGTTGTTCAATGAAACTGATTGTAAAATGAGACTTTGTACCTGACTTCTATTTCAGGCATTTACACATGTATTGGGTTTGTGTCAATGAGCTTTAGATAGCTTTAATGTCACTTTTTCACCATTTCTAAATGTTTATACAGTACAGTAGTGGAGAAAAGTGCTAGAATGGAATCTTCCGTTTGAAATGAATTTATTCTGACTTGAATATACCAACCTAGCACATGAAGCCAAAATGCACTGTCATTAAAAAAAAATGCTTATTCATGTTCTCATTTTTCCCCACTTTTGTTTGGATACAGCATTGTAGTGAATTGTAAATGTAATAAACTAATTTGAAAATCAGCTCTATATTCTGTACATTATTTTTGTTTGTGTACTAGAAATACAGTATAAGTAAATTTTTATTTATTTTCACTTTATTCATTTTATTTATTTTGATTCATTTTGAAGAAAGAGATTGATTTGTTTTCTTATCAACCATTTACAGTTTATTTAAAGCCAGAAATATTTTTAGATTTTAAGAATTTTTTTTTTTTTTAAATAATAATAATTTAGTGATACAAGTCTTACAAATTAAACCATAGCTGATGGAAAATGAACTGGATTCATACCTGTAGCAAGAGTATTTGCATGTAAGTAAATATAATGAACCTAACTGAAATTGGAACTCAGATCTCTGAGTAACAATTTTGAGCCATTATTCATTGCACCATCTTTACATCCAAGTTATCAGCACCTGGTATTCCCAAGTGGTTACCCTTCTAGGTATTGACCAGGCTCAATATTGCTTAACTTTGGTGTGTGTGTGTGGAGGAGGAGGCATGGTTTTAAGTCCAAGGGATTGTTACACAGTTGTCATTAATTGAGGAGAGGCTGCATATGTGTATTGATGCAGCCTAAACTTTGAATTGTAAAAGGCTGTTGGCTCTGATTGATATAATAATATGATAATAATGCATGAAATGATGTTTAACAATTTGAGGTACTGAAAGAATTAAGAATTCTGAGTGAAGGAATAAAAATACTAAGTGAATAAAAGTATGGAAGATTAGTTGATGAGATTCAAACCTGATGGGAGAAAGTTTGGTTTAGAATTATTAAACAGAACCTACAAAATGCTTATGAGGAGCACATCGAGAAGATTTGAACCCAAAATAAACCTTGTGAGATTCAGTAAATTCAGAATGATTTAATTTTCCCTACCCTGCTTCATAACCCCGTCAGGTTGTGGTAACAAGATTAATGTGTTTGCCAAAATCCTGCTGAGTATGGGAACTGTTTATTTAATGGGTTATCCCCACAATTTATATTGACTCTTACCCAAATGTCTAAACCCAGAATCTGATTGGAGGTCCTTATAGAAGGGTCATATGCTTTCCTTAAAAAACTGTCTTTATGGTAAGATAACATACATCAATGTCTTTTCCCCTGACAAATGGCTACATACACAAGCAACTGTGGCTCTCACAGCTACAGTTGCTTGTGCAGCTTGCTTCACAGTTTTTATTGCATCCAGGGTGAACTTTGACTTTCATCCTGTTTAAAAATTGCAGGAACCCCCAACATATACACACAAGTGTCTATTCTGTCTGTTAACTTTCTTAATGCTTCAAGAATGCTAGAAGAAATCAATCAGAATTATTGTAACATTTGGCAACCTTTATGTTATTAAGCTGTTGATAGTTTTTAAAACAGCGTTTACTTTTTCTATCCATAATTTTTCTGCCTTTCAAGAAGAAATATATAACAGTTCTGTACTCTTTTTTTTTGTTTATAACAAAATTTTTCAGTTTAGATTAAACTAAATGAAGGAAATTAAACAAAAGTGATATTTTCAACATCTTTTTTTATCTTCAGTATAAAATGAGAGTCAAATGATTATTAAATTATTCTTTTACAGACTCTCCAAAAATAGTAGTGGCATATTTAGAAAATTTCAATGAGGTAAGTAAATATATTTTTGATATATTTTTAACAGTTTGTACAACCATTCATTTATCATTAATGTAAACACAAACAGATAACAATGTTTTTTCTTGTTTTTTTCTTTTTTTTTTTTATACCAAGCCACTATAAAATCAGTAGATAATGAAGAAATAAAAATACATAAGAGTAACTGAAAGACCCTGAAAATAGAAAAACCATGCATACAAAAATACTGTTTTATATTTCTGGGTATTTCCAGTTTTAGCAGGTCATTTGTCATTGGTAGAAAAGTTTTTGTCCTCATTGACATAATCTTCTGTAATGGGTACAGAAAAACTTTTTTGTTTTAGTGATTCAACATTGCCAAATAAGGATTTGCTTGAGTGGCTTTAACTTTCCGGAAAAGATTCTTCACCATCTTAACCACCAATTCCACTTTTCCATAAGCTTTGCTGTTGTAAGGGCTAATGGAAGTATGTATAAAACAGCATTTCCTCACAAAAACAGCCAAATCCTGGCTCTGAAATTGAGGCCCATTGTCTGTGACAACTTGATCTGGGATATGGTGTCTTGCAAAATGGTGCTTCTGGGTCGAGGTGTATTTTTTCATCCGACTTGTTACAACTGATCTCTGGTTGCAGTCCTCAGTGTGGATGGCCTCCTTTCTGTCACAGGGATTTATTCTGCTTCCTTGATATCATCTTCTTCATTTGTACAGCTGACACCATTGATGTAGGCCCTTGAAAGTGTGTTTGCAATATACATACTTTTACCCAGATGATATAACACTGTGACATTGTATTGCTGCAGGAACATCAACATGTTCTTCAGAGACTTTTCCCACTTTGCTGAGTCCTTTTTCATTATGACTTCAAGAGACCTGTGGTTGCTCACAACAGTAATGTGCTGGCCAAATGTCTGTTGGTGAAAGTATTCACATGTGTAGACTACTGACAGTGATTCCTTCTCAATCTGTGCATACTTTGTTTCTGTGTTGGTAAGGGCTCGACTGGTATAGGCCGGGGATTGGCCTTCATGGAGCAGTGCAGCTTTTAAACCCTACTCACTTGCATCACCCTGGATGATCAGGGGTTTGTTGTGGTCATAGTATCTCAGAACAGTTATTTCATTCACTGTCTTCTTTACCTTCTCAGAAGCTTCCTCATCCACCTGAGACCAAGTCCATAGGATGTCTGTCTTTGTAAGATGGTGAATTGGAGACATCACCCCAGAGATATGTGATAGGAATTTTGTGAGGTAGTTCACAAATCATCTGAACTGTTGACCTCCATTTACATCTTTTGAACAAGCCTAATAGCCTTTATCTTCTTTGGATCAGGGTATAACCCTTCATTTATTATATGTCTCAAGAAAGACACAGGGTGTTGTTGCAGATACACTTTGTAGGGGTTTAGGTATATTCCCCATTCCTGGCATCTCTGTAAGAATCCCTTGAGGTTTTTTTCATGGACAGCTCTGGCTTCTTCCATCATTTTTCCTCTCACAAACACCAGAATATTATCACTCTTGTTCAACACTCCCTCCAGATCAGAGATGATGTTATATACTGCCTCCTGAAAGATTTTGGATTCTGGAGTAATTCTAAACAGTAGCACTTTCCACCTATACCAGCCAAATAGAGTGGTGAATGTAATCAAACAACGGCTTTCCTAATCAGGCTTCAGATGCCAAAATCCATTTCTCAGATCCAAGGTTGAAAACACTTTATTGTCATTAAGTTCAAGTAACAGATCTTCAAACACCAGTAACTGAAAATGTTCCCTTCCCAGAAACTTGTTTAGTGGCCTTTGGTCTATACAAACCTGCAGCTTCCCATTTTTCCAGTACCAATGCAGTGACCCCTGCTGTTGGTTCATTAACTGGTTTAATGACCTCTTTTTCCACTAGCCCCTCCAAATTTGCTTTCAATATTTCCTTGATAGCTTCTGGAATCCATGCTGCTGCAATATGTAGGGTTATATTTGGTTCCACCTCCCAATGTACCACAACTGGTAGTTGGCCTACCATCTCCTCAAATTGCTGGAGAACTGGATCCAATTTTTGTGTGTTCACCTCCTTTTCCTATGAGAATCTAGCCACCATTTGGAAGTCTTCCTTGTTCATGTTGACCAGGGCCATTTCTTGTGTGCATTTTTGGCCTAGGAGTGGATGCAAGTCATCCCTCAACAATTACAAAATTTATGGCATACTTCTTTTCATTTCACCCAGTGCTTTTAATTTGTTCTGTTCCACATAATGAGGGTCTTGTCAGATGGCTTCAGGTTTTTCTCATGAATGTGATTGATATTTAGCGAGTTCACTGAAGCTACACTACCAAGCTGGAACAATTATTTTATTGTACACCAACATTTCAGTTTCAACTGTCTCATGTCCCAGACTGCCAATTTTCCCCTTGATTGCAACCATATCCATGTGCTCAAAGTAGATGTACGAAATAACAGAAACCATATCACTTGAGCAACAAGAGAAATGGATAACACATGTAACTATAAGAGAAAATGATGACATAATTAAGATGTTAATATTCCATACAACTTCAAATAGAAGGTTAGCAAGGAAATCCCCATTAATACTGGAAAGAATGATAAAAGCTACTGAACTTGAGAAACCTCTTTTTCTTGAAAAAGAGTTTGAAGAGAAAGATTTTATAAATTTCAACTGAAAACAGTACTGCCTGCTCGGTCATTGAATGCCAAATGTTTTCTTGTAGGGAATGGTTAATATTACCATTTCCATTAGTCCAAGTTTGTTATATTAACTTTTTTTATTATTGAAATGGCATTCTCCAGTTCAAAATTGTAATCATGAAGTTTCTGGTAGCATCGAAGTACTTTGAGTGTGTGATTTAATTTCAAGACCATTTTATGTTCATATATTCTTCTCTTTCAGTCATGAATTAAATGAGACATGATTGCCCAAGTGTATATCACATATGGCACTTCACTGACTGATTGTAAATCATTGAATGTTTAAAAGTGCTTTGAAATATTTCATGCTCTCAAAGATCAAATCATATTAATAAATGCTCTGATTCTACACCAGTCAGAGTTCTCATGCCTTCAAATTGGAGGTGTTAGCATGTACATGTTTTATCTTGGTGATTTAAAATGGGATACAGTAAATATCACATTCAATACCACACACTTTCTTGTCAGTTACCTAAACTTATGCAGGTTTCCTATGACTAACATGAGTGGGAGTAATAGAGAAGTATAATGGCCAGGTGTTGAGAGGATTTTTTTTTAAAGTTTAAAGGATGAAGCAGCCAATGTGCCTTAAGAGTCTCATCTAGATATGTGGCAACACTCTCAGTTGGACTAACTTACATGATCTGAGTTATTTCTGAGTCCCAGAATATGGCACCATATTGAACACATTTCACTGTGATGCATGTGCCTGGTAATCACACTGAGTTGATGGGTATATATTGGGTTTTGTATATTTGTTCCCCAGCATCATATTTTTGGCATGTTGCTTTCTTAAGTCAGTAAGAGCTGAAAAATTCTTTCAATCTAACTTGTTCAAAACCTTCCAAACAAAAAAAGTTTCCATTTACTTTACATTTCTGGTGAAAGACTTGGCAATTGCCTGATTCAAATAGAGACTCAAAAGAAGTAAGTAATAGTCACAACAGTAGCAGTCATAGTAGTAGTAATAATACTCATTGTAGTAACGATGATGATATCTGTTATTTTTTTTTTTAATCATTTCACTCCAAGCAAGGTGATAATTCCACAATGAAAAAATAGGCTTACTAGGAGTAGAAGAGAACACAAAGACTTTAGTAAGGAGAAAGGACAATAAGAGAATAGGTTTCAGGAAGAGAGAAGATGATGATTGACATTGCATTTAAATTTTTGAAGATTGTAGATAGGAGGGAAGCAAAGAAATTAGAAGGGAGTTCCACAGATGAGAAAAGAAACTATTAGAATACAAAATATAGTTACATCTAGCTAGTTCAACAATAAAGCAGTGAGACCTAGTTGCCAATCTAGTAGCATGCTTAAATTCATGCAGTCAAGGCAGCAAGGAGGAAAGCTCATAACAATTGCCATGAAACTATTTGTATAAAAGTCATAAGGAAGGCAAATCATATTGCTTAGAAAGTGACTGAAATGGAGATGGCAGGTCTGGATTGATAACATTACAGACCCTTCTTTAAATTTTGTCAAGAATCTCAAGATATATAGTAGGAGCAATAGACCAGATATAGCAGCAATTTTAAATACGTGGACAAATGAAAGATTGATAAATGTGCAAAACATATTCTGATATGACACAGTGAATCAACTATTCTAGCATCTAAGAACCTAGCAATTGATTCAATATAATCACTGCACTTCATGTTTGTAGAGAACATGAGCAACATGAGAAATGTGGAGTTGCTCTCCTGGAGGTTAGCATTAACCATACTGATGGCAGGAAGAAAAGGTTCACTGTGATAACTGTGATAACTGGATGAAAGCAATTTTGTTTTTGAAGTGTTAACACCACTTCCCATATGATCACCAAAATTAAGCAATGTCGAGCCTGGTCAGTATCTAGATGAGTGTCTGCTTTAGAATACCATGTGCTGTAATGGACAGTAGCTTGTAACTGGAAATCGGATAGCCAAGTTCCAATTCCAGTTTGGTTCGTCATATTCACTTACATTCAAATACTCTTGAGAACACCTCTTCTCTCCCAGCTATGGGTTAATTATTAAGATTGCTATCACTAAATCATTATTATCTCCAAAAAATTCTTACAATCTAAAAATATTTTTTGGCTTTAAATAATGTGCAAAGGGTTGATAGTCTATAGAAAATGAATCACTTAATCGTACTAAAATTTAAGAAAATACTGATTGCCATGATGGGTATATTAGGTTTTGCATATTTGTACCCCAGCATCACTTTTGTTGGCATGCTGCTTTCTCAATCAATAATAACAATTTATTTCTGATTCTTGTTTCTAGGGAGGAAATGATTTAAAAGTCACTGACTGTTGGGTTACTGTCAAATATCAATATTAATGAATGCAGAGCTTTTTATATTTGTAAGGAAGTTTCTTAAAGTTATTCTTTCTCTGCTTAATGTCTTACTTTAATTGCTACTAATTTATTCATCCTAATTTTCAATTTCTTTTTCTAGGCAGACATCATAGTTAATTCCACTGACAAGAGCCTTCAACTTTCTTATGGTGGTCAAATATCAAAAACAATACTAAACGTTGCTGGACAAGGTATACAAACTGAAATTAATGCAAAATATCCCAATGGAATCAAACCTGGTGAAGTTGCTGTCACTGATGGACACAATCTACCATATAAATATGTCTTTCATTGCAGCTTGCAAGGCATAAATCAGAGAGTTTCTCATCATGTAAGTGAAATCTGTCATTTTTTTTATATATTAGAATGTTTGGAGAGTAAATTCACATATTATTGCTATGAATTATGAAACTGCATCTACAACTAGTTTATCATCTCTTCTATTCAACAGTGTAGTATTTATAGTGCATTTCAGAGTTTAATCTTGCAGAGGATTCAGTCAGTTACGTTCCATGTGTGATACACACTTAGGCAATCATGCATCTTTCAATACATGACTGACAAGGCAGACATTTTTTCCCGCAGTAAGTTGCCATTTCTTTCTGTGGTAGACCAGTTGCCATCCAAGGGTATAGAACTCAGTCTGTCCTGCTATTTGCTTATAGTTGAGGGGAGAAGAAGAGGATTCATACCTTTGCCAAGGGTATTAGTGCATAAGTGAATATAATGGATTTGACTGGAATTTGAACTTGGCTCTCGATTACTCAATCTGAGCTGCTATCCATTAGTCCACTGTGTCTCCCCTCAGTCCACCGTGTCTCCCCTGCAGAGGATTATAACTTTAAAAAAGCAACATATTAGCCATTGTTTATGAATAGAGTACCATTGCTACAGAAGTATTTAAAAATGTCTTAGCAGTATATACAGATACTGTGAATGCTCATACATGTCAACAGTGATTTAAATGGTTTTAAAATATCAGTCATGACATATCCAACAACAGTTCTCAGAAGACTACTCACTCTGAGTGAAGAATTTTGGAAAGAGACTATGGAATCGAGTCCACATCAAAGCATCATAAATTTTGTGCAAAAACTTAATTTGTCATCCATAAACATATCATGCAAATTTTAACAAATTTGCAAAGAGGAAATTTGGTTTCTCATGAGTTTTTGCAGGTGAACCAAACATAACATTCCAGCATCTGCAACAGTCTTTTAGCCAACAATGCCAAAGGCTTTCGTTTTGGCACCCATGTTTACAGGTGATGAAAAATGGGTTTTGCATGCCAACAAAAAAAAAAATTTAAAAAAGACAGTAATTATCACAAAATAAGAAACCCATCCAAAGTCTTTGCATTCTTTATTGAGAATTTACAGCAAAAATATTAGACACTATTTATTTATTAGAGTGTTTATTTACAAGAATCTTATATTTACAACATTCTAAAAACTGATACAATGCAATATTTATCATTTACCAATTTATAAAGAAATAAATATGAAAGTATTTTTTATTCATAAATTTACAAACATTTACTAAATTATTAAAACAACCATATTTTTAAAATTTCTTTTTTAGAATAGGACAATGGGACTTATATTAAGTTAAAACTTATTGTAGTGAAAGGGTAAAGCACAAATAAAGTACCATTCCTATCCCTCAGTACATATGTCTCCTAGTGTCAGCCTGGACACTTTGTCAACTACCTCTCCCTCTTTTCTTTTTGTTGCTGTTGTTGTTTGTATTATATGTAATAGGAGTAGGTAGGCTTTCCTACCACCCAGTCAGTACTCCCCCCCTTCTCTTGGACAAGAGTAGAGGCTCACACCTTGTTTCTCGTTTAGGAAAGGGTTCCTGGAACTCTCTCTCTCTCTGGCCTCTGTCCAATGCTGCCGTGTTTTCTAGTGATGTGTGCAGTCTGTGGCATTACCTCTTCATTCTGAGGGTACACAGTTGACAGTTTCCTGGTTGCTGTTTCCGACTGGTAGTTAGGAGTCTTAACTTAGCGTCTTGAGCGGCCACTCTGATCAACAGTTGTATAATACTAGGGTGTCTGTAGTGCCATGTTGCGCATGGAAAGGTGCCCCTGCAGTCACCTCCAGTGGGTAAGTCTGAGGCTAGATTATGATGCAGGCTGTGCCAACTTCTCTCTGCCCACGTCACGATCGATAACCATCTTCTTCTTTTACTACAGGCATTCTCATCTTCCAACCATAATTCCACATGGTGACTAACAATGATCGAAAAAGTAAACATAAACCAGCCCTTCAAAAATCACCTAAACCCTTCAACATTTCATTCTCCAACATCCGTGGCATTAGAACCAATTTCTGCAGTGTGGAATCTTTCCTCACTGTAAACTGCCTGGATATACTGGCTCTGTGTGAGACCAACCTTGACTCGTCTATCCCCTCCTCTGATCTCTCGATCCCCGGCTACCTTTCTCTCCTTAGAAAAGACTCTCAAACCCACATGCATGGCCTTGGTGTTTACGCCAAGGACCATCTCCCACTGGCTAGAGAGTTGTCTCTCGAATCACCAGACTATTCGTACATGTGTCTCTGGCTATTTCTTCTCAATGCTGTAAGCTATCTCTTCTTGTTTTATTGCTCTCCATCCTCTCAAGACTGTGGAATAATCGATAGCATTTCTGACAGCATAGACAAAACTCTCTCTCTCCACCCGTTTGCTCACATATTAGTGTTTGGTGATTTTAATGCCCACAGGCATTCAAACACTTAATTTTTCAGTTTCTCAATCCCTCATGCAGATAGTTGATTTCCCCATGCATTTTGCCTACAACCGGGGCGGTAAGGCCTCTCTTCTCAATCTATGTTTTACCTCCATCCCCGAGGCTTGTAGCACCATGCAGCTCTGCCCTCTTGGTAACCCTGTTCATGCTGTAGTGTCTGTCAACATCTCCTTCAACTTCACCCCCTGCAAAGAACCTCCTACCACTAGAATCTTGTTCTGATATCAACAAGCTGACTGGGAATTGTTCCGTGATTTCGTCCACAATGTCCCCTGGAATGTTGTCTTTACGCTCCCCCATTCAAGAATGTGCTTCTGTGATCTCCTCCTGGTTTAAAGCTGGAATCGACGCTTTCATCCCCTCAAGGAAATTTAAGGTCAAATTGCGCTCCTCTCCTTGGTTCTTCGCTACTTGCTCAGCAACCATTGCCCATGTTTATTATTTTTGTTATCAATTCTCAAGAACAAAGAAAGTATATAAATTCACTTTCATACATTTAGGTTTTATTAAAATTCTAATCATTATCTTTAAAACAATAAACATTGCCAAAGTGAAAGTAGTTAAAAAAAAGTGGTATCATAGGAAATATCGTCATTCTGTCACTCCATCTTACTGCAGGCACAAAAGTTCATGATTGTCAGAAGTCTTTCTGCATCCTCCATGCTCACCAGATTTAGTACTTACAGATTTCCAACTGTTTTGATTGCTAAAACATTTCATTAGTGATAGGACATTCAAAAACAAGAAGTTGAAAATAGTTTTTTACTTTTGTTGGTGGGGAACCAAAATTTCTTTAAACATAAAATCAAAAAATTCTGCTACTGTTGGACAGCAATCATTGGGAAGGAAAACAATTCGAGTTTTTATAATTAATATTAGGTTGGTGTAAAAATAATTTCATTTTCTAACATATGTTACTATGTGAGAAAACGAAATTATTTTTGCACCAACCTAATATTTCAATAAATTTAAGTTGCATTTGTTTTATATTGTTTCTGGTAAAATGTAATCATGTTCTGAACAGCCTAATATTTAAATAAAATGAATTACAATCTGATTTTATATTCTTTCTAATAAAACACTTTCCAAAGACAAAATGTGTATAAAAGAAGAATTATACCAACTAAGATTAATTTAAGTTATGTACAACACTTCTCATAGATATAAAATGTTGGAACAATTGCAAGTGAATAAAATCTTACTGACTTTATATAACAAAATTTGATTATGAACTTGGAAAATTTTTAAAATAAAAAAAGATGAAATTGCTAACTTCTATGTGTCATGTCCCTTTGGGACATGGTTGATCATGGTTCTCCACAACTTTCTGTTCTTCATAACTCTTTGTAAGGTTTGTCTTTTTAGTATCTCTCCTAATCCTTGTTCAGCCAACCATTTATATAAGCTTGTTAGGTTGGTTATTCACTGCTTTCACTATGTCATGTAAGTGTCAAATTCTCCAAGCCCTCTTTCCTCATTATGTTCTCTAGAAATTTCAAATGTGTCTTTCTGTTTCTAAGTATTAGTATCTTTTTCACTTCTATTTTCCCTAAAACTTAGTTATTGTTCACATGTTCAGCTCATGGTATTCTCAGCATCCTCCTGTAGAACCACATTTCTGTTGCTTGAAGTCTTTTCTTCATATTTTTCAACATCAAATATTATATAGGAGGACCGGTATTACATACCTTTTCATTACTCTTTTCTTTGTTTCTAACAAACTTTTTCTGTTTTTTTCATACTTTACTTAACTTTTGGAAGGCATCTTGAAATGTGCCTTTAGATTTAAATGTTGCCAACACATAGATCATAAAGAACTCAAAACTAAAATACTGTAATAACAAACGAGATCCAAAAAGAGAAACACATGCAATATTTGGACAAATACACAAAACATATAAAATGTAAAATCATTTTCAAATAGTGTAAAGTTAAAAAGAAAAGCATAGAACATGTTGGAAAGATGAAAGCATATTCTGAAGCCAAAACTGACATTTTTTCATTACAGAAAATGGTAGTGAAGTCATTTTAATTCCCTAAAACTTTTGGATAAAATTAAAGTCCTAATTAAGTAACAGTAATCTCAAATTATAACAACCTGATAAGCCTAAAAACATTCAGATACTTTGAAGAAATAAGATTAATAGGGCCAATAACATTGCAATTATTCTTGATAAAATGCAAAATCTTGTCCTAGCATCTTAGCTTCAGTCACTTTCATCATAATGCTGCTTCCTAGTGCCTTTTCTATAAATATTTTCATGGTAATTGTTCTGATAGGTTTTCCTCTCTGTTACCTAGACTTTATGAATTTAAGCACAGTACTAGATTGGTGGCAAGGTCTCATCATTCTACAATGGAGATGGCCAGATGTACCCATAAGTTCTATGATAACAATTTCTTTCACACTTCTCACTTGTGGAACTCTCTTCTGGCTTCTTGCTTTCCAACTTTGATCTTCAAAAATTTAAATGCAATATCAATCATTATCTTCTGTCTTCTTAATTCCTGTTCTTTTATTGTTCTTTCTCCTTAATAGTGTTTTTTTCTCATATTCCTTCATACTCAGTAATCTCTTGCATCTTAGTAGCTTTATTGCAAAAAATGAATCTAATTTAAAGTTATGACTTTTTGACATAACTTCTTTTCTCATTCACATGGCCTTATTAAGTTCAGTACTTGTTGATATTGTTCTCTCAATGTTCTTTATTCTGCTTTTCATTTTACAATTGTATTTTACAGTTATGTTATTATTAACATTTTTTATATTAAAATCCAAGCAAAAAGATGTCAACCACAGAACTTTTAAGTGTGTCAGATAAACAAAACTGTAAATATAACGCTTCATCTTCAAAAATTTAAATACAATGTCAATTGTTAACTTTTGTCTTCTTAATTCCTCTTCTTTTATTATTCTCCCACCTTAATAGTGTTTTTTCTATCTTATTTTTTCACAAGCAATAACCCCTTGTGTCTTAGTATCTTTATTGCCTTGCTTAGGGTGAAATGATTAAAAAAAAATTCAGATCGGACAGAAACTGGAATCTGAAGAGATTACAAAGCAAGGAATAAATTGAATAAAAATGTTAACTATACTTATTTTGAATCTCGCAAGCTACCTTAGTAGCAAGCAAGCTTTAGTAGAAACATTAAACATAAAGAACAGTTTTGTTTAATTTTTTTTCTTTTTTATCACCTTAAGGAAGGTGGAGTTGAATGTCATATACAAGTAAATGACAAAAATGGAAAGGAGTGATGTGACACTAAGGCTGTGAAGTGGTCAAACATTAATTCTGAGCAGAAAAGGGTTAAGCCCAAAATGGAATATAGCTGGAAGATAGAGAGATGGAGAGAAAGAAAGTGGAAACATTTTACTTGGTGTGAATGGGACTATCTGGATTTCTTCTCACCTAAAGTTTATTTTTCTTATCTATTGAGAGTCTGGCCTGCAGATGAAAATAGATTTGGAGAACTATTTTACCTCTTCTTTGAGAAATTAAGAAAACACATATCATTAATGAAAAGAAAGGAAGATATGAATTATATTTTCATTGATGAAAATGAAAACAAGGAACAAACCCTTTTTCTTAAGGTTGAGGTTATGAAGATCAATCATGCTGTGTCATCAGTGGTCTGGTTTGTGCAAAAGTGTTGCGATGTCAAAGAACATTCATTGCCACTTTTGTAATGCCAACGAATACTTGTTGTCACTTCGTAATGCTTGTTATAGTAGAGACTTTGTAATCGCAGATACAACTATAGTACACCATTGAACAATGCTGGTGTCAGGCACCTTTGAATAATCTCACACTAATATTTCTTCGTATTGTAATAGAGAAGAAATGGAGAGCCGTATAGTATAAAGGATAGACTAGAGATAGTGAACACTCAGACATCACACGACTTCCTCTATATATGCATTTCCTCTATTGTCACATGATCTGCTTAATTCAATAATGAGATTGCCTGTGTTTCTTAATGGTGATCTATGTTCAAACACAAGTGTTGGCAGTGACACTTTATTTCTATATAACAGAAAGGAGTCAGAGAACTGAAATTAATGAAGAGAATAAACCCCACCCTTTCTCCTATACACTTTAAAAATTAGATTTGTCACAATGACAGTTATGCTACCCTGATTAGTAGGCAGAGTTAAAATACCAAGAAAGAAGGAGGAAGTGGGGGAAAATTTAGCCCTCCCTGTGCAGAGTAGTGGGGCAAGATGTGAAGTGAAGCAGGTGGGAATTAGAGGAGGAGCAACCCTTGTAACTATTCCTAAGAAGGTGGATAATTCTCCAAATTTGGAAGGTTGATTAAGAAAGTAGAAAGAAGGAGCAAAGAAAACCCTTATCAGAATTAACCAAAATTGGGGAATCACCAAATTCCCAGAACACTTCAGCCCCACTTCAGTTTTTGGCCAAAGTGCATATAAACAGATAACTTTGGGGAGCTCAGAGACTTTGGACTGAGAAGCCACATCAAGTACCTCTGGAATCCATGTCAGCTGCCACCAGAATTCCTGATTCCAAGACTTTGAAACCAGCCTTCAAAAATTTAGACAAGGCTCAGTGTCACTATAGCGATTGATGCAGGAAGGGTTAATTTTTGTTGTACTAAGAGCTATATAAACCAAATGAAGATTAAACCCATGAATCTGTCCTTTTATTTTTTATTTGTGAAGATATTTTTTTTCCTTAATATACCACCTGCCATGGCTTGAACCAGCTCTACCATTATGATGACATTCAATCAAAAACACAATATGGGCAGAGACAATGTGAATTGAAGTAGCCAGTGACCAACAACCTGCTTGAACCAGCATCAGCATTGAACAGCACAGAGTGAGCAAATGGCTAAAATGTTGTCCTATGTCCCTAAGGACCGGACCACTAAAGATGGTTGCACCACTGGGTGTAGGCAGTTATAAAAGGTTTTACACCTAGAGTAATTGCAAAATTACAAAAAATGGTAGCACAAGATATTTTACAACATGTTTCCTGGGGGAAGCAAATGAGCATGCATCACCAATAGCTGTATTGAGAAAATTGGATGATGGTTTTTATTTTTTTTTAAATCATTTCATGCTAAGCAAGTTAATAACACAAAGGGTTACTGAGAGTGAGAGAATACAAGAAAAAGAAAAACATTATTATGGAGTGATAAAAATAAAATAACAGGAATTTAGAAGACAGAAGATAACTATTGACATTGCATTTAAATTTTTGAAGATCAAAGTTAACTGAGAATCAAGAAACCAGTAGAGAGTTCCACAAGTGAGAAGTATGAGATTAGAAATTATTAGCATAGAACATATGGTTACCAATTCAACTGTAAAATGATGCGACTTTGCTTCCAATCTAGTAATGTGCTTAAATCATAATCTACAGATACCCCAGAGGAAAGTTCATCAGGGCAAAAAAAAAAAAGGCACAAGGAAGTTATGTTACAGTGGTGGGAAAGTGACTGAAGTCAAGATGCCAGGTCAGGACCAATAACATTGTAGATTATCAAGAATCACTAAATATATTGCAGAAGTACAAGATCAGATGTGGCAACAATATTCAAAGCATGGACAAATGATAAACTTATATACTTGTAATATTTATATATTTGTGGAGATTATAAATTTGTAGAGAACAAGATTCATTTCTTATTCTAAACATTGTATCTGCTCTATTAGCTGGAATTTTTGCAAAAAATTATCTCAGACATGCTTATTACGAAATCAAAATTAAGAATAATCTTGTCTTGTGATACCCCAAATTTATGATACAACCTGAATTTATTATGGGATGTCATCCAATTTATGATACAATTGGCCTCCTACTCTACTACATATCAATTTTCATAAGGTAGTATTCATATAAAATACATAGTCCTGGGTATGATGATAAACTACATCTGGCAGTAAGGCTTCTGATCAGGAGATAGGAGGTTTTGAGGAGCATGGAACCACCTCTTAGTTACTGTTATCCCCAGATTCACTCTGACCTGGGAAGGCAGCACCTGTTAGGGTACAAGCTATGGGCAAATAGTGAAGCCACAAACAAAAATCAAAATACTAAGAAAGTCTAAAAATACATTTAAATAGTAAAAATGATCAACAATATATTTTAATAGTAAAAATGAAGACATGGCATACATGCTCAAAACATTTTTAAAAAAATGAATTTGCTATGATTAATCTCATTTCTTGTAAGAAGAAACAAGTTCTCACTCATCTTTGATTTTGTAGATTATTTGGTAAGAAAAATGCAGCTAATTATAATCTAATCATGAAATAATGTTGTTCTCTTGAATTGATTATAAAGTTTCAATTTTCATTTAGATTTTGGCATTAAATAACCCATAGAGGTGTTGATATGTCACTAAACAAAAACAACCAAATATAAAATACAAATTTTATTGTCACCTAATTATGTGCAATAATGGATCATATGCAATATAGGGGGACAATTCAACTAGAAAAATTGAAAATAAATATAATGTATCTAAATATTAGGTTGGTGCAAAAATAATGACGTAATGATGTCGTTTTTTGACATATTTTTTAACGTCAAAAAACGACATTATTACGTCATTATTTTTGCACCAACCTAATACAAATTAGAGACATAATAGATCATTGTATCTTAAATAAATCAACAATGTTTTTAAGATTAACTTGAGATTTTTCTTGTTAAAATGTTGAATTATTTTAACACATTCAACATTAAGAATAAATAATAGTGAATTTTATATAGTATTTTTTCAAGACTTAGCATAAGCAAAAGAAATTCAGAGATTTGGATAAAATAAAGACCCCAGAAGGACATCAAAATACTCAAAAAATGTTCATCTTCCAATCATCAGTTGTGCTTAATTTAATTTGTAATGAATATAAATGTAGGTAGAAAAAAGCAAATATTGATAAGTTGGCAAGAGTCACAAAGAACTGCCTAGGGCTCCCAATCAGGCTATCACACTGGTAATGGGGTTCAGTGATAGCACACACCAGCCACGCCCACAATGTTTCCTTAGATAGACACAAATGCCTTACTGGTTAAAAATGACAAATGTCATATTTCAGAAATCAATATACTATATTATAAGAGATATGTTTGGTAGAAAGCAACAAAGAAGATATACTTGTATTATTTTAAACTAGTGTTCTCATGTTGGTTGATATAGATGTTATTATCAACACAATGTTTCGACCAAGTACCTTCTGGTCATAATCAGATGAGCATTGATACCCTGATAAGGGATATCTATTGATTATTTTGATATTTTGAAATGAAATACTAAACAACAGAGTTAGAATCAAAACCTAATGATGTAGAAAATCAATTAAAAATGTCTCGCATGACCATTAACAAGAAGAAATATGTATTCAATTGAGACAATTATTTCTTGGATACAAAATTTCAAAAGGGTATTTTATTAAACCCAACTTTAATACAAAAACATAATATATGTCTTCTCATGCAAATAAAAAAAAAGAATTAGAATCCTTTTGGGTTCTAGTCAATTTTAACTGTAAATATTTACCAAAATATTTGGAGATAATTGAATCTTTTTCCAGTTTGTGTAAGAAAAATTTTGAATTTAAATTGATTGATATGCAACATGAAGCATTTGAAGATTTAGAAAAATGCTCTTGCTAAAAAATAACATTGTGAAGAATTTTGATCCAAAAACTGATGTTATGATAGCTTTAGAAGTTATCAGTTATTTTTTAAATGTAGCTTAGATGTGGCACAAGACTAGAATAATGGGGCACACAGTTAGAATGAAATTCATTATACTAGCAAGGCAAGCTTGCTAACCATTACACCATGGCAAAGTGCCCAAAAGTTATCAGTTATGGATAAATTGTTTATCTAATGATAACATCCATTCCTACCATATATCATTATAATTGATTTAAGTGTATATTGACTTTATGTAATGATTAAAAGAAAATACACAGTGTTGATAAATACAAAATAAATCATCATATAACACAATGTAACAGAATCAGATCAACCTGATAAGAGACTCAGTTGGTTGCATGTGATGATGTAAGCACCAGGAATTACCTCCTCTTCCACAATGGGCTGTTGAGAGAAGACTTTCTACTTAGAGTAGGTGGCACTGACTATTTCCATATGAATGATACCAGGCAGGTATTAGCCAATAATCAGTGTGGGTCTGGGACTGGGAGAGCTATATAACACCAGTTTTTTTTCTCATTCGAGAGAGCACCTTCAATATGTGGACATGCGAAAACCAGACAAGACAAACATAAGCTATTTCAGCAACTGACGGATGATGGTAGACACTAAATTTGACTTAAAGTTAATTCTCAAGTTTGACGGATTGATCTTCGGTCTTCCAGTGATTGAATGGATAGAGAAGCTGGAACTCATTTGCAAGCAATGCAGAGTGAAGCCTTTGGAGCATGTGATACCTCCATACTTAGCACAGCTATCAAGATGGTGATTCAGAAGTGTCCTGAATGCCAGTTCATAGATCCAGCACCAGTGTGATGACAGAATGAAAGACAATGGGTGTGCAGTACATGGTCCATGCTGGGGATGAATATTATGTCATTACCTGACCTTGATTGATTGCAGGCCAATATGGTTCTCTGTTTGGTGGCCCATAGCACAATCAGATTCTGAGAGTGTTATTCAACAGTTGGAGTCGATATTTTGTGAGAGATCTGCCATACAAAATCCTTACCAACAATGATACTGCATTCACCAGCAGGTTATTCAAGGCTTTCATGGAAGAATGGGGCATCCAGCTGCATTTTCAGTGGGCACATATGTCATATGGAAACATGATAATAGAAAGGTGTCATAGGAGCATAAAATGCATTTCTCCTTTTATTGTTACACACCAAGCAGGAGTTTTTTCTTTATTTGTCCATGCCTAAAAGAGAGAATTTGTCCGCCCTAATCTTCCTGTTTTTATTTGCATTTTGTCACAATTTTTTAACCATAACTCTTTGATGTGGGAAAGCCGGGACAAATTTCCCAGCAATCCTGGTTGTGAAAGCTTTCTGATTTTTTGGTGGAATTATCTATTTTGAGAGATGGTAAAATTTTGGTCTAGTTGTTATTATTTGTTTGTTTCTTTTCTTATATTCTGGTACTAAAAACTTTCTGATTGGTTGGACAAAATATGATATTGTGGACTGGCATTTTTTATTATCCATCTATTTTTAGAGATGGTGAAATTTTAATTTTCTTATAATTTATTTCTCTATCATCATAATGTCACATTACCCACAGATGCAAGTGAACATTCGATAGCATCAATTTTATCTCAAGAAGAACATTTAGTAATATAGAAGATTAACAGAGAAAATTAATTTCTCAAATATAGAAAAAAAAGGATTTAGGGCTTTGGTGATCATATGGCTCATTTGGAGAGCTTGCCAATTCTTATTGGCTAGAAAAAATTTTGCAAAAATCAGATGACAGGCATTTATAATTTATTTTTAATGAAATGCTTCACTGGACACCCCTTTTCCCATTTTTGACATTGATGTAGGTAAAAATTTCCATCATCATCCAGATTATCTCATTGTCCATTGTTCCAGAAAAAAACATATGGTCCCAGCAAAACATTTGTCCAACTTTTAATAGGAATTACGTTATGGCTTATCATCATAGTATTAAGAATTTGTCTCTCTTGGATCAGATTTTAGCTTGAAAAGCTAAGTAAATATTTATCCTTATTAGATCACCTTTGAGAAATTCCAAAGTTAATTATTTTTCCCCAAATTTGTTCAGGGTTCACCTGAACAAATTTGGTGATTGGATTCCCTCATCAACTGCATTTTATATATCTGATGAAATTTTAATTCTCTGTTTCTTTTTCCTATTTTCTTCTTGGGGGAGATTTTGTGATTTATTTTTCATTTCTAATCACTGGGAATCACTATTTTGCATTTGTCACGGTCGCCATTAGCCGCTCCTTAGAAAGACGGCCTTGACGTTCACAACTCCTGATCTCACAGATTTAAGTCAAGCAACACGCGAGAAACCAGACGACTAGTCCAATATCGTTGGTGCCAAACCGTACCTCGTGAGCATCGGATTATGCAGCGCTTTCTCAAACATCGGACAACAATTGATATTAATTTAATATCTACGGTTTTCTACTCCCTCTAGCCGGGGAGTACTTGAATAAATCGCTCCAAATATCATTAGCCCCTTTTTTCGTCCAAATCCAAGCTGCTCAGCCCAGGGGCCTGGATCAAAGTGTAGTACGCTGCCTTTGTGAGCTTCCGGTGCTTTGTCGAGAGTGTTACTCTTCGGCGCGATCCCGTCTCCGCGGTCGATCCGCCCTGGAAGACGTATCACCTCTCTGACCGGCTTCGCCAAGTGATACACTTTGGCGCGATCCCGTTTCCGCGGTCGAATCACCGTGTGAAGTCTATCACTATTCTGCCTTGGCCCTGTTTAGGGGCTCCGTCTTCGCCAAGTGATACACTTTGGCGCGATCCCGTTTCCGCGGTCGATCCACCCTGTGAAGTCTATCACTATTCTGCCTTGGCCCTGTTTAGGGACTCCGTCTTCGCCAAGTGATACACTTTGGCGCGATCCCGTTTCCGCGGTCGATCTGCCCTGTGAAGTCTATCACTGTTGTCGGTCCGCCCTGTGAAGTCTATCACTGTTCTGACTTGGCCCTGTTTAGGGACTCCGTTTTCGCCAAGGGATACACTTTGGCGCGATCCCGTTTCCGTGGTCGATCCGCCCAGTAAAGTCGTATCACTGTTCTGACTAGGCCCTGTTCAGGGACATCGATCAACCTGCTGCTGTTCCCGTCTATTCTCCCATCCGGCAGTCGACCAGCTACATCCGTTTCGCCGATCAACTCTATATTCGTTTTACCGATACGACCGAAAGCAGCTACCCCTAAACAAAACCAGTCATACCTGACCCGACACCGACTTGAACACATTTCTTCAGAGTACACTCTTGTACAGTTGGCATTAATAAAATCGACATTATTGTTTCATAAACCTTTGCCTTTGTCCCCGCATTGTCTTGGCTGTTCACACGTTTCTTCATAAAGCTTGCGGGGGCGACATCCTTATCGGCCCCGCAACACATTCTCATGCAACTAAATGCTGAATCTGGGCTAGCATCATGTTACATTATAGTATCTTGCCTATTGCTTCATAGAAAACACATTGGAAGATAAGATAAAATCATAACATATATATGCAGGAATGAATAAAATAAAGAACAAGAAGAATATTATAAACAAATTAAAATAATGCTCTGAATATTATAGTATCCTGTCTATTGATTCATAGATTAGACCTTGGAAAATACAATAAAAGCATAACATATAGACAGACACAGGAATGAATAAAGTAAGGAAGAAAATGAGGAATATTATAGAGAAATCTAAAATAATGCTCTGAATATTATAGTATTGTTGTGTAGTGTTACCTACTTGCAGGAAATAGGTATGCACTCCACTGCCTCATGGGTAATGGCTGTATTTTATTATTTATAGTCTTTGTGGCTTCATGTGTAAATGGGTCACCTCATCTCCCTCATCATGTACCAAAGAGATTTTATCCCCTAATTTTCCTGGAACTTGTTCTATGAGCTTTTGTCTTCTTATTATCTTCCTCCTTAAGAGATTGTCTAGATATAGGAGATCTTAGCCTTTTCTTTTTTCATAGGAGTCTTCCTCCAATAATTGTTTTTGTTCATCTTCAGATTCTATATTACTCTCAATTTCACTGTTTACTTTACCTTGCTTTGATATGACACTTTCACCTTCATTACTTTCAGGATCACTATACATTTCTTCATCACTAGCATGTTGCAATCTAACTTGGTCTGCATGCGCTAATATCCCATTTCCACTTTTTCTATTAACGTAGTGTTTTGTCCAATTTGCATTATGGATCTTGCCTCTTGTAGATTAGATTCATTATTCTTTTTATACCACAGTTTTTCATTGGTGGCATAGGACATGGTCAATGGGGCTCTAAATTGTCTACCCATGAGGGCAGATGGGCTTTTCGATCTTTCAGCATGTGGTATGGTCCTATAACTTAGCAACAATCTAGGAAGAAATGTTTCTATCTTTTCTTTTCATTGTACACATATATTCACTCTATTTTTTATAGTTTGCACCATCCTTTCTGTTAATCTGTTTGATTGCCAATGGTATAATGGGGTTTTATATTGTTTACATCCAATTTTGTTTACCTACTGGAATAGTTCCTTGTCACAGAACTCTGGGGCATTGTTAGATATTAGCATTTTCAGAATTCCATTTCTTGAAAATATGATCCTTAATGCTTCTTTTGTTGGAGATCTATATTACTTCTGACCAGCCTGAATATGAATTCACAAGTATTAATAATAATCCCACTCCATTAACATGGATATGATTCATGAATAGTTTGTTCCACGGTTGGGACTCTTTAGGCCATGTATGTGTTTTTGTCTGTTTAAATTTTCTTCTCTCATTGCACATTTTACACCTTTTTATGTATTCTTCTTCATCTGTAGAATAGCCTGGCTACCATGCCTCTAGCCTTAATCTCAATTGTTTAGACATTGTTCCGCAATAAACATTATCATGTATATTTCATATAATTTTGATCCTTTGTGTTGCTCATGTAATGACTACATCTCACTTGAAAATTACATCCTTTTCTACAGTTAACTTGTATTTAATCTCTTTAAAATGCTTTCTGCCTGTACGAAATTACTTCACTTAATTTTTTTATCCTGACCAATATACTGTTCAATATGGGATCTTGCTTCATATCCTCAGCTAATTTGTCTATTGACAAAATATCAGTTTCGACCAGGTGTAAGAAAGTATCTTCAAATTTTTTCTACTCTTTCTCACTTTCAGAAGTAATAAACCTCAATCTCGACAAAGCGTCTACATATGGAATGGTATTGCTTTTCACATTCTCAATATCAAGGTCAAACACTATTAACATCATGACCGATCTTAAAATTCTAAAAGACATTATCTTAGGAAGTTCCTTTCTAGGATTAAATATAAACTCTAAAAGTCTATGGTTGGACCTTAGTAGGAATTTTTTTCCAATCAGAAACTGACAAACTCTATTTGTCATCCATGTTATGGCCAACACTTTTCTCTCAATATTTGAATGGTTCAATTCAATTTTTTGACAATTTTCTCAAAAGATGCATAATAGGATGGCTATCCTGAGCATCAGGTGTTACTTTCTAGGCTTGACTATTATTACTACGGGCTTCTTTGTCAGAACAGATTTTAAATTTTCAAATGCCACTTGTTTTTTTTCCAAATAAATTTCACATTCTTTTTTCTTGAAGCAGCAAAAGGTTCTGTCAAATCGAAGTATTGCTCTACGTATTGTCTGTAGAAATTTACAAGTCCTAAGAAAGATTCCAATTCTTCTTTGTTCTTAAGTACTTCAACTTTTAATATTTTGTCAATTAATGATTGGTCTGGTGATATGACTTCCTTAGATATGGAATATCCCAAAAATGATATTTTTTAGTGTTGTGTGCACATTTCTTTTCCTTAATTGTTAATCCAGCATTCTTTAACTTATTCAAAACCATACTGGTTTTCCATTTTATTTCATCATCATTAATAGCACCAATACAAATGTCATCCTGGTAGCATATTAGATTTTTTATATTGCTACCATTAATTTGCTCTATCACCCTTTGAAAAATCACACTTGTGGTTTTAATTCCATATGGCATTCTTTTCCACCTTAATAAGTCAATTGACATGTTTATTGTTGTGACTTTTTAAAGTCTTTGGCAATAGGTGTTTGATGGTATGTCAACTTTATATCAATTTTAAAGAAACGTTTTCATAATGACAAGGGATTTCGAAACCCATTTTACATTGGGGATAGGATATGAGTCTACACATATTTTGTGGTTTACACCTATTTTGTAATCACCACATATGCACAGATCCTCATCCTTCTTTCTTAAAATTACTAACAGGGAGACCCATTTGCTCCCTCCTGGTGGAATTTGTTCCAGTAGATTTTGTTTCAGTACATTTTTTTAGTTTTTCCACAACTATTGGTAGTAAATGGACTGGCACTGTTCGTGCTTCAAAATATGAGGGGGAGATATTTTCCTTTAGTCTTAACTTCACTTCATAGTTTTTTAACATCTTAGTTTCTTCTGCCATGTTTATGCTCAATACATCATTTCCTATTAGCCTGTGATTCTTTTCCGGAAATTTCTGGGTATAAGCATCATGTCACTTCTCGTATGTAGTTACATGTCCAATAAAACATTATTTATTTGAGTTTTTAATAACCCTTTTTCATTTTCTTTTTAATGAAAAGACATCCATACTTATTTTGTCTTCATTTTGTTGTACTGTCTCTACTTTTTTCTTTCTGGATTTACACATATCTTTAAAATCATTCATTTTGAATCTCTTCTCACATTTGTTTTTATATGCGGGACATTTTTGTTTTTTCTTTGGTGTTAATATACACAATAAGTACACATTATTCTATCTTTTTACTTTACTTTATCATGTATGTCTCCATTTTCTCTACTAGATCTGTAATTTTTGTTCTATTAAATTTTCCAATTAATTCTTGTTACTGAACAAATTCAACACACTGTTCTAGTGACAACTTTCCCAATTATAAATGTATTAGTCATTTGCCGATACTTCTTATTTTGAAGGCCATTTACCAATTTCATTTGGATCAAATCCTCTTCAATTGACTGGTTTTCCTATCCCAGTTTCACAAATTCACAATATTTAGCAGACTGTTTTAAATGAAGAACATATTTGATAACTGGTTCATTCGCTTTTTCAGAACTATTCATAAACTTAGCTCTCTCTGCATTCACTAGTTTTATCTTGTGTGTTATGTTTTTCACTATTAGCTGATTTATATCTTCAAATGTCATTTACTCCAATTGTCTTGGATGTGCAATTGCTGATAATTTTATAATGGCCTCACTACCAGCAGTTGTTAACAAGAGGCCCATTATTTGATTTTCTTCTCTGATTGATTTTGAATCTTTTAGCTTTTTTGCTCCAGCTTTAGCTGCTAGTATCTACCTAAGTCGCATTTGTGCATATTCATAATTACCAAGGGACAATTGTTTGTTTGAGTTGTTAGATATTGGTGGCACTGTTATTGTGTAGTGTTACCTACTCACAGGAAGTAGCATGCACTCCACTCCCTCATGGGTAATAACCATAGCTATGTGACTTCATATGTAAATGAGTTACCTCAAGTATCCTGTTAATTGTTTCATAAATTAGACATTAGGAGATACAATGAAAGCATAACATATATATACAGGAATGAATAAAGTAAGAAACAGGAAGAAGAATATTATAGGGAAATTAAAATAGTGATTTGAAAATTATTGTATCCTTTCTGTTGCTTCATAGATTAGACATTTGAAGATACAATGAATAAACAGTCTATATGCTATGCTTTCATATTATAGTATCTGAAAGATACAATAGTAGTATATCTTATATACACAGAAATGAAGCTAAAAAAAAAGAAAATGGAAAATTAACAAATGTATTCAATTTCTTTTATCCTGTTTTAGGAAATACGAGAAGTTGTTAATGAATGTCTTCAGACAGTAGTGAAAACATACAAGAATGCAACAATTGCATTCCCATGCATTGGAACTGGTGCTATGAACTTTCCCCCAAGAATTCTCAAAACAATTTACTGCACTATCTTAGAATTCATGCTAGGAAACAGTTCTTTGAATCAGGCATATATCCTTATTCATCCTTCAAGAAAGGATCTGAGAGAATATACAAAAACCATTGATTGTGAAGAAGAAAGAAAAAGATTGACATATAAAGGTAAATATTGTTTATTTCCCTTTTTTTTTCAAGAAATATATTTTTTATGCAATCAGAAATTTGTGAAATTTTCCAGATGATAAAAATTGAAAACAATCAGAATGGTATACTTGTTATTTATTTCTATTTTGATAAATCTCAAATTGCTTCTGACTTTTACTATAGAAATATATTTTTAAATCAAGAACAAATGTATTGTCAGTGGTCAAGAATTAATTCAATAGTCATTGGGAGAATGAAATTATTATAGGCATAATGCACTATTAACAATTTTACCATGAAAATGCACTGAAAATGGGGAAGAAAAGTATTGCCATTGGTTAGGAATGAATGTAAACATTATGGCTTTAAATAACCCGCAAAAGTCATTAAGCCATAAAAAACAAATCAATTACTCAATACAGAAATCTAGATTGCATTTATAAACCCAGGCAAGCTTTTCATCAAGATAACCCACTAAATTCTTTAATTACACATAGAAATAAAACAGACCATATCTGATTTCAATAATGCCGCCTAAATAAAAATGAATACAACTTGTTATGAAGAAAATACCTAGAAGTAACATACATATGATAAACGCATGACAGATACACTGTACATAATGAATGTAAGACCCAAACATTTGCAGATGACATAACTTGGTATCACACATTTGCTTCTAATATTCATCATATTTATCATACACTAGCAGCATGGCCCGGCATTGCACATGCTTGATTCAAAAATCGTACGGCTCATACAGCAATCGCTATCACCTGACTTAAAATATTTTTGCCCTTCCTTGCCTTTAAAGAAGTGCCCTTTGCCATGCTGATGTTGCTACATGCCTTACTTCTTGCCTATCTCACACTGCGAATTTTTTCTAAGCTCTATACTAAACATTAAATCTGTTACGGAAAAAGAACTAAACAAAATGAACACAAAACGATCAGCTTTAAAAAATGACTCGTAACTGGAAAAACCAAATGAAAAAACAATGATTACAAAAATACTTTTTCACACCCAACCCAGTTTCCTGAAATATTGAGACTGGTCATACTACTTGGGCGAGGTTGTTGTTGCTCTTGTTTTGTCAACCTGGTACTTTGGAATCCATACATCGATCCGATTTTAAGTTCAAATAAAAAGAGCTCAAAAGTGTTTAACAATGCGAAGTCAACTGCACAGAGTCCAAAATGAGGTGAAAAGCTTAGATGTACTGGGTCGCATAGTGCAAGTGAGACATTCAACTTAAAACCCCCAAAATCCGTATCACCTGTGAATTAATCGGTTTTATTGACAAAAGTTTGAGTCCCAAATAAAAAATCAGGCTCCGGCATGACACAATGACGTAAATTGAAAAATCGGATCTGGGATGCGGCCTGGGAGAAAGAACAAAGTTTAAAGAAGTGGGAAATGAACTGCTGAGGGCATGATCAACATGGAGGTTTGTATCGATTTTTGAGTCACAATGGGGTCACACGTCATTCTATGCAAGGCACCTCTAACTTGGCCAATTTTTTGAAAACCTGAGTCCAAATTAAAAATCTGTCTCCATTATGAATTGACGCCGTAAATGTCGGAAGTTGAATCGACATTTGACGTTAATTGCAGCCTGGGCGTGAAAAGAAGTCAAAAACTGACAGCTGATGGCAGGGTCGAACCGGAGCTTTTTATCGATTTTTTTGCTGCACGAAGGGGTCTCGCACGCATTTTTGAAAGGGCCCGTAATCTGGTCGGGGTCATTCATTTCTGTACATATGGTATGGTGATGTGAGGAGAATCAATTGATGCTTGTAACTATACATTAGTTGGCGATGAGTTCAATGCTTCACAGTAATACGGTAAAGGGGAGCAAGTGCTTATCCCAAGGATGCATTTGTATCCATCAGATGCCGATGTACCCTTCACTTTCAGAAGATCCCCATTCCCATTCGCACCTATTTTGCTATGACAATTAATAAGGCCCAAGGACAAACACTGTCTGTCACTGGTGGACACTTAGAGGAGCAGTGCTTCTCATATGACAAACTGCTCTCGAGTCGGCAGGCACAATGATTTGTTCCTTTATTCACCCTCACAAAAACCTGAAAATGTGGTATACACTGAAGTCCTTAGCAAACTCCATTCCATTTTTCCTTTCCATGCAAGAAAATTGAGGTCCTGCCAAATCAAACATATTGAATGCTGGATTTGTGGTTTTGAATAGAGACATAGCTGAACACAAAAAAATTCAAATCTTGAGACATCTTTTCGTATGCAACCAATTGCTGAATGTAAAAAAGGACGCATCTTTTGCCCAAAAGACGGCGCTGCTGCTTGCACAATCAGCATCACAATGCGTGAGCAGTTAGATGTTGTT